>CM053601.1:176216744-176230468 GCA_028646575.1 Pseudocheirus occidentalis | reverse complement strand
AAAAATGATTCACATGTAGACAGATGACATGTGGTTTAGTCCATAATGTTTCAGGTCTGTTCCTCTACCATAATTTTCTCTTCTTGATTTCTTCTTTCTCCTTTGTCTCTGTAATGCCATGTACAAGAAGCTTCCCAAAAGAACGCTACTGTGAAAAGCTTTTAAGGTTCTGATTACACAGTATAGTGAACACTCCATTTATTCCATAACAAATCAAGGCAAACATTCGCAACAAATCACAATATAATATTCACAACATTACATCTTATCACAGAAAATCACAAGATAGTGTTCACAGCAGCTTAACATTAAAATGGCCTCATAGTTTTCACCAAAGTAGTTACAGTATTTAGAGCAAAGAACAAAAGAACAATCATCTGGTATCCCTAAGGAGGTTTGCCTCCTTATTCAATCATTCAGTCATCTCAAAATACAATAGTCAGTCTTCCACTCATGATTCAATCATAGGTTAACTTAATCAGTCACTTATCTAGAAATCAGTCACTAAGTATCATTAATCACTAAATACAATCATTAGAAAATTACACAAACCCTCCACCCCTTGGTCTCTGGTAAACTTCAATTTCATCACCATGTTCAATAATGAGGAAGAGACCTTTTCTTCATCTTGACTTGGGGTAGTGTCTCAGATTCCATGGATCCCCTTCCATGGTCCCAGCTCCTACTTGAATCTACCAGTCACCTGGATTCAGAGGCAGACAGCTCCCAGGTCCTTGTCCAGTCCTCTGGGTAGTTCCTCCTACACACTGAAGTTCACAGGGTCCAGCATATCTCAAACCCTTCACAACTTCTGTTCCAGGGAATTTGAGAATCAATCAAGCCACAAACAAACAAAATCTTAGCATCTCAGTCATGCTTCTTCAGTCCTCCAGTAGTGTAGCTGTCTCTAGGACCCAGATGAAATGTTAGCCTTCCAGGTGGCCTTCTTGGCAGCCACTTCAGCCTTCACCAGATTCTGATCTCAAGGAAATCCTCTCTCAGTTCTCATTCAGCTTCCAGATGCTCACTGAGAGAAACTCTCTCTCTCTCCTCCACCAGGAGAAAAAAATTCTGCTTCTGACTCTCTATCTCTGGAGCTCTTCTTATATACACACAAAGCATTGGCTTCCTGTTTCAGCCAAACCCTTCCTGTTATGTCAGCAACAGGAGACAGAGTTCACACCCTCTGCCTCTTAGCCACAAAGATTTGATTAGTTACTAAGGGCTAAGTATCTGCTTACTTGACATAACAAAAAGGGATCTTCAAATTTAAATCAATTACCATTACAGTCTCCATACATACTTTCAGAAAGAGATCTCTTAACAATCTCCTTGTTTCTACTGTTGTTGTTTTGTTTTGAACCTCATAGGTGTCATTCTCTTTTTATTTTTTTATTTTTCTGGAACAACTTATTTCAATACCTCTGCCTTCCTGGATGGCTATATTTGTTCATCTTTCTTATATGTTTCTGTTTTCTGGGATGACTGCAAAACAAATACTATGATCAAATCTGGCTTCCTTTGTAGGAATGCTTCGAATATATCTTTTTATTGAAGATCCATCTTTTTTCATTAATGGTTAAGCTCAGGTTTAGAGAGTGGGTCACCCTGGGCCACACTTTGAGTTCCTATTCTCTTTAGAATGCATTATTCCAACCCTTCTTACAGTTTCTGGTGGGTATAGACTAGTCTGATGTTATTTGAATTTATTTTCCCTCATATATTTGAAAGTCTTTCTTCTGGTGACCTATACAATTTATTGTTTGTCATTGAAATGATTAAATTTAACCACTACATGTTTTGTAGTCACCACCTCACACTTGGGCTCTTGCAATAACCTGCTGGTAAGTCTGCCTGCTACAAGTCTCTCCTTTGCTCCAGTCCATTTTCTGATAAACTGTCAAAGTGATTTTCCTGAAGTTCAGGACTGACCATGTCACCCCCATAACTTAATAAATTCCAGTGCCTTTTGGATCCTGCAGGATCAAATATAAACCCTTCTGCTTGGTGTCTAAAGTCCTTCATTACCTAGCCTTCTCCTGTCTTTACTGTCTTCTTACATCCTATACTCTACCATGTTTTTTTTTTCAATACAGTAACTCCAGCCTCTTTGCTATTCCTACAACAAAGACACTCGGTTCCCTGTTCCAGGCTTTCCTTGGAATGCTTTCCTTCCTCATCTCCACCTCCTGGCTTTATTTGCTTCTTTCAAGTCCCAATTACAATTCCATCTCCTACAGGAAACCCTTCCCAAGCCCTCTTAATTCCAGGGCCTTCCTTCTCTTGATTATTGCCTGTAGATAGCTTGTTTGCATGTAGTTATTTGCATTTTTCTCTCTCCAATTAGATTATTAGCTCTTTGGGAACAGATTGTCTTTTACCATTCTTTCTATCCCCAGGACTTGGTGTGGTGCCTGGAACATAGAAGGCACTTAATAAATGTTTTCTGACTGACTGGAAGCAATTTGTGAATTCTTTTTTGATAGATACTTTTAACAGTTCTGTGTTCAGAAATTGTGGGCCTTTTTTTTTTTATATTTCCTATATCATGGTATTTAGGTTTTTTTAATTTGACATTTTCTTCTGGAAGACCTATAATTCTTAAATTGTCTTTATATCTATCTCCAAGATCAGTGTTTTGCTTGTAAAAAGATCCTATTTTCTTTTAATGTTACTGCTTTATGCCTATCCTTTTCCACATTGTTCTTCATTAATTTTTGGGGGGTATTCCCAATCCATGGTTCTCTTTTTTGTTTCTTTGGTGAGATTTGCTACTGTGGATTCAAGTTTTTCTATCTGCTAGCTATTTCTGATGTGTAGGCCATAATTTCTGATTGTACAAACCTTATTTTTCTCTTTAACTTTTAGTCAAGAGCATTCTAATGTGGTTCCTTACTCTTCAGTTATCCATAGGGTAATTTTGATAGACAGATGTAATGCCATGCACTATCAGCTTCCCAAAAGAATGCTACGGTGAACAGCATTTAAGGTTTGGATTACACAGTACAGTGAACACTCTGTTTATTCCATTACAAATCAAAGCAAACATTCATGACAAATCACAATATAATATCCACAACAAATCAAGGTACAGTATAATATTCACAACATTACGTCTTATCACAGAAAATCACAATAGAGTGTTCACAACAGCTTAACGTTACAATGTTTTTACATAGTTTTTACTACAGTGACCACAATATTTAGAACAAAGAACAAAAGAATAATCATCTGGTTTCCCTAAGGGGGAAACCCTCCTTACTTAATCATTTAGTCATTTCACAAAACAATCATCAATCTTCCACTCCAGGGGAATCACAGATCAACTAAATCAGCGACTTCTCTAGCAATCAGTCACTAAGTACTGTTAATCACTAAATACAATGATTAGAAAATTATACAAGCCCTCCACCCCTCAGTGTTTAGCAAACTTCAATTTCATCATGGCCTTTTCTTCATCTTGACTCGGGGTGGTCTCTCAGATTCCCTGGATCCCCATCCACGGTCCCAGCTCCCTCCTGAATCTACCAAACAGTCACCTGGATTCAGAGGCAGACAGCTCCCAGGTTCTCATGCAGTCCTCTAGGCAGTTCTTGTTACACACCGAAGCTCACAGGGTCCAGCACATCTCAAACTCTTCACCACTTCTGTTGCCGGGAACTCAAGAATCCACCAGGCCACAAACAAACAAAGGTTTATCCTGGTCATACTTCTTCAGTCCTCCAGCAGTTTGGCTTGCCCTAGGACCCAGAAGGAATCTCAGCCTTCCAGACAGCAGCAGCTTCAGCCTTCACCAGATTCTGGTCTCAAGAAAAACTCCAACTCAGTTCTCAGTCAGCTTCCAGATGCTGGGAGAGAAACACTTTCTCTCACTCTCTCTCTCTCTCTCTCTCTCTATCTCTCTCTCTCTCTCTCTCTCTCTCTCTCTCTCTCTCTGCCTCTCTCTCCCTCTCTCTATGTCTCTCTGTCTCTGTCTGTCTCTGCCTCTCTCTCTTTCTCTCTCTGTCTCTCTGTGTCTCTGTGTCTCTCTGTCTCTGTCTCTGTCTCTCTGTTTCTCTCTGTCTCTCTGTTTCTCTCTGTCTCTCTGTCTCTCTCTGTCTCTCTGTCTCTCTCTGTCTCTCTGTCTCTCTGTCTCTGTCTCTCTCTCTCTCTCTCAGCTGGCTTCAGTCTCCAAGATTCTTCCTCTACCAGGAACCACCAGGAGGAACATTCCTGATTCTGCTTCTCTGTCTCTGGGATTCTTCTTATATACACACACTGGCCTCCTATCTTAGTCAAGGCCTCTTGCCAGTCAGCAACAGAAGACAGAGTTCACACCCTCTGTTCACACAGGAGACAGAATTCATACCTTCTGCTTCTTTCACACCCTCTGCCTCTTTCACAGAAGTACTTAGCCCTTAGTTACTAAGGACCAAGTAACTGCTAAATTAATTACATTTCAATAGATAATTCTAGCTGTGTGTCTGTTCTGTGACTGGTTACAGTCCAAATGGGAGTCCAGCCTTGAGAAGGAGACACTTTGTTAAAATAGTTCTTCAGTGCTAATTGTCTTAATTCACTAATATCCCATCTAGATTGTAAGCTCCTTGAATGCAGGGACTATCTTTTGCCTCTTTTTGTGTCCTCAATACTTAGCACAGTACCTAGCACATAGTAGGTACTTAATAAATGTTTGTTGATCTTTCCTGGGTAGCTACGAGGCACAGTGAATAAGGATCCCCTGGAGTCAAGGAGACCTGAGTTCAAACCTAACCTCAGACATTTCCTAAGTATGTGACCCTGGGCAAGTCCCTTAACCCTGTTTGCCTCAGCTTCCTCATCTATAAAAATGAGCCAGAGAAGGAAATGGCAAATCACTCCAGCATCTTTGCCAAAAAAACCCCTAATGGAGTGATGAAGAGTCAGACGGGATTGAAACAAATGCTTGACTGATTCATGTATACTATATCTGGTGAGTGCAGCTTTATCTCCATGATTCCATCTTTCAGAGAAACTTGGCTCATCTTAATCTAGCCATGGGAGACTCCCATGCCGAAGGAAAGTCTTTAAGGCATCATGGGCTGAACCACGATAAATACTTCTTTGTCATCTATGATTCTTTATTGTTTTGGGGCTCTATAATTTTACCAATTAGGTCTCCATGACTCTGTGCTAGATGATGAGAACGCAAAGACCAAAATGAAACAGTCCCTCACCCCAACAAGCTTACGGTCTATTGGGGGAGAAGATATGGATGCTCGTAACAGGGAATTAACAACTGGGTGGGTGTATTAGCAAGCACCCTAGCACACCCAGGATGGCTGCTAACACAGGCTCTTTGATCTGGTTTTCTAAAGGAAAGACAAGTTTAAAAGGGGTCATCAATCTTACTTTAATTACAGATAAGGAGAAAATACAAGCAGAGAAATTAGCATAGAGATTCAACAGAGAGGGCTCCAATTGTCTGAACAAAGTAGTGCAACCACCTACATATACCCTGAGACTGGGAGAGCACCAACATCTGAATAGTTGGGGGGGCTCTTAACAAACAGCTGGTCAGGCCCCCTCCAGGGAATCAAAAGATCCTTCTCATGATCAAGCCCCCAAAGCAAAACACCAAGCTCCCATAATATATAACAAAGACTCAGCCCCTGAGTGGCTCAGAGCCAGAAGACACAAAACCTACTTGACTCAGCACAGCTGTGAATTATCAGGGTTCAAAGGAGATTAATCCTTCAGATGTTTACAATTTAGCCTGAGCCTGGGAAACTGAACCCCAGGAAAAAAATTCCACTTTGCTTACACTTACAGTGGCTCAATGGATAGAGCTCTGGGCCTGGAGTGATGAAGGTCTGAGCTCAGCTTCAGATACTTACTAGCTGTGTGACCCTGGGCAAGTCACTTCATCTCTATTTGCCTTGATCCACTGGAGAGGGAAATAGCAAACCTCTTTCCCAAGAAACCCCATAATGGGGTCACAAAGAATCAGACACGACTGAATGGTTGAACAACAACAGAGAACCAGCTCATTCACGGAATTCTATTCCCACTGAGAAAAGGCCAAGCGGTTGCTTTCAGGAGAATCTTGACAGCATGTAATGGAAGGGTCTCAAGAGAGACTTTGGAGCATGTGTAGACATTCTGTAACTGGTTCTGGTCTGTTAACAACGTGATGAGTGGAAGCTTCTTTGGCTGACTGCATAAGCAATACTGGGGGTACCTTAAAAGGCATTAACAGAGCAGAGTCTTGACCACTCAACTGATCTTGCTGACTGGACCTCTACTGTCAGTTTGACACCTTTCGGAATGGCCTCTTGTGAGGGGACGATCTATTTAAAGGATAGGGCTTGATAGCAGATGAGGAAACTGAATGCTGAAGAGTGGACTCAATTCATCTTGGGTCACACAGATAGTGAGTGGCAGAGTTGTCCAACTCTCCCCAGGGTGCCTATATCCATCCATTCCCATTTAAACCAATGTCTGTCTGCAGAGCCAAAAGACACAAAGTGGGGTGAAGGAAGAGGGCTTGACTTTTACTCAGATTCCTCTGATTTTTCCCCAGGGCCCCTGAGTACACTCCACATTGGAAGCTGAGACTCAGTCCTGGTGTGGTTCCATCTGACGAGGCTGGAAGCAATAGGGAGGGTCTTGTCCTGGGCTCTCTCAAGAGGCCGAGCTGTCAAGTTCATACATTGGCCCTGCCCCTATTCCCATGACCCACAAAAAAGGACCTTCTTGGAGGCCCCAGGCCTCCCCTGCCTCTGCCTCTCTGCCTTCCACAGGAGGTGATGAAAGCAGGCAGGGGGAGGTATCTCTCCCTCCTCCTCCTCTGTCTCCCTAGAGAGGAAAGATTGGAACATTTATGGCAGCCTTATACATAATTCAAAAAAGAGGAGTGGACTCCTCCTCTCTATCCCAAATTCCCAGAGCTTCCCTCAAAGCTGGCCCCTGATCCTACAGCCTCAAGGCTGGGCTCTCTCAGAGAATGTAGTGCTGGGAGGGACCTTAAGGATCAGCTCCCTTCTTGTAGAGATGAGGAATCTGTGGCCCAGAGAGAGAAGGTGACTAGTGAACAGTTGAGTGTAAATCCAATTGTAGGCCCTCTGACTCCAAATGCACACTCTCTTTTTTTCCCAGGAACTGTGCCCCCTTCCCTCAATGACCTTCTGTGTTCTATAAAGAATAGTGTGGTGGGGAGAGCCCTGGGTTTGGACCAATCACTAACATGAAGTGCAACTTTATATAAAGTATGTTGAGGCAGCTAGGTTGAGCACACTAGACTTGGAGTCAGGAAGATCTGAGTTCAAATCTTTCCTCAGACCCTTTCCATCTTTGTGACTGTGGGAGAGTCACTTAAAGTCTTTCTTTATCTGTAAGATGGGAATATTTATAGCACCTGCCTCACAGGTAATGACTGAAGGAGATAACTTATGTAAAGCACTTAGAAAATCCTCTATGTAAATGCCAGTTTATTATTATTATTATTATTAATCATATTTAGAGCTGGGAGAGACTTAGAAGCCGTCTTTAGTTAAATTTACAGATGAGGACGATGAAGCACAGACAGGTTGTGACTTACCCAAGGTCCCACAGACAGTTAGTGGCAGAGTCAGCTAGGATTTGAATTCATGTCTCTTGATTCTAAATTCTGAGTTCTTTCCCCTGTACCACAATGCCTGTCCATGCACAGGGCTTCAGTGTCCCCATTTATAAAATAATGGCTGGATGTATGATCCCCTAAGATTCCTTCCAGTTGTGCCATTCTGTGGTGGATGATTTCAGGGATCCCCCTGAGCATCTATCACTTCCACACTGATTGTAACCTGCAGGACGCCCATTAAAAGGACAGAACAAAGGAGAAGCCTGAGTTGAGATAGAGACTGGCTGAAATCCAGCTTTTCTTTACCAGGGGGAGAACCTGGAGACCCAGGCTAGGACCCCCTCTATCACCTCCCCTTGTCTCATGGAGATATAGGGCAAAGTGGTGACTGTCTGCAGATTTAGAGGGAAAGAGAATACTGTATTTGCCAACCAGAAGAACTGGGTTTGAATCCAAGAGTGACCATATACATAGTGCTAATTCTTATGGGGGGAGGCAGCTATACGGTACAATGGATAGAGCACCTGGCCTGAAGACAGGAAGACTCATCTTGCTGAGTTCAAATCTGGCCTCAGACACTTATAGAGAGTATGACCCTGGCCAAGTCACTTAACTCTGTTTGCTTCTGTTTTTTCATCTGTAAAATTAGCTGGAGAAGGAAATGGCAAATCATTCCAGTATCTCTGCCAAGAAAACCCTGAATGGGACCATGGAAGAGTTGAACACGACTGAAATGGCTGAACAAAAACTCTCATTGTCCCATGAGCCCAAGTGAACCTAGTCAGGGTTCTACTAGAGAAGTTATAAGACAGCCGAGATGTGAAGTGAGACTAACAAGGGTGGCCAGAGAGCCCGGCAGCAGATAGAGCATCATCTTTGGAGTCAGGAAGACGTTCAGATCCCACCTCATACATAGCTCTGTAATCCTAAACAAGTCACTAGCCTTCTCTAACTCAGTATCTTCATCCATAAAATATTCGTGGCTTCTAAGGAATCTTCCAGCTCTAGGATGTACTAGAGGTTGCTTCCCAAAGCTTAAAATTACATAATCATACAATTCCCAATTCAAAAGGTATTTCAGAGAGCACAGCTTCAGCAAGCACCCTCTCGCCCTGGAGGAACATCCTGTGCTACCAGTTCCTAGATCCCTTGGTCTACCATAATTCCGTATTTTAAGGTACCACCCTCTATTGTTGATGTACTAGTGGCAGCTTGGACCGTCTGGAGAGAGGTGACTGGTAAATTTTCAGTGTGCTCATTTATACCCAGGAAATTGGCAAGCACTACAAATCAAGGCTTGATTCATTATTTGATTGTCTAGGCTTTTAAAAGTGATGGGAAAAAATGTCAATAATGCTGATTCAGGTTTAAATGCGATCCCTCATGAAAGTCGGGTGTTAAACATTTGTCAAAACACCCGAAGTCTGCCACAGTAGGGAAAGGGGGTGGGGTTGTTATAAATGGCATTCTTGATGGGACAGCCTCTGAGTTTCTTTCATTCTGTGATATTTGGGAAACTCAATCCCTTCCAGAGAGAGCCCATCCCAATTGAACAATCTGATTTGACAAGAAGACTTTGTGCTCAGGGTGGAACTGCAGGGACAAAGATGAAAAATGACACAGTCTCGAAATGACACAGAGTTAACATTTTGGGGACGGCACTAAAGGTGAGTGAGTCCTTAGGAAGTAAAATCTCGTATGTTATATTACAAGATCTATGACAGTTCTATGGTTTCTTCCAGCCTCTTGAATCCTATTATTCTAAGGAGCCAAATTCTTCATCCTTGTGCCTTCCCAGCCGTCCTCCTAGTTTTGCACTAATCATCAACAAATCGATTTTTCTCCCTTTATTAAACGTCTACTATGGGCCAAGGACTGTGCAAGCCAATGGGGTCCCAGAGAAAAAAAAATGAGACAAGGAGCAAATGTTCCATGAGGGAAAGCAGATTTAAGTAGATTTAAAATAAATATAAGGCAACATGTAGGAAGTGGGAGAAGCGCGGGGTGGGGGAGCATGGTTACAGGGAGAGATCAGAAAGACACTTACGCCAAAAGTGGTTCTTGAGCTGGGCTTTGAATGTAGAGAGAGTGCGTTCCAGGCATGAGGGACATCTGTACAAAGGCATGGAGAAGGGTGGTGTCTAATCTGTCTTCCCCACAAATGCCATAAAAACATTTGAATACCATAAAGATCTTGGCAATAGTAAAGTCATTTAGAACAAGAGCTATCAATATTATTAGGTGAAGAAGTCAGGCAGGAGAGTCTGGGCTCTCAGCTGTTAGATGCGGGGGCTGGATTGGATTGCATCTCCCTTCCTTTTGGTCCTGTGACCACAGGCTTGCCTTGAACATCTCTTCTCTTCCTTTGGAATCTTCCCCAACTTTGATTCAGCTGTTTTGGATTCTGAGAAATGCATATTCAGCAAAACCTCTCCCTCTTCTTTAGCTCCCACTCCCCTCACAAGTGTTTCCTTGAGCACCACAGGAATATACACATGATAGCATTATTGAGCTCATAATTGCATTGAGAATAATGCCATGACAATGATCCTCCTTGAAGCATGGTGACATGGCACCGTTGCCCATAATCCTGGGTTCCCTGTAAGGCAGGAATGGTGGACACTTGACTAGTCCCCCAGTGACCCTTTTCCACAGCCCACCACTGACTAAGAGGTTACCTGGTCTGGAGGCTAGTGGCTAGTGGTAGTCAGCTTTGGGAGCTGGACCTTGTGGCCAAAGGCTTGCATCTAGAGAGATGGCAGTGAAAATAAGAGAGTTTTTGTTTCGGGTCTTACTTTGTACAACCTTTTCTGAATCATCAATATAAGATTCTCCTGTGTCTGATATAGCCTAAGATGCATTTATTTTGTGATTTTCTGATTTTTGGAAAACTGATCCTCTCCACGTAGTCTCTATAAAGATAAAGCTATATAAGGTCCAGGAGTCACAGGACCCAGATTCTTCTCTGTGACCCACTGCAGTGAGTTAATATGACCTTAGACAGGCTTTCTGTCACTAGGCCTTACCTGTAAAATGAGGTGGGGTCAAACTAGCAGGTACCTCTCAACTGTAGTATTCCTTGTCCTACAACTCAAGTTCTCCTCCATCTCTGACATCACATCTTCTAAGGTCCTTCCAACCTCCGGAGTCATGATTAGCTCTAAGCATCTCAACTCCTCCTTATCTGGCAGTGGAGTCTGTGGCATGATTTCAAGAATGTAGATAAAGCACCTCATTCCCATCCCCTCAAAGTTAAAAACAAAAGCTTCCCCATTAGCCTGTCAACTGATTCCTAAAATTCTGCTATTAGTGTTCATTCCTTTGGGGTTAGACTTTCCCTCTCTCCTTGGGAGCCTTTTAAAAAGCAAAGGCCTCTGGGAAATAACATTCATTTTGTGATGTTCAAAGATCCTTTCTTGTTCTAATATCTTAGATCCCACCTACCTCAAATATTTTGTTAGCCTTAGCATAATATCGCATAATAGGTGTTTTAAATTGTTTATTGACCCAACTGATTGCTTTCTAAGGGCCCTTCTAAGATCTAGTGCGTTTTTCTAAGTTCTCATCCTATTCTAATATTCCATGAACTGGATTCTAACATCCCTTCATGTAGTAGTAGTAGTAGTAGTAGTAGTAGTAGTAGTAGTAATAGTAGTAGTAGTAATAGTAGTAATGGTAGTAGTAATAGTAGTAGTAGTAATAGTAGTAGTGGTAGTAGTAGTAGTAGTAATGGCAGTAGTAATAGTAGTAGTAGTAGTAGTAGTAATAGTAGTAGTAGTAGTAGTGGTAGTAATAATAGTAGTAGTAGTAATAGTAGTAGTGGTAGTAGTAATAGTAGTAGTAGTAGTAATAGTAGTAATGGCAGTAGTAATAGTAGTAGTAGCAGTAATAGTAGTAGTAGCAGTAATAGTAGTAGTAGCAGTAGTAGTAGTAATAGCAGTAGTAGTAGTAATAGTAGTAATAGTAATAGTAGTAGTAGTAATACTAGTAGTAATAGTAATAGTAGTAGTAGTAATAGTAGTAGTAGTAATAGTAATAGTAGTAGTAGCAGTAGTAGTAGTAGTAGTAGTAATAGTAGTAGTAGTAATAGTAGTAGTAGTAATAGCAGTAGTAGTAGTAATAGTAGTAATAGTAATACTAGTAGTAGTAATACTAGTAGTAATAGTAATAGTAGTAGTAGTAGTAATAGTAGTAGTAGTAATAGTAATAGTAGTAGTAGCAGTAGTAGTAGTAGTAGTAGTAGTAGTAATAGTAGCAGTAGTAGTAGTAGCAGTAGTAGTAGTGGTGGTGGTGGTGGTGGTGGTGGTGATGGTAGTGGTGGTGGTGGTAACCAGCACTTTAAGTCTTAGAAATTACTTTACAAATATCGTCTCACTTTATCCCCACAAAAACTCAGTGAAATGGGTGCTGTCACACCCATTTCATAGATGAGGCAAACAGAGGCGAAGTGACTAGCCCGTGGTCAGATAACTAGCAAGTGTCTGAGCTGTATTTTGAACTCAGGACTTCCCAAGTTCAACACTCGGCTGCCCCTAAAGTATGGAAAAAGAACTGAATTTAGAGGCATCAGACAGTTTGTTTTCTGCTTCTTCAACTTCCCTTGGACACCTATAATTCTCTGATAAGCCACTTCAACTTTCTGTGCAAAGGGAGATGGTCTGACCACGTGACCTCCGGGTGCTTTCCACATTTAGATCTATTGCTCTGTCCCACCTAGCTCTAATGTTCTGTGTGTGTGTGTGTGTGTGTGTGTGTGTGTGTGTGTGTATGAAACGTTATATGCTAACCACCAGTCACTGAGTCTAGGGAATCATCTTCATTTTGATGCCATGGACCTCTTTGGAAGTCAGGTGAAGTCTATGGATCCCACTTCACAAAATTTTTTTCAATGCATAAAATAAAATATGTAAGATTGTAAAGGAAAGAAATTATACTGAAATAAAGAAATAAGTTTTCCTCTTCTAAGTTCCTGAAATCTCTCCACAGATCACTTGGGCGGGGGGAGGGTTGTGTGGTCTGTGGATCCCAGGTTAAGGACTCTTGCCTTTGTCCACGCTCCCATAATCACATGGCAAGTTTTCATTCTCCCCTGGCCCAGAGCACCTCCATGGAGTAGGGTTGGGGAGGAGAGGGGGGGAGTGGAAAGGAGAAAATAAAAGTGAGGGGTGAGGCCAGGGGTGGGAGGGGTAGGGGAGGGGGAAAGGCCATTGCTGATTCATCACAGCTGTTCAAACAGCCAGTCACACTTCCCCTCCTCTTTTCCTTCCCAGTCCTGCACTCAGCACATCCCGAACTGGCTTGGTGCCTCACCCATCTCCCTTGATATCTGCGGTAAATAGCTCCACGGAGCTTCCCTACCCAGAAGTCCAAGTGAGCCCATGAAGATCCAACTGAGTCCTTGGGATGTGATAATCCCAGCAGCCTTGGAGCCAGGCGGGGTTGGTCACCAAGCTGGTTGACTACTTGGCTAAAAATGCGGAAGACATCTTAGAGATCACCGGGTTGATTTCTCAGATTTTACATATGAAATTAAGTATGAGGCCAAGAAGCTGAAGCGGCTCTAAGCAAGGGCACACAGATGGTAGGAGCCAGCATTTGAACCCAGGACCTGGCTCTAAATCCAGTGGGCTTTCCACTATGACACCGGACTTCCTTTCCAAATTGGCTCAGTTCAACAAACAGTCTGTTTAGGTCCTTGCTGGACAGTATCAAGCAGCAGTGAATAATGGATAGAGAGACAAACTTGGAACCAGGAAGTCCAGGCTATAAATGCTACCTCTGACAATTACTAACTGCTTAACTATAGGCTAGTCGCTGAGCCCTCCAAGCCTCGTAAGTCTCTAAGACTGTGAGGTATAGACTGATTACATCCCTTTCACTGCCAAAGGTGGGAAGCAGGACCTTCCTTATCTGTTAGTAAAGCCCAAGATATAATTCCAGGAACACAGATTGTTCCTCATCCCTTGAAGCTACCTCTCATGATAAATGGCTGATTGAGACTGAGGGGAATGACCTTCATGGTCTTTAAAAATGAGTTGGGGGATCAGCTCTCTGTCTCTGACTCTGTCTCTCTGTCTCTGTCTCTGTCTCTCCCTCTCTCTCTCTCTCTCTCTCTCTCTCTCTCTCTCTCCCTGTTTCTCTCCCT
>CM053601.1:176199322-176216244 GCA_028646575.1 Pseudocheirus occidentalis | reverse complement strand
CCTCTCTCTCTCAGACTAGTATGCAACAGAGAAGACCCAAATTCTGGAAGGAGGGGTAGGATCTGTTCCCATGCACAGTTTCCTTCCTCCAGGAGTGAATGATGGAGACCTGCTGCAGAGGCACATGGCAGAGGCTGGCATGTGCTTGTATTCATTTAGTTTGGCAGAAAAGCAAGTGGCCTTTCCCTGGCCCAAGATAAGGCAACAGATGGAGCAAAAATAGAGTTCTTGGAAAAGTACATGACAGAGGCAGACACTCAGCCCAAGCTTTAAAACTGTCTATTTCCCAAGCACGGGAGTTTGAGAGTTCAGGGCAAAGAGAAAAGAAATCCTTGATGCGGGACAATCAATGGCTAACTTGGATAGTCTAAGACTAACAGAAAGGCGATGGTTTTGTTTCTTTTTTCCAATAGTGCCCCAGAGAATGTTGACTTTCCAGACCCTACAGCAGTGGTTGTCAACCTTCCTAATGTAGTGACCCTTTAATACCCACATGTGGGTGTATCTGCATGTGGGCCGACCCTCCTGGAGATGGATAGAGGAGCCGTGTCTTGGTTCCTAAGACCATGGGAAATATGTGTTTTCCAATGGTCTTAGGCAACCCCTGTGATCCTTGTGAAAGGGTCATTCGACCCCCAAAGGGTCAGGACCCATAGGTTGAGAACTGCTGCCCTATGGGAAAGAGGGAGTCATTAAGAGATCAGAGAGTAGTCCCAATTGTTACTGTCGTTCAGTTCTGTCTGACTCTTCATAACCCTGTGGACCATATCCCACCAATAGCATCCATGGGGTTTTTTTGGCAAAGATACTGGAGTGGTTTGCCATTTCCTTCTCCAATGGATTAAAGTAAAAAGAGATTTAAGTGACTTACCCAGGATCACATAGTTAATAAGTGTCCCAGGTTAAACTTGAACTCGGGTCTTCCTGACTCCAGGACCCATAAATGATGAGCCACCTAGCAGCTTCTTAGGGAAGCAGAGGCTAAGTGACTTGCTCAAGGTCACACAGCTAGTAAGTGTCTGAGGCTAGATTTGAACTCAGGTTTTCCTGACTCCAGGCCTAGCCCTCTATCCATTGAACCCTCTAGCTCAGTGGTTCTCAATCTGTGGGTCGCTACCCCTTTGGGGGTCAAACGACCCTTTCACAGGGGTCACCTAAGACCATTGGAAAACACGTTTCCAATGATCTTAGGAGCCCAGACACAGCTCCTCTATCCATCTCCAGGCAGGTCCACCCACATGTGAGTATTATAGGGTCACCACATTAGGAAGGTTGAGAACCACTGCTCTAGCTTCCTTCTAATCCCAAGAACAATATCAAACCGATTCCCTTTTGTAGGACTGGGAGCTGAAGGGTTTTCTGGGTACATTATGTGCTGCCATATGCACGTAATTTTGAGCTCCTAATAGTCTTTTGCTCTTCTGATTTAAATAAAGTATATTCAGCAGCTGACATTGATTTACTACTGAATTTCTCCTCATACCCATATTAGGGAGAAACCTTTGACATGGGAATACAATAGGAAATTTTCGTGAAGTGAATGAGGGTGGGATCTTCTCTGTGCTGTTCAGATGAAATTCCCAAGACCAAACCCTATTCATGTGAGCCCAGACTCCTCTGGGGGAAGGAAAGGTGAGGGTGGATCAGACTTTCAAAGGTCTTCAGAGGTACCTGAAGAGGAGGAGGACCTCCTAACAGTCAGAGAGAGAACAGAATTTAGTCTGGAGGAAAATATCTACTGTTCTAGGAACCATTTATGGCACAGTTTCCTTTAATTTCCTGGCCCTGAGGAGAATAGGCCTGTGTAAGCCTTGTAAAGTGAGTTAGTCTGGAACAGCGCTTCTCAAAGTGAAGTCTGGGGACCCCAGGGGTGAAAGTGGGGCAAATGAAGCAATATTTGTAAAGTGCTCAGCACCGTGCTTGGCACACAGGAGCTCCCCCCGCCCTTGCCTTCCCTTTTGGGGGACTCTGAAGTCAACATTTTTCATAATACTGCTAAACATTTTAATTTCTAATATAATTACTATTGATAGACATAACCCTAATAAGCAAAACTTCTCTGGAGCCCTCAATCATTTTTAAGAGTGTGAAGATACTCCAAAGTACAAGAAACACTGCTGTACAAAGAAGAAAGGAAAAGCCAGGTTGACAGGCCCTGATGGGGTCTTCTGTGAGAGGCTTTGTGTCTGCAGACATGGAGATATTCGGACATAGGAAGCACAGGCAGATGGACATCGTGGGGAGGGGGGGACGTTATTCCAGGGGGAGCGGAGAATACCCTGGTTTTAAGGGGGGGTGTGTCATCACATATCCCATATATACTTCAGGGATCAGTCCCAGGGAAGGTTCTTTTCTAGGTAAGGAGACAGTCTGGATCATTGTTACAAGATGGTACAAAGGATAGAGCTTGGGCCTGGAGTCAGGAAGACTAAATAAAATCCAACCTCAAACTTACTAGTTGTGTGACCCTGGGCAAGTCAGCTTAATTGCCTGCCTCGGTTTCCCTCATCTGTAAAAATGTGGATAATAAAAGCATCTACCTCCCAGAGTTGTTATGAACATCAGAAAAAATCATAATTGTTAAAGTGCTTAGCACAGTGCCAGGCACATAGTAAGTACAATATAAATGTTAGTTATTACTTTCATTAGCATATGGAAAGGGGAGTGAGAACTAATTTTGCTCAGACCAAGAGAACAGAAGAACTAGGAGCAATGGGTGCAAGGTAAGGACAAACCAATTTAGAGCCCTGGGCCTTGAGTCAAGAACACTTGAATTAAATGCTGGGTGACCCTGGGCAAGTCACTTTACCCTGTTTGTCTCAGTTTCCTCATCTGTAAAATGAGCTGGAAAAAGAAATGGCAAATCACTCCAATATCTTTGCCTAGAAAACCCCCGATGGGGTCCCAAAGGATCCGTCATAATGAGCAACAACAAATAAAGGGAGAACCTGCTAACAATGAGATCTGTCCCCAAATGGAAAGTACTGACTGCCTCAGAAGACGGTAGACTCTCCATCACTAGAAGACTTTGATGGTTATTGGACAGTGATGTTTGAATAGGGCATTATACTTGTACGTTTATAATTTACAAATTATAAATAATAATACATAAAATAATACATTATATATAATTATATATAAATGTATAAATTACGCTTGTTCAAGTATTAAGTTGGAAATAGTGAGCTCTGAGGTTCCTTCCAACTGTGTTTCTCCCAATTAATTAGTCAAACTTTGTTAAACATCTCCTAAACACCAGGTATTTTGCTAGGTATTAAAATCAAAGAAAAAAAAAAGAAACAGCCCTGAGCTCAAGGAGCTTACATTCTATAAGGCAAAGTTTGTTAATCCGGGGCCCATAAACTTGGCTTCTTTAAAAAAAAAAGAACTAATAAATTTGATAACCAATAAAATTGGTTATTAGATAAAAGTTGATAACTAATAAGATAGCTGATAATGTCTTTAATAAATATTTCAGGATCGTGGGTTTTCTTTGTAATGGTATGTATTTTATTTTAAGCATTTTCAAACATTATTCTGAAAAAGGGACAGCCAAAGACATTCATCACCTACAAAAATGTTAACAACACCTGATATGTGGGAGATACCATTTAAATGCATCAACATATATTTAAAAGTAAGGTAATGGCTTGAGGAAGACACTAACGTCAGAGAAGATCAGAAAAGGTATTTTCTGGAAGGTGGCATTTTCATTGAGCTGAACACTGAAGCAAAGCAGGGATTCTGCAAGATGAAAATGAGGAGGGAGGGCATTCCAGGCCTGATGGAGGGAGAACCAAGGCATTCTTTTCTTTCTAAGACTCTGTGCTGGGGTTTCCTATGTCTGGACATTTGTGCCTCTTTGATTTCTCTGCCTCTTCTAACACCTTCTACCAAACTTCTAGGTAGCATATGGAGTGCCAGACCCACAGTTAGGAAGACCTGAGTTCAAACCCAACCACACTTACTCAGAAGTACTCAATCAGAATGTCATTTGTTTGTCCTCCCTCCAACTTTCACCATAAAATTCTCCACAGTATAATTCCTTTCATATTTTTTAAATTTTTATTTGTTTATTTTATTTTAGCCCCTGTGATTTCATTGATGTAGGGGACTCCTCTCTCCTATAACTAACTGATGATGATGATTGATGATGATTGATGATGATGGGAATAATACAAGGTAGACCATGATCAGAGCAAACGATCTTATTCCTTTAGTGGTAGGAAAGATCACTGTGGCCTGGCATGGTCCATAAGAAATGGAAAGACTGGATAGACAAGGAAAGAACTGAGTGGAGCCTTGAAGGTTGGAAAGGCTCTTTGTCCCAGAAAGCCAAGGAATGCCACTGTAATTAGGGAAGAATGTGGATGTTACTTTTTTTGACACTGATCTCTCCTTGTCTTTCTCTGAGTCTCTGGCTCTTGGACAATCTTGGGTTATTCCTGCAGCTTTGACAGATAGATGGACTTTGCCTTCAAGTGCACTCTGAAAATCCAGCATCAGAGAGCTAAATGACCCATTCTCCAAGGAAGGTTTATTTTTGGTCACTAGGCAGAAGGGACCAGAAAAGCATGATATCAGAGCAATCAGAGCGGCAGTGTGGTAGGGTGGAAAGAGCTCTGTTTCGAGAGTTGAAAAGCCTAAGGTCCAGTCCCAGCTCGGTCACCAAGTGTCTTCTCCCACTGTCCCACTCTGACCCCATTGTTCCTGGGAGTGGCCAAGGGTAAGGGCAAGCACCAGACACTTAGGGAGGGGCTGGAGGCCTGGGGGGTCAGAGAGAAGGGGCTGCCGAGGCCTTACAGCCGATGGTGACTTTACAGCCCCAGGGATGGTGACATCATACCCCTCTGCTCTGAAGTCATGTTTTGGCAGGTTTTGCTGATCCTGCTTTAGGAGGGGAGAGGAAGGAGAGGAAAAGAATTATGAGGTAGCAGATCAGACCACATTGCTGTAATTATGGGAAGAGGAGAGACTTGTTCCTGGACACAAAGAGGCAAGCATCAAGAAAAGGCAGTGGCTCAGGGAGGCAGGCTAGGCTGAGAGCTTTGAGGGGCTCACAAGGAAGCTGGCACTGGCATAGACCAGCTCCTGACCAAGGCAGTGCGGGGGCAATGGGAGAGCCCCCAGTCCTGACTTTGCATTGCTGCATCTGCCTGGGCCGATGAAGCGCAGAACTGGAGACTCTTCAAACTGGAGGGGGATTTAGAAATCACCTGGCCCAAACTTCCCCACTTTACAGATGAATAACTGAGGCCCAAGAGGAGAATCACTGTGGTTATGGTATATGATGTGGAAATGGTGTGGGATTTAGAGTTGAGAAACCTGGGTTCAAATCTCAGCTTGCGCACTTAATCGGTGTGTGTGTGTGTGTGTGTGTGTGTGTGTGTGTGTGTGTGTGTGTGTGTGAAAAAGACAGAGAGAAGACACAGACTTTGGGCAGCAAACTTAACTCCTCTGACTCTCAGATGACAAATCTATAAAATGAAAAGTTGGCTAGATGACCTCTAAGGGCCCTTCCAGACTGAAGCCCTTTGAGCCTGTGACCAATCCAGAGTCACTTTGCTGTGGACTCCAGTGACAAGTCACTTTCCATCTCTAGACCTCCCATCTCTAGGCCTCAGTTTCTCCATAAGTAAAGAAGATTGAACTAATCTCTAATGTCTCCTCCGCCTCTAACATTCTTTGTCCTAAAGTCCCTTCCAATTATTAACACTGCATGCTCAAAAATGTATTCCGGCTCTGACATTCTGTGTTCTAAGGGCCCTCCAGGCTCTGATTTTCTCTGTTCTAAGGGCCCTCCTTGCTCTTACTTTCAATTCAATAAAACAAAAATTTATTAAATCACAATTGCCTATATCATATTGCTTGCTGTCTTGGGGAGAAGGGAGGGGAGAAAGGGAGAAAAAAATCTGGAACTCAAAATTTTATATAAATGGATGTTGAAAATCATCTTGACGTGTAATTGGAAAAAAATAAAATACAATTAAGTGGGGGGAAATTTATTAGACCCCCAATGTGCAGAGTATGAGAGAAAGCATGAAATGTTAGATTGAGAGTCATAATGACCCAGGTTCAGGTCTTGCTTCTGACACAGACTGTCTGGGCAAGTCACTTAATCTGTCTGAACCATAGGCAACTTGTTAAATCTATCAGCCAGACTTAGGTTTCCACGTATGTCCTCAGTAGAGCCATAACCAGTTACAAAGACTCATAAGGCAAATTCAGTTGAATGTTGGAGAGTTGTCAGGCACAGACAGTGGCCCAGAGGGCTATTTGTTTGCAGAATTTAACTGTTGTCTCTGTTTAGGGTTGGGGTCAGGAAGGAAGAGCCAGGGAGAGGTAGCAGGATCCTAAGTCTGGGCCTGGGGGGGAGGGCTTACTTATGTGCTCCCAGAGGACTGAAAAGTGAGGTGTAAAGATCACACTTGTTATGGGGAGGAAATGTATGCCATCTATGCTGGTACCCTGGGACAAAGTCCTTTTCCCCATTGTCATCCCACACTCCCCACATCACAGAGAACCTTCTTGTCCTGTTGGAGGCAGGGAGATCCTGAAGACAGCTTGGTGGTTCCTTACGCTTTTCAGGAAAGACCATTTCTGCAGACAACAACTTTCTCCTGAAAGCACTTCTTTTGGGGCTTTTTTTTTTTGGAAGGCAGTTGGGGTTAAGTGACTTGCCCAAGGTCACATGGCTGTGTGTGTGTGTGTGTGTGTGTGTGTGTGTGTGTTAAGTGTCTGAGGCCGGATTTGAACTCAGGTCCTTCTGACTCCAGGGCCAATGCTCTACTCACTGTGCCACCTAGCCTCCCCCGCCACCTAGCCGCCCCTCCTGAAAGCACTTCTGGACAGAGAGAATGCTCCCCTGGACCTTCATGCCACCCCAAATGGTCACTCACTCAGCACTGTTACTGACCGACTGCTGAGCTTGCATCACACTCCCACCAACCAGCCAGGCTTGCTCTTGGCCATTCTCAGTGACTGTGGCCACTGGCCCTGTGTTAGATGGAAACCATTCCTCTTCTATTTCTGGTCCTTTGGAGGAGGTGAGAAGCTGAGCTTTGATCTCTCCTTGGCTTCTGTTGGGGTTCCAGCCCTGGTCTTGCCAACCTCCCTAGCAGCCAGCCTGCTCCCTTTGGCATCTGGGCACCTACTTAATCATTCAACATTTGGTTAGAAATACTGGTTAAAAAATAAGGAGACATTGTTAGAATCAATAAGAAATTAGGTCTAGTTCTGCCCCCTAGAGAGGTGTCCTCTGATTGGTGCAGTGTGCTGATAAAAGGAAATTCACCCTACCCAGTTTAATTCAGTTCAGTTAGATTCAAACCAGTATTTATTAAACTGTTACTATGGGTCAGCAATAGAAACACATGCAAAAAATAGAATCCCTGCCCTCGGGGAACTTATACTCTGCTTGGGGGGGAGGGGAAGGGTAAAGCTTATACACAGGTAAGTATCTGCAGAACAAGAGTAGAAATAAAAGTTGAATCTGGTTTGAGGGGCAGGGTGAGGGAACCCTGCATCTAGAGCAAAAGGGGCCATGAGCATTAATTGAGCCAGCTGAGGAAGATACAGAAGCAGTGGGAGGTTGAATTATGTCAAAAGATCACAGATTTGGAGCCAAAAGTGACCTGAGAAGCCAGCTAGTCCAACCCTTCCACTGTGCAGATGAAGAGACTTGAGTCATAGAGTTAAGTGACTTACCCAGGGTCACTCCGCTGGCAAGTGTCTGAGGAAGGGACTGGCTGCTTTCTAGGTCTTTCTGCCCTACTGCCTGTACCAGACAGGGACAGATGGGGAAAGAGGAAACAGCTAGGCTGTGTCTGTTAGGTGCATGGATTGAGACGATGGAGGGAATCAGGGTTCTCTGCAGGAATAGTTGCATGGGGGCCGACCTCTCCCCCCTGCACATTGGGAGATTGGTCTTCTAAGAACCCCGTCTCTGCGATCACCACAAAAAGGGCTTCAGTCATTTCCTCCAGATTTATTGATCATCACTAGACTTATGGGAGCTGCAGTACAGACTCTCAGGTGTGGAATTTGGAGCTGGACTATAATCATGGAGATTTTTTGGCCGGCTTCTCCCTTTTGATGAGTGAGGACAATGAGACTCCTCAAGAGGAGACAGTTGTATGAGAGTCCCTGGGCAGTAAATCCCAGAGTCAAGATCTGAACTAGTGTCTTCTGAACCCAGCCTTTGTATTGCCGCCTAACCTAATTCATGGACTTATATAGGGAATATTGTTGTTCTTTACCTGCCGCTCTCCCCCTGGGGATCTCAGGGCTCTACAGAGGGAGTATCAGCTTTGACAATCGACTTTCTGATCCATTTGCAAGAACTTGGGCATGAGAGCCTCAAGGTTTCCCTCAGTGTTTGACACGGCAGTACTGATAACTGTGACTCCTTTACAGAGGGAATCTAGTCACTCAGCAAACACTTAAGTGCTTATTAAACAAAAAAGGGTTTTCACTCTAATTCAGAAAGACAACACTTAAAAGGTGGGGGAGAAGAGGAGAGAGGTCCCCGTGTAAGGCATGATGGGAGAGTCCTGAGAGTCAGAAGTGAAGCCGAGTGGAGCGCAGGAGAGAATAACATTTCTGTTTTCATATGAGAGCTTGGGGCACCCTGTTAATGGTATGAAATATTCTCCTAGACAGGAAGGTGCTGGGTCAGCTGAAAATGACCGAACATAGTAAGGCTGAAGGGCCCTTAAAGCACAGACATAGAATGTCAAGGTAGAAGGTCTCAGAACGTAGAACGCACAATGTTGGAGCTGGGAGGGTCCTTAGAACCCTGACTATGAGAGCTTAGAGGAACCTTAGAACGCAGAATCTCATTAGAACTGAGAAAGCTTCCTGGAAGGGACCTCATATCACAGATGAGGGAACAGAGCTACAGAAAAGGATGTGTTCAGTGTCACACAGAAATTCGATCAGGTTTGTGACACATAGCCCCACGTCTCTTCTCTGCTGTACACATGTGATCTCACCAAGCCCTGTATTCCCACTACTTTACTGTAAACCAAAGTCATCTTATACACAGTCATTATAAAGTCCTGCAGGAGGTGTAGATTTTGAAAGGATCAAAAACTGTGGCTTGTCGGGGGGAATAGAAAGAGATTGGAATCAATCATCTTATAAAAATATTCTCAATATAAAGGTAAAGGGAGGAGGGGTGGAGAAGAGGAGAAGGAGAAGGCAAAGAAGCTCCCCAAAGGCCTCTCCCCCCAAAGAGATGCATCCCCGCCAAAGGCCCCCCTGCACACATGGGGATGAACTCAATGTAGGGCGATCAGAAACACACCTTCCATTCCACCTTTCAACACACAAATGTTGGGTCAGGAAAAGACCAGCTAGTCCACAGGCTAATGTATTTCTCAGCCTATGCCTGAATTGTATATGTGTGTATGTATAGGCACGTGTGTACATAGGTGTGTACACATATGTACGTGTATAATCCATACATGTGTGTATGTACATGCGCATGTGTGCACACATGTGTATGTACATGCGCATGTGTGCACACATGTGTATGTGGGGGCCTTTGAAGATTGCTGGGCTGACTGATAAGGGTTTGAATCTCACCTCTGGGCCATTCGCTTTGTAAACATGGCTAAATGTTTGAAGTCTTAGTTTCCACATATGCAGATAATGATGCTAGCATTTCTTACCTCGAAAGATAGCTGTGGAGGGAAAACTAGATGATGCACATAGTTATGTAACCTGTTTAGAAAACCTTCTCAGAGCCTCAGTGCTCTCATCTATCAAAGCAGGGAGCTGGGACCAGCTGACCTTCAAAGTTCCATTTTGCCCCACTTTTCTATTTTCCATGTTCTAAGCCCCCACCCATCTGAGATCTTACATTTTGTGGTCTCTTTGAGCTTTCACATTGTCTATTCCAAGGTCTCTTTGGGCTCTGACATTGTATGTCTGAAGGCTGCTCCCAGCTTGGCCGTTGTATGGTCCAAGGTCTAGCCATTTTTATCGGAGCACAGAAATAACTGGAAAGGTCCTTGGAATGCCTGCACTATGACTCCCTCATGTTCCAGACCAGGAAGAGAAGGCTCAGAGTTCTTTCAGCTTCAGAATCCTTCTTGCTCAGCGATCTGGGGCTCAGTTGGCCCTTGCCTGCCCTATCTGGGTCAATGGCACTTGCTGGTCATCCCTCCCAGCATTTGTCCTCTGGACTACTGCCTGAGGTTATTCAAAGCAGATAACAGTAAGCAGCCGTTGGCAGGAAGACAGGACCATGTCTTCCTTTCCCTGGAGATTTAGCAACAGGCAGCTCTGCTGCAAGTGGGCTGGGCCCCAGGAGTGAGGGGAGGAGGGGGACCATAAGTGACTTTTAACTGGGCTCCCCATTTGTAAATGGCTGGGGACAGAAAGTGGCCCTGGGGCTGCTAGGATTGAGGAGGGAAGGGCCCTCTGGTCACCCTGGGTGGCATCTTCCCAGAAGCTAAGTGGAGGGGTGGGGAGCCTGCTTTGTTGGAGAGCCCCTCTTACAATGGAGCAGAGGGTCATGCTTTTGGTTCCCTGAGTATTTGAATACATCACAAGCCTTGAGTCACTCTCTGTTCCCTTCTTGGCCCACTGCCTTGGAAAGCTCTGCTCACTAGTTCAGTATCATAGGCACTGGACTGGGAGGGTCTGTAGATGGGTAGAGGCTATGTGAGTTGCACCCAGTTTCCCTGGTCCCCACAAACATACTTAGACACTCAGGGAGGTTTCCAAAGGCATGTAACAATGGCCCCTCCTAAAAATTATTTACCTCTTATTGATGACAAAAATATTTGGGGAGGCACAGAACACAGTATGATTATGAGTGTTAATTATCAGTCTGTGCCCTAGAGGGCCCAGCCTACTAGCTGGACAAGCCTACACAGGTAGTAGGTATCAGAAGCAGGACTTGGACCCAGGTAATCTGATTCCAAACCTAGCTCCTATGTGATTTCAGTTCTAACATCCCCTGATGGGCAGAAAAATCTATATGGCACCCTACTTTTTAAAAATTTTTGGAGGCAATTGGTATTAAATGACTTACCTAGGGTCATACAGCTAGTGAATGTCTGAAGTCATATTTGAACTCGGGTCCTCTTGACTCCAGGGCCACTACTCCATCTACTGTGCCACCTACCTTACAATTTTCAAAGGGCTTTTCTGAACATTACCTGTTTGGACACTTTTGGGCCACTTTCACTTTGTACATGAGGAAACTGAGGCTCAGTAGGGTTCCAAGAACTTGCCCAAGGTCATACAGTGAAGTGGGCCATTGGCAGAGCTGGTGCACAATGCCGCTTCCTTTCTCACTGCGCCAGTCCTGCCCTGCAGCCGGTGATGCAGAAGGAGCCAGATCCTGGCTCTCCATCCCAGGCTGGGTGGCCAGGGGGTCCATTTTAAATCTCCATGCATTTGGGAATCTGGCCAGAACTCTCTCCAGAGCCAACAGTGCAGTGTGAACTAAGGGCAGCAACCCAAGATTACGATTTACCCTCAAATAATGTAAATTATTTGAACCCATTTGCTTTTAAAGAGAATGCATGAGCCCAGCTGACAACTCCATCTAGTGGCAAAGTACATTCTCCACACTCGTCCTACCGCAAGTTTCTAAACTGCAGAATCACAGAACCCGGGATTGAGGGAGGTATGTGAGGGGCCATCTCTAGGTAGTCTGCCCTGTCAGACCTAAACAAGAGTCCTCATCTCAAGATGAAGTCCTTGGTTTGAAAAGCTCTAGTGGGAAGGAATTCACCGTACCTGGAGACATCACATCCTACTCTTAGATACCTATTTAATGGGTGAAAATCAGGAATGGACAGGGGGGCTGGCAGGTCGGGCAAAAAGACCTCGATTATAGGACTCCTATATAAACCACCTGTGAGACTCTAGGCTAGTCCTTAAACTCTGCCTCAGTTTACTCAACTGTAAAGTGGAGATAATCATAGTGCCCCCTTACAGGGTTGTTGCAAGGATCAGATGACATATTTGTAAAACACTCACATAGTAAGCAAGTGATAAATGCCTGTTCTCTTTTCTTCTTCCCTTCAAGTCCCAGCTAAAACCTCCCCTTCCGCAGGAAGGCTTTCCTATTCAGTCTTAATTCGAGTGCATGCTCTCTGATGTTGTCCTGCCTATTGTTTGTCTGTACACGGTTGTTCACAAGTCTACCCCATTAAATTGTGAAGTCTTTGAAAACAGGGACTGTCTTTTGCCTTTCTTCACATTCCCAGGGCTTAGCACAGTGTTTGCACACAGTAGGAACTTAAGAAATGTTTATTGACTGACAACCTTAATTCCCCCAGGCAACTCTCTTAAGACTGTAAGTTAAAAACAAGCTGCCCATATATTGGTGGAGGAAGTTCTCTCATTTTGGGAGTTCCCCATACGGATAAAATCAGAGGTTTGCAATTCTCCACCCTCTCACCCCCAACCCCAAAAAGGTAGAAGTTTTTTCTTGTATCTAGCTGAAATCTGACTTTACAGTTTCTATCTAATTCTGCCCTCTGGGGCAGGACACATCCAATTCCTCTTTTCTTTAGAGTCATATTTTATGGGTATTCAGGGTGGCCATGTGAGAGGGCAGCATTTTCCTGCTTCTACTCCACCATCTTGGCTTCGCCCCTAATCCCTCTTTTCTGACAGTCTTTCAAATACTTGAAGACGGCTCTGGAGTCCTTATCTTGTCTTGAATAAATGTCCTCAGCTCATTCCCTGATCCACCTGGGCATGAGTGCAGGAGCCCTTTGCCAGCCTGGTTCCCCCCACCCTCCTCCGGTGCTCTCCTGTTCATCCAGACTCTTGCTAAAAGGCACTGCCCAGAATTAAGCTCCAGACAGACCAGGACCAAGGACAGTGAGGCTTTGACTGCCCTCATTCTGGAGATGCGATCTCTCTTATGCCTTGGAAAAGAGAAATGTTCTCTCACTCTGGCTAAAAACTGCTGCTCAGACCATTTAGCAGTGACACAGTGATGAAGTGTGTAGGAGTGATGAATGAAAGGAGGCGATGAGCTCATTCGCCTCTGAGATCTTAATGGTAGAGAATGGAGCAAAGAGCATTGGACAGGGCTAAAGACTGAGGGCTCATGTCTCTCAGCGCCCTCTTGAGGAAGTCACATCTCTACTTGGAATACCTGATTCCTCCCCTGTAAAGTGAGGCTGATTCTCATTCCATCCCCCCCAGAGCAGAGGCATCGAACTGTCAGTGCTTTGGAGTTTGCCCAAATCAGATCAAAATATAACTAGGAAATATTTAAGGAATTCGATAGAATGTATATAAGAATATGTGGCTTTCTAAGTCAACATGTGGCCGCAGAGATACTTCTGTGTGACTTCATGACCCCCTTCTCTATCTGAGTGTGACTTTCTAGACCAGAAAGCTCCTCCCTGCCTACCCTTGCCCTGTGTATGTTGTATCTCCCTATTAGAATGTAAGCTTCTTGAGGATGCGGGCTGTCTTCCATTTGGTATGAATTCCCATGGTGCCTGCCACATGGGAGGCTGAGCAGAGGAAAGGAATTAAAGTGGAGGGCATTTGGGGAGGTCCATGTTGGCTACTCTGCCTTTGTCCTGGTGCTCTGCAGAAATTGTCTGCCTTGGCTAGGCTAGGTCACTGGGATCCTTGCCCTGAAGGTGGGACCAGCCTGTCATCCCTTTGGAACCAACCCAGGGCAGTCTGTGGCACATAGCACTGTCCATGCAAGGGTAGACCAGAGCTATGGCTGGTGCAGGGCTGAGGGGGCTTTGGGCCAAGACAACCAAGCTTCCTTTCAGGGTGGGGGAGAGGATCGCTTCCTCCGCGTTGGCATGCCTCCCTTGATCCTCTTTAACCATTCTCTGGAGAGTACCCATAGTCCTCCACTGGCTGTCCCTGGGGCCATCTTCCCAGTGTCCTGGGGTCATGGTGCCCTTCTCTTGGGCCCACCTTCTCCTTATAACCTTCCCAGGAGTCAAGGGCCAGACTCTCCTCTCTCCTGCCCTCCTGAGCACCATTGTCCAATCTGGTTGAATGTAACCTCTTTGAAGGCAGGGACAGTTTTGGTTTTTAAATTGTTGTATTTCTAACCTCTAGCATGGTGCCTGGCATCTGGTAGTCACTCAACAAATGCTTGTTGGATTGACCTGAATGGAATGGAAACTGGGGGGCCACCCCCACATCCACAACTATTTTTATCTGTGTGGAAAAATCCTAATTATGGCCCCAGTGTGGATGCAGGGCCTATCATAGACCCAAAGACCCATGCAAAGACCCATCATATGCACTCTTAAGGGATGCCCGGACAGCTGGGTGGTGCAGTGGCTAGAGCTCTGGGCCTTCGGTCAGAAAGACCTGCATTCTAATCCTCCTTCATACACTTATTGCTGTGTGACTCTGGGCAAGTCCCTTAACCTCTCTCTGCCTCGGTCTCCTCATCTGGAAAATGATAATAATAATAATGACAATAACAGCGCCCACCTCCCTGGGATCAAATGAGGTAAGAGAGCATTTGTAAAGGGCTCGGTATAACGCATGGCATGCAGTAGGCGCCACATAGATGTTCACTCTTTTCTCTTCCTTCCAGTCTCTCCTCCCCTGGTCAGCTCCAGGCCTATATAGTCTGGCCTGGTTATCTTTCCTGAATTAAGCCCTTGAGCTGTTCATCACCCCGGCCCCTCTTAGGGAAGCTGGAAAGGCAGGAAGCGAACCTTGAACACCCCCTTCCCCAAAGCATGGGGCCTCTCTTGGCAATGAGCTTCTGTCCATCCATTCCCAGGTCCCCCAGCAGCCTATCTCCCTCCATCTGTTACTGTGATGAGGTCCAGCCTCCTGCAGCCAGGGAGGAAACGGCCTTTCCCCGGGGTCCCCGTCAGAGGCATCTGAGGCAGAGCCCAGGTTTGGCTTGAGCCTTCACACTTCTCTGGCAGAAGAGGCAGGTGCTGGGGATGTGACCACAGGAAGCCAGGGGCAGAGGCTGTAAAAGGGACGCCTTTCCCCAGCCCAGTCATCTGGCCTCACACTTTGCTTCCTCCCAGCACTTGAGGCAAACTTCACCTGGACTAGAATCCTTTCCCTTCATTTGACATCCTCCTCCCCCTCACCCCCCACCCTCAAGCCCCCCATGAACACACACACACACTCACACTCATACACTCACACATACATACACACACTCACACACACATACACACTCACACACACATACACACAGTTTAATCAAAGCTTTCTCCTCAGTAATGCAACAAGGAGGTACTTTCAGAAAGCCAAAGAAAACATCCTGGTATAATGAAATGAGCACTGGGTCTCAAGTCAGAGGTGATGAGTTCAAATTCTGACTCCATCACTCAACCTCTCCAGGCCTCAGTTTCCTCACCTATAAATTGAGGGGGCTCGACTGAATGGCTTCTGAGGACACTTCAATCCTAGGATTATGTGGCCTCTTGATTCAAGGAAAACATGATAACAATTAGAACTATTCAAAAAGTGAATCACAACTTCCATATCAGAGGTTCTCAACCTTGAGGTCAGGGACCCAACTGTGGCACAAACAGGGTTAAGTGACTTGCCCAGGGTCACACAGCTAGTGAGTATCTGAGGCCAGATTTGAACTTGGGCCTTCCTGACTCCAGGCCAAGCACTCTGTCTACTGTAGCACTTAGCTGCCTGGTACATAGTGAATAATGAATAGATGATGGTGGGTTGATCGGTTCTTCAGAACGCTGGAGATTCTCCTTCAATGGATCATGATTTGTCAGATATATTACAGAGGAATTTCTTGTTCAGTTTGGAATTAAACTAGATGCTTCTGATGTCCCTTCTTTCCCTGAAGTTGCTCAGTTCCCTCATCTGTAAAATGGAGGAATAAGACAAGATGATGGCTATGTCATGAATTCATGGCTAATATATGTTGAACATCAACAAGGTGGTTAAGTAGAAGCTCATGTGGAGTTAACCTGGTTTCCTACATATGTTCAGTTTTCTTAGCCATTGTTCCATCTGTCTAAGGCAGGGATTCTTAGCCTGGGGTCCATGGACAGATTTCAGAAGTTCAGAGAATTTGAATAAGAAAAAAATATGTCTTCATTTCAACATAATTGATTTGCTTGGTAATCTATCACATGGTTATTTTATGTATTAAAAATATTGTTCTGTTTTGGGAAAGGGTCCCAAAGCTTCACCAGACTGACAGCCACAGGAGTCCAAGTCCCCAAGTAAGGTAAAGTTAATGTTTGGTCTGAGAGCCCTCTTTCTGCCCAATTCCTTTGCATTTTAGAGTCAGGAAGAAGTCTCCCTCTGCCCCCAAAACTAAAACATATGGGGGGATGACAGAGTTCAGTAACTGCAGCTACTCCCATCTAAAGCCTTCCATCAATTCAAGCCCCTGCCTTTTCCTTCCAGATTGATATCAAGTTTCTCTATCAGATCAATGGGACCACGGCACAGAATAGTGCAATAGTGCAAATCCTTCTGATCAGTAACTAGCTGTGGGTTCTAATCAACGAGTCAATTTGTTGTCCTGTGGTCTGCTGTAGGTCGACAAGGCAGCTGGGTCTGGAAAGCAGCTTGAAGACAAGGAGATGATAGGAGAAGAGAGGGAGGACAGTACTGCAGGAATGACCAAAACTAGAGAGCACATGAAAATTTCTGGAAAATGCACATTTCATAGAAATTAAGACCATTGGAACTGGGAGGAGTCTTAGAATATAGAATGTCAGAGCCAGCAGGGACTTTAGAACATAGAATGTCAGAGCCAGAAGAGACCTTAGAACATGGGACCTAGAATGTCAGAGCCAGAAGGAACCTTAGAACATGGGACCTAGGATGTCAGAACCAGAAGAGACCTTAGAACATGGGACCTAGAATTTCAGTCAGAAGAGACCTTAGAACATGGGACCTAGAATGTCAGAGCCAGAAGAGACCTTAGAACATGGGACCTAGAATTTCAG
>CM053601.1:176158167-176198822 GCA_028646575.1 Pseudocheirus occidentalis | reverse complement strand
AAAAAAAAAAAAAAAAAAAGAAAGTCACTATGTCACTCAAGTAGCATTAGTACCTTCGTGTTGTCTCTAGGATCAAACGTAAGCTTTTCCAATTGGCATTTAAGGCTTTTCATGGTGTACCAAATTGCCTTTCCAGTCTTTTGCCATGTCCCTGCCCTGCACGGGCTCCATGGTCCACTGTCTTTAAGAATTCCTACCTTCCTTCAAAGCTAAGTTCAAGCTCTATCTACCCCTTACGTGGAAACTGTCCTGATCTCAGTAACTACTGCCTTCCCCAGCCCTAAATTACATTGTGTTTATCTTATTTTGTATTTACTTATCTAACATTAAGAACAATCAATGGGCCCAAAGGGCTGAGGCACTGTGCCCACTCCCTTCTCTAATGAGTGACCTTTCTGCTCTAGACTGGGCATGGTCCTGGATGAATCAGATTTATAATTGGAGGGGGATTAGCCTTTATTTTATTAATATTCTTCTGCTCATTAGGTCTCTTATCTAGGCTTCCCAGGGACATAATGTTTAAAGTTTAAGAGTTCATGTGAAGGTCTTTAAAAGGTAGGGAATAAAGGGTGCTTAATATACAAGATAAACCAGGTATGGGACAGTTATTTTTTCTCATCACACAAAAGAAATGCTAAAAGATTTTAATTACAGTGTGTTTTAACAAAGAGACTCAAAATAGTCATTGCTATGTTTCATTTTGGTTGTCCATGGTTCCAAACAGCTCCTATTCCATGTCTTCCAGCAAAACAGGTCAACTTTGTACCCATTCTCTGGTCACTGTTCAAAATCTTTCCATCTTCTCTAAGAGTGCTGGTATAGTTAGCAGGAATGCCTCCTTGTAGGGCAGGGCAGATCTGAGCAAAAGGACCGAGGACCTCCAGACCCCTCTAACTCACCAGGACTCTTCCAAACCTGGACGAGTTTGTCTCAAGAAGGAAACTCATTCACCTAACATCAAGAAAGGAGGAATGCAGAGGAAGAAGCCCCAAACCCAGTCTCAAAATGGTCCAGGAAGAACATATGCTTTAACTGCCATGTGCTCATGACTTGGCAGGGCTGGGAAATAGGACAAGCCACTCAGTTGTTTGGTCAGTCATAGAATGTGATTTGTATTTCAGGTCTGTGATTCCTGGTTGTTTTTTTTCCCCGGCTTAGGCTGGGCAGGCATTAGAATGAATGAATGAATGAATGAATGAATGAATGAATGAATGAAGCCTGTATTAATGGCTTACTCTGTGCCTAGCACTGTGCTAAGCATTAGGGATACAAATAGAGAAGCAGAATAATCCCTGCTCTCAAGGAGCTCATGTTCTAATTGGTTGGGGGAGGGACAAACACACATATAGATGATTTCAGGGGCAAATCAGATGAAAAAGCATGGTGGTCTTTGGGTTATAGCAGCAAAGCAGACAATAATGCCTCTTTAATGTCAGTAAAGTTCTTATTGGATTTATCTTGGCTGTCTGTATTTGCTCCAAGTCGGGTGATTTTGGGGATGCTCAAATGCTTGTTTGGGTGTGAGACAGGAGCCTGTTTGGGGCTGGATGGGAGGAGGAGCTGGGTCAGGAGGCAGCAGGCCTCTGACCAGGGCCTCCCTGGGGAAGGAAGCCAGTGGCAGCCCCTCCCTCTGCTCCCTTGATCCTAACATTTGTTTGCTCCTCCCCATCAGGTGACCAGAGTCTCTCCTGGCTCTGGGCAACAGTGGTTGTCTGGAAACTAGCTACCTGCCTGCCTTTCATCCTGGAGAAGAGATGAAGTGTGGCTGATATACCTATGAGCTCCTTCCACCTGTGGCTCAGCCTTCTGCCCACCGGCCTGACCTGTCCCTCCTGGCTTCAGGGATGAGATTTCAAGGAAGGACAAACTTGGCTGGGTGGTCTGTAGCTATCTGGGATCAAGAGACATGCTTGCCCTCTCTCGGTAGGGTGAAGAATAGGGGCCAATAAAGTGTGTGACCCTAGCTGCTGGTGGCAGGGTGGGGAGACCATAATGAGACACATGGAGCACTTATGGAACTGGACCCCAAGGCTACAACTGGACCCTTGAGGAAGTTGTCTGAAAGAAGCAGGGGCCAGGCCTGGAATTAACTGAGAAAAAACAGTGCGGTCTAAGTCCAGTTCTACCTTCTCCCCTCATCCCAACCCCTCTATACATTTACTGGCCTGGAAGGTGAACACCATATAATAATATCGTCATTTCAATAACAGGAATAATTATTATAAGCAACATTTGCTAGATACTGTACTGAGTACTTTGCAATATTTGCATCACTTGGTACTTACAAAAATCATGGGAGGGAGGTGCATTATCATTCCCATTTCACAGATTAGGAATCTGAGGCAGAGGTTATAGGATCACACCTCTAGTAAATATCTGAGGCCAGATTTGAACTCACATCTCCTTGATTCCAGGCCACGTACTCTAATCAACATGCCGCTTGACTATTCGTAGGAGTTCACATCTCTCTAACACCTAAAGGTTTACAAAGTGCTTTCCTCAAAACATTTTCATGACAAATGGTACAGTGAGAAGAATGCTTTCTTTAGAATCTGAGGACTTTGGTTCAAATCCTGGTATTGGGATTGACTGATGTCTACTACTTGTTTGGCATTGGATAATTCATTTAATCTCCTTGGGTCTGAAGGACCAAATATGGAAAATGAGGTAGATGGCCTCCAAAGTTCCTTCCAGCTCTAGATCCTGGCTCCTCAGTAGAAAATGCAAGTATTATTATCCCCATTTTGCAGATGTGCCCACTGAGGGTCATATATACATGTGTATATATATATATGTATGTTTAAGTCTCTTGAGCTTGGGTTTTCCAACTTCAAATCCAGTGCTTTTCCCACCACTCTAGGATTGTCTTTCTTTTGGTCACCTGGGTATTAAGTAGAGACATCCAAGCATTTGTGTCAGAATCATACAATTCTAAAATCCTAGGGCTGGACAGGACTTCAAACTTCGTTTAGTTCAGTCCCCTGCCTTCTATAGGAGAGCACAGAATGGGTTAGTCACTGTCTGAATCAAAACCTTAGTGCTCTGTTGCCCATAATTGAAATGAGTAAAGCCTATCAAAGACTGGCTATATGAAAAAATAATATAGCAGCCCAAAATAAGGTGATGATAGTACCTCTGCACTCTGACCGAGTAAGAATCCATGTGGCAACAGTGCTCAATTCTGGATGCTGCAGACACTGAACACTGAAAGCTGGAGAGTATCCAGAGGAGGGCAGCCATGATGGAGAAGGGTCTTTAGTTGTTATGAAACTTTTTGAAGATAAGGAGACTAGGGGTGTTGAGCCTGGAAAAAACTTAGGGGTTATGGGAAAAAGGCAGAAAGCATAAGAGTTGTCTTCAAATACCATTCAAATACCAAAAGCTTAAAGAGGGATTACATTTATTCCATTTGGATCCAGAAGGCAAAATGAGGAGTAAAAGGTAGAAACTGCAAAGGGACAAATTCTAACTTGGCTTAATGAAGAGTCCCAAAGAATTAGAGATCTCCAAAAGTAGAATGGATAGCTTTGGGGGATAGAGGGTTCCCCCTCAATGGACCTTTCTACAAATGTCAATGACTAATTATTTGGGATGAACTAAACGGCCATTTGAAGTTCAAACTCTGATTCTGTTATAGGGGAATTAACACAGAACTTAGACTCCAAAGACCAAGATTCACATCTGAGCTCATTGACTTTCTAAATATGAAACCTTGGGCCAATGATTTCTTCCCTTGGCTTTAGGTTCTCCATCATTAAAATGAATTCCTGAGGTTAAAAGGGATCAATCCTTTGGTCCCTTTCAACTCTAGATCCTATGATACTGAAATGAATGTTTCATAACCCTTGGGGTCTTATCTGATTCTCAGAACAATGCCAAAAGGTTTATATTATTATCATCACCATTTTACAAAGGAAGAAACTAAGAGCAGATACATAAAGTGACTTACCCACACTCATGTATCTAATATGGATAGAAGGCAGGATTGAAACACGTGCCCACATTTGTCATATTGCACCACACTGCCTCTCTAATTGGCTTCCAAATTGGGGTCTTCCCAGAAGAGAGATAGGTTTTGATGGATTCATCCATACTTCGTCACAATCTATCTCTTGTAACCAACAGGAAAACATCAAGATGTGGTTGGCTGGCTAGGATCAATAGTGTGGCTTTGGGGTCATAGAACAAATCCTAAAATCTTAGGAAATGGAAGGGATCTCAGAAACCATCTTGTTCAATTTGTATGTGAATAGGAATCTCCTCTACAACAACCCTAATGAGTACTTTTGAGGTTCACACTGTTCACCTCTAGCATCCAATCAAAATCAGGTATCTATGGGCTTACGGCTACTCCCTTTTCTTCCTCATTAAGTCTGGTGCATGGCACACAAGCTTTCTCTCCTCCCCACCTCTTTCCCTCCTCCTAGGAGACTTCAGTAGACATCCTCTCCCTCAAATACTCTTAACCACTCAGTTCTTCAGCCTACTCACTTCCCTTGACTTGCTTCTCCATCCTTCCTCAGCCACACACAAACATGGTTATACCCACGATGGTCTTCTGTAACCAACAAATGCTTCGTGGACTCCAAAATTCCAAAGGACCCATTGATGAAAAAATGCCTTCCACCTCCAGAGAGAAAACTGATGAACCCTGAGGGCAAATTGAAGCATATTTTTTCCACTTTTTCTTGCTTTTTTTGCAACATGGTTAATGTGGAAATGTTTTGCATAACTTCACATGCATAATTGATATCATATTGCTTGCCTTCTCAATGTGGGGGAGGGGCTAGAAGGCAGGAGAGAATTTGGAACTCCTAATGTGGAAGAAATGAGAGTTATACTATTTCATTTAGTGATCTCATCAGCTCCCATGGATTTAATTACTATATCTATGCTGATGTTTGTCAGATCTCCCTATTCAACTCTAATCTTTATTGACCTTCAGTCTCACATCTCTAACTGCCTTTCAGATACTTGAATGGGATGTCCACTAGACAGCTTAAACTCATTATGTCCCAAACAGAACTCATTATATTTCCCCTAAATCCCATCTGTCCTATTACATCATCCTTCCAGTCCCTGGGGCTCCAAACCTAGGAGTCCTCCTGGATTCCTCACTATCTCACTCCCCATATCCAAGCTGTGGTCAAGGTCTGAGGATTTCATCTTTGCAGCATCTCTTGAATATGACCTTTTCTCTCCTCGGATCTGCCCCCACCCTAGTGCAGGGCCTCATTCCCTTTGCCCCTGGACTATTGCAATCAGCTTCTGGGAGGGTCTACTGGCTCAAGTCTCTTCCCATTCTAATGTTCTACAAGCATAGATTTGAACATGTCACCCCAACCCCCACTCAACAAACTCCATTGGCTCCCTATCACCTCTCATAGGAGCTTAATAAATGTTTGGCTACTGCCCCTCTCCCCAAGAACTCTACCCATTTTAGATTGGGGGGTATCTCAGGCTAAATCTGACTTCCTAAAGCTTCCAGCCATTGTTCCTGGTTCCTCCCTTTGGACCCGGGTAGAAGAAATCTAATTTCTCTTTCTTTGGCATCCCTTCAGTGGTTTTCAACCTTCCTAATGCCTTGACCCTTTAATACAGTTCCTCATATTGTGGTGATGAGGTGTAGGCTCTGGGAGTCCTAACTCAGTTCTTAGGACCTGACCCCAGGTCAGTTGCCTATTTTTCAAAACAATTAGACTTTGTGGCTGCAGGATGGACTGCATGCCTCCGAGGCAGTAGCTGCTGCGGCCATTCTAATTGAGGAAGCCTCTAAACTTACACTTGGTCAGCCCCTGGAAGTTCTAACTCCCCACCGAGTTCAGAGCATCCTGGAAGCAAAAGGCCACCAGTGGCTGGTTAGTGGCAGGCTCACCAAATATGAAGCCTTGCTCTTAGATACCCCTGACCTAACCCTTCGGGTGTGCTGCACACTTAACCGGGCAACCCTTCTCTCAGAGAGTGCTCACTCAGATGTCCTGATTCATGGTTGTGAGGAGACCTTGGACTGTGTTTATGCCAGTCGAGCTGACTTGAAAGATTCTCCTCTCCCGAACCCTGATGCAGCCTGGTACACAGATGGTTCAAGCTTCATTGAACAAGGGATCAGGAAAAGTGGATATTTGGTGGTCAGCCAAACCATAGAGGCCAAATCCCTGCCCCCTGGGACCTCTGCCCGGAAGACTGAATTGATAGCACTCACCAGAGACACAACTTAAGCCCTATGATCTAAGGCAAATGCCTTCCCTGGGAGGATTTGCTTTCCCAGAGCCTGTACTTCAAAGATTCAAGGAGCTCAAGAGGGCTCCCAGAGCTTACACCTCATCAGTGGTGACCCCCAACCATAAAATTACTTTCATTGCCACTTCGTAACTGTAATTTTGCTACTGTTATGAATCATAATGTAAATATTTGATATGCAGGATGTATTTAAATTGAACATAACCCACAGGTTGAGAATCACTGCTTTAAATACTATAAGACAGCTATAATGCCTCCTCTTGCTCTTCTCTTTTGACAAAGCATCCCCAATTCCTTCTATTTATCATATGACATGGATTCATATCTTCTTGTCCAGGTGATCCAGCTTCTCTCAAAAATGTGTATGGAGAACAGGGAGGAGAGGCAAATGATGATAAGCAAATTCTGACCTTGGCTTCACTAGCCCAGGCCTAACAGCCAAACTACTGGGATAATAACCATTGTTACCAGCAACTGAACAGCAGAATCCTGAGCTTGGGATTATCTCTTCTATGTTGGTTCTTTCTTGATCTTAGGTAAAAGAGCATCCAACCCCAAATGAACACGTCCATGTCTGGAGGCTGCTTGTGAGTTCCACATGTTCCATGATTCTGGGTTCTTTGGTCAGAGCTGACTAGCAGCTTCCTACTCCAGCCAATTTTGGAGCATACATCCACTACCAAGGGGATGAAGTCGTACCCTAGCAGAGTTTGTGAGAAGCCATCTACTGTGAGGCAGACAGTGCAGAGCAGAGGTGAAATGCAAAATGCCTGCTGAAACAGTTTGGAAGAATCTTTTCTGTTTAGATAAGGTTGAAACGGTGATATCTTCGGAAAGCATAATAGAAATTATTGCTGCCATTTCTTAGGTTTGTTTTCAATCTGGTGTAAGTTCTGTTTATCACCTCCTTTGTGCATAGGAAACAAGTGCCTGTCTCATATCTGACTGACATTGTACACTAAGTACCTCTCCTTCTGAAGAAACCCTAGACATATCTGAGCTTTAAGTAAATCATCCTAGGACACCAGGGTATGGATATGTCAGAATTTGAGAAAAAGGAAACTCATAATTCTTATTAGAAGTTGAGTTTTCCCAGAACTGAACTAAACTCAGGCAGTGTGTGTGCGTGTGTGTGTGTGTGTGTGTGTGTGTGTGTGTGTGTGTGTGTGTGTGAGAGAGAGAGAGAGAGAGAGAGAGAGAGAGAGAGAAGAGAGAGAAGAGAAGAAGAGGGAGAGGGAAAGGGAGAGAGAGAAATGGAGAGGGAGATAGAGAGGGAGAGGGAGAGGGAGACAGACAGATACAGAGAGGGGGGGTGGGGGGGAGAGGGAGAGGAAGGGGGAGAGGGAGACAGAGGGAGGGAAGGAGGGAGGGAGGGAGGGAGAGAGAATCCAGGGCAAATGGGTCACTCAGAAGGGAGTGAGTAGAGTGTTCCAGCCCTCTGAGCATAGCAGTGGTAATTACTGTTAGATCATTTACTCATGTTTTATAAATACATACCTTCCAATCCTGTGAAAGAGGCAATGAAAGCATTCTTACCCCCATTTTCCAGATGAGGAAGTTAAAAGGCCCAGAGAGGAAAACAGTTTTTGTAAGGTCAGATGCTCAATCATGTTTCAGTTGTATCTAACTCTTCATGACCCCATTTGGGGTTTTCTTGGCAGAGATACTGGAGTGGTTTGCCATTTCCTTCTCCGGCTCATTTAACAGATGAGAAAATTGAGGCAAACAGGGTTAAGTGACTTGCCTAGGGTCACACAGCTAATAAATGTCTGAAGGTGAATTTGAACTCAGAAGATGAGTCTTCCTGACTCCAGGCCCAGTGCTTTATCCAACTGGCTCGCTAGCTGAACCTTTGTAAGGCCACATAGCTAGCAACCAGCAGAACTAAAACTCAAAGCTAGTTTTTTTGAGCGCTGTACAGGGCACCTGCAATCTCCTCCAGACCTCATCTCAGGAATATAGAGAAGCAGCCTTGGCTATGTCTAAGCTGAGCAAGTAGGGGGATAATGGTAAATGAAAGTTTCTACTCTTCCCTCACCCCAGCCCTCAAAAACCCCATCTCCTGAAGATCAAGAAGGAAGAGTGTTCCTTCTTGTAGTGAAGGGAGTGTGAGGTAGACACAGACCTTGAATAATTCAGAGGACATTCTCTGGAAGCTAGCACACACACTCTTCTCGAGCTGTGAAGAAAATACATTTGTTGGAAGTCTTCCTAGAGGGAGGGTTTTCTGTTTCCTGGCTCTGTTCCTCTCCAGTCCAGCCAGGCTAGTCACAGGCAGAGATCCAAGGCATGAGATCAGTCTATGAAACAGAGAGAACCCTGCCCCGCTTCACTCTCTTTCAGAGTCTAGATAACCCCAAGTGGTGAGAGATGGACCCAGGCAAGACAGATCTCCCTTCCTGTCTAAATACACTGGCCAAATGAAGTCATAGATCAGTTTTGTTGGGTTTTTCCTGGTTAGGTGGAAAAGTGAGGCACAGAACTTGGTCCAGACACAAATCGGGTACAGGAGAATCTAAGAGCCCAGCTTACCCAATTCCATTGTCTCCAGGCTCAAGCATGTCCTGGGTGCTGTTGGAATGTCATCAAACCAGGATATTACCATGCCCTTAAGATCAGAATAGGATCTAAGAGTGTGAGAATCCTAGAGATCATCCAGCTGACTCTCTCATTTTACAGATGTTACCCAGAGAGAGGAGGGAACTTGGCTAAGGTCACTCATAGCTAGAGCTAGAACCCAAGCTTCCCTGAAGCCCAAGTTGAGTGCTCTTTCCATTATATCAGACCCAAGGAGTGGGTGCAGTCTCATGGCCAGCTTCATACTCTTTCCCCCTGACCTGCTTACTCCTCCCCTCTCATGTCCCATTCAAAATCAGCATGAGTAACTATTTTGCTTTTAGCCGCCATTTTGTGAAGCTAAGTTTCAGCAGTCCATAAGTCACCTGATCTTAAGTTATAGGATTACTGTATCCTCCCAAAAGTCACTCGACTTGCAGAATGTCACAAAACTAACCCCTTTCCCTCTAACTTCAGGGTCTCCCAGACTCCTCCGCTATCCCAGCACCCCCATGAGACCAGATGTCTCAATCCCTATAAGCCTGTATTTCCTGTTTTTCAATCCTTCCAAACTGTATATCAACTGTGAGAAACAAAGCTAGTGGGTCCTTGGCTACCAAGAGCCTTGGTTCCAGTGTTTTGCAACCATATGCACTGCCAAATAAATCATTTGTCTGGATGAAACTCAGTTTCTCCCCCCCCCCACCACCTACATAACTACCATTCTTCCCTCCCTAAACCCCAAGCCTACTCCACTTTCCACTGCTAGCTATACCCTAACTCTGCTAGCAACCTAGTCATTTCATGGGTAAGCTGAGCAGAAGAGAACTGTTGTTATTTTAACACCATCATAAGATCACTTTTTATTTTTTGGCTTTTTAGAGGGGGGAAGGTAGAGCAATTTGGAGTTAAGTGACTTGCCCAAGGTCATACAGCTAATAAGTGTTAAGTGTCTGAGGCTGGATTTGAACTCAGGTCCTCCTGACTTCAGGGCAGGTGCTCTATTCACTGCACCACTTAAGCTGCCCTAGATCACATTTCTTGAGGTGAAAAGATTATTCTTACCTTTCGTTCTTTTGTCACCTTCATTTCCAGATAGAGATTATTCTCATAGCTTAAAAATACACTAAGACTTTTAGGACACCCTGTATATCCCTCGTGACTCCTCTACCCAGAGAGCCATCCTCCAAAGATAATGAAAAGGGGCAAGTGGGTCACCAAGATGAACCAAGAGGTGGGCTGAGCTTTATAGGGTGTGAAATGTTTGCCCATCCACCTACCCACTTCTGCAGGGGAAACAGGGCTATGAGTTTTCTCAGATCTTGTCTGAGAATAAGTTGAGTCGTCCTAATAACACAGGAGAGAACCTGTCACTGTAGTGTTCTAAATTTTACAAAGTGCCTTTTCCACATCATTTTGGAGGCAGAAAGCATAGGGATTACTGCCTCCATTCTGGAGATATGGAAACTGAGGCTCAACGGCGGGACCCCAGAATATGTCTAGTGCAGCCGTTCTTATGCAAGAATCCCTTCTTGTTGTTGGGGGCCATAGGATCTGGAGCTAGAAGGGACCTTGGTGGTCATTAAGTCCAAACCCTGTATCTTACAGATGAAGAAACTAAAGGCAAAAGATATTAAAATAATAATAATAAATTATTACATAAGGGTAGCTAGGTGGCACAGTGAAGAGAGCACTGGCCCTGGAGTCAGGAAGACCTGAGTTCAAATCTAGCCTCAGACACTAGACACATTTACTAGCTGTATGACCTTGGGCAAATCACTTAATTCCAATTGCCTTGTCTTCCCCCGTCCAAAAAAAAAAGCAAAAAAAAAAAAAACCACCCCCAAAACTTTAAATTAAAAAAATTATATATTATATAATATAACAAATTATTATTTTTATTAATAATAATAACTAAAATGTATATAGTGCTTTAAGGGTTACAAACCACTTTACAAATATTACCTCATTCTATCCTCACAATCACCCTGGGAGGTGGGTACTATTATTATCCCCATTGTAGAGTCCAGGAAACTAAGGAAGACAGTGACTGGCCCAGGGTCACACAACTAGTGTCTAAAACTGGATTTGAACTCTGGTCTATTTGACTCCAGGTCCAATGCACCATCTAGCTGCCTCCAAGGTCACAAAAGTAATAAGTGGCCATGTCAGGTATCAGACTTCCAGTCTGTCCCCCTTTCCATGCACAATTGCCTTTGGCTATTGCTGAAGGGAATCCTTGTTCTGGTATAAGCTGGACCACACATTGCCTGAGGCATCTTCTAATCCGGGAATCCTATGGACTCCCACTTGGTACCCAGTGAAACCCTAACCGTTGGTGGAATCTTTTTAACTTTTCTGGGCAAGGGAGAGAACTTGAGCTCTGATTTCTAATCTTCTGAGTAGCCATTAAATTCCCTGACCAATTTATGAGACAGAACTGCCATGTTTCAGGGGAGGACCAGAAGCAGCTGCCTGATGGTCCGTAGAGGCACCGCTAAAGGTGCCAATAATTGAAGGGAGTCTGATGCTACTTCAGCCCCAATAGGATGGCTAAGGGGCCAGGCCCTTGCCACTGGTGTTAATTTCTCCATTTTAAATCGAGCCCCTTTCTTACGCTCAAGAGTATCTTCTGCCTGTATTAGAATCATAGAGTGTTTGAGCTAGAAAAGGAGACCAGAAGAAATAAGGCCCAAATCCTTCTGCAGCTTAGGAGGAAATAGCCTGTTATGGGGTGGGATGGTGTAGTGACTTAGTCCATGACAAAAATAGTGAGTCTCAGGAATGGGAATCAGAACCAAGGCCTCTAGACTCTCTCTAGTCCTTCTTGTCAAGCTACAGGGACCTTGCCAGGTGGTTCTCCAGGTTTGCCTCGCATATTACCTGTCTTTCAGTACCACCATGTAGGCAAGTCTTTTGGCTGCCAAAACCTGGCCCTGATCTTGCAGCCTTGACCCCACTGGAATTACACCATTGGTCCTCCATCATGCTCCACATTCCCAGGTACAAGCTAGCATGTTATGACTGAATGACATGATCTCCAGGAGATCTCCTAGCTTCAAATCCATCACCTAAGGAAGCCAAGCTCCTCCTTCCCTGGACCCGATTCGGATGACCATTGCGTATCCCCCATAATTACAGGCCAAGTTCCTGAGCATGTCACAACATTGCCACTGAGATCATATTTGTTACAAATCCACTTTATTACCTCTTGTCTAGTTCTGAGTTTCTCAGGTCTGTACAGGCAGAGCTTCCCCATTCCTCCCCCCACCCCAAAGCACTGGGCCTCCTCTCTGGGAAGCTGCCACCTGGAAAAGGGACCTAGCTTCTTAGACAACTAAGTCAATTTATTTCCTGCTTCCCCAGGAAGCTACTACTTATAGAAACTTCAGGCTAATTTTGTTCCCATACTATTTTGGGGACCCAAGGTCCACTCCTCCCTCCCTCCCATCATCCCTCTCCCCATACACACATACACATACACACTCATAGTCAGCCACTGCTGTCTTCCCAAATGCCCTCTCAATAGTAGTATATAAGGAAGGCAGATTTTTCCCTGAAGCCAGGACCCTCTCCCTCCTGTTCTTGTGGCTGGGGTGCTAGGTTGGTGAGAACTGTTATTCAGCAACACCAGGAGGGTAAACCTTTTTTTGGCTGCCAAGGCCTAGCCCCGATCACACAGCTGTGACCCCCATTGGGTTTGTAGGTCTTGGCCAATGGCACATCTTCCAGCTGAATTAGTATAATGGTGACACTCAGGTGGCATCAGGTGGTAACCTGGGCCTCCAGGCAATGAGCAGGGGACCTTAAATGACAAGACAGGAACTTAACAGTAGGGTCATATTGGAGAAGAGTCAGCCCATCCTTCCAAGAGTCACACCTGAGATAGCTAGAGATGTCCCTTTGGCATCTCCTAGCCACAAACCCTATTTTGTGTTCTCCTCAGGGAGGAGGAAGCCAATGAATCTCCAGTCTAGCCTATGAGAAGGAAGGGCTGCCCATTCTTCTGAATAACCCATGCCAAATTGTGGCTGGTTAGGAGTGTGAAGGAAATCATTTCTTTGTATCAGTAAGAAAACCCTGAAAGGCAGTAAGGGAGAAAGGGGACTTGGGAAAGGATACAGCTGAGGGTCACAGAGGGATAGAGAGATGAAAGGTATAAGTAGACTCTCCATCTCCATCCAGAACAGGAAGACTAAACCTCTCCAAGCGGCCGTCTAAGAGGTCTGAAAACAGACCAAACAAGAAGGGATCAGGCCAGGGGGAGCAAGGAGGTCTCTTTAGACAAAGGCCCACAGGAAGGGTCTGGGGTCTAGAGCCTCCAGAATTGGGGGAAGGCCACAAACGAGGGAGGGGGATGGGATATGATTTGCTGGGAGTTGCGGGAGCTCCCAAGAAAGCAAGAATGTCCGGATCCCTGCACAGCAGGAGGGAGGAGCAGGAGGCAGTCAGGGCCACCTCAGTACTTGGGGACCTTGCTGTAGTCTTCTGAGTGGACGTTCCGGCACAGGTAGATGGACAGTATCATTCCCAGGAGCTGGAGAAATAGAAGCAAAGGGTCAGGGTCAGATCACGTGGAAGATCTCAGCACCTCAGGGAACTCAAATCCATCCAAATATTGGCCCAGGATGCAGCAGCTCTGGTTCAACCCATCCTTAAACCTTGCAAGGTTCTTGGGTCTTCACCCACACAGGTTACGACACCTGAGAGCTTAACTTTCCTTTCTTTTGGGGGGCACAGTGTGCGTGCTCTGTTTAAGGTACCCTGGCAAAGAGGGTCTGGAGTCAAAGGACCTGGTTTTGGATCCTTCTTGTGACACTTTCTACCGACCGCCATGACCTTACATTTCACTTGGGCCTCAAGTTTCCTCATCTGTAACATAAGGGGCTTGGATTCAACAACCTCGAAAGTCTCCTTCAAGTTCCAAATCTAATACCCCATGATCCTGTGAATTGAATTAGGAGTTTCTAGGTTTCAAAAAGGTATCAGTCACTGAATACATGATTACTATGTGCCAAGCACCATGCTAAGCATTCGCGATGCAAAGAAAGACAAAAAACAGCTCAAGATCTCCCCCCATGGGCAGCCTGGTGAGAGACTCTTGGAGTGCATCTGGGCTGGTCCTCACCATCACCAGCTCAATCCCTGAAGCTTTCCTGGCTGGCTGGGACTTGTCAGAGCTTACTCTCCTCTAGGGCATCCACAGAGAGCCCAGGGGGCACCTCCCTGGCATGGTGAGCCAGGGGAGAATAACATTCAGGGAAATCCAACTGAACATTAGAAAGTGGTTGCTTTGTGGGGAGAAGAAATGGAATTTTAGTTAGGTTGTTGTGTTGTTGTTGTTTTTTTAATGTGTTTATGGCAGTTGATCAGCCAAGTCAGTTCTGGCATGGGGATCAGAATTGGGTTCAAATTCCTGGTTGTGTTTCATCCCCCATACTCCCTCTGCCTGACTGCTTACCATCAATACCATCCCACACACTCATTAAACATTTCGTTTACAAAGGATATTCTACTTATATTCTTCCTCATAGTAACCAAGTAAGACAGGGCTGGGCTGGGCTCATTATCCCCAAATTCACAGATGAAGACACTGAGTCTCAAAGAGACTTTCCCAAGGTGATTAGATTCATTGGTGATAAAGCTGGACGTGACCTCCGCTCTTCCCATCGTGTCGCACTATGTTTCCCCATCAGTGATATCTACCAGGACCTTATCCCAAGATGAATTTAGACTGGCTGTACTGGGTGATTAAGAACCTAGATGTGGTGGGGAGTGGGGACAGTGTAGGATCTCAAGCTAGGAGGGGCTTTCACCTGCCCTCATCTCATTTTACAGAGCAGAAATTGATGCACAGAGACGGGGAGGAGTTTGCCCAAAGTCACATAGCTAGTCAACAAGAGAGCCGGGATCTGAATCTTGGTCCTCTGACCCCAAAATTCTTTCCCCTGTTGCTGCCACATGCTTTTCCTAGAGAAGTGAGCTCCAGAATCTCTGCCAGGCAGTAACATGGGTACAAATCAGGAATCCCAAAAACGGACCAGGGCCAGGAGGGCCAAGGATGCCAAAAAGAACAGTGGTGTTGGGTGAATTCAGACAGTTTACAGAGCACAGTGCAAAAGGGAAGATTTTAGGGTCAGAGATTCAAAGTGGGGAAGGGGCCATTTTGTCCAACCCCACAGAGAAAAGAAGAGGCTTGGTGGAAGTAACACAGGCAGGAGCAGGTCCTCTGACTCCAAAGCCGGTGTTCTTTCCCCTGGGTCATACCAGAGAATGCCAGTTCCATGAATCAAACCCCCCACCTCCTCCTTCTGCCACCCACCACACTGTCTCAAGTGGGCATCCCTGGGAGGACGAAAATAAAGAAACCAACCTCGATGACGGCCACTACAACACAGGCTCCGAGAATGATGACAAGATTATCCTGTAGCCACTGCTCAACCCTCTTCACGCAGCCCTGCACGATGAAAAGACAGCTGTATCACAGAGGATGAGGAAGAAGAAGAAGGGGAGGAAAATACCTATCACCTTAGAAAAGTTCAGTCCCTCCCACCTTTGGGGAATGAGGTTGGACATTGAGTGAAGGAAGAGAGGCCACCAGGGCTTCATTCTCAGTTGAAAACTTTACCTACCGTGGAGTAAACAGGCCATTCCTCAGGATCATTGCTCTGGGTATGGTTGGAGAGGAGGCAAAAGCCACTCCTGGTCAAGTCCTCGTCCACATCAGGTGATGACTCGTTGGCACAGGAGCAAGGGTAGGTGATCACCGTCCTGTTCATGAGGTCTTCGTTAGCTGTCCAGTTAAGGTAGGTGTTCCAGCCACAGCATTTCACCTGTCAGCAACACATACAAAGAAGGAACATGATGAGGCTGGAGCTCTGCAACATAAACGGTTTGCAACATTGGGCCAAGCTCTTACCCACTCCCATCCGCAGTTTCCTTTCTGGTTCTGACATTCTCTGTTCTAAGATTCTTCTCAGCTTTGATGTTATATATCTGACATTCTATGTTCCCCTGTTCCTCTCAGATCTCATTCTAGCGGCCCTTCTAGTTCTGACAGGCCTTTCTTAGTTCAGAAATTCTGTTTTAAGGTTTCTCCCAGCTATGACACTCTGTTCTAAGATGATGTCTATACCTGACATCCTATGTTCTCAATTCCTTTCTAGTTCTGACATTCCCTGTTCTAAGGTCCCTCCCAGCTTGGACATTCTCTGTTCTAAGGCCCCTTCCAGCTCAGACATTCTCCCCTCTACAGACCCTTCCTTCCAATTCCACCATTCTCTGTTTCTGTGAGTATGATCAAACATCAAAGGCAGAGTCAGGACCATGTCAGCAGCCTCCTTGGGGGTTCATCTCCCTTGAAAAAGGAGGAGTTTCCCACCTGGCATAGGAAACAACCCTTCTCACTTCAGTGAGGAGCTATGGACATCTCCCTGGCTAGAGGGAAACACAATCCCCAGAGACTGATGCCATGCTGGCTCATTCCATTTTGGAGATCGGCTCCACAACCACTGAGAGCTGTGGGCAGGAGGAGCCTCAGAGCACCCTCGCCAACCCCAAGAAGGTCAAGGCTTGAGGACTCCATGGGGATGCTCAGGAGTGACAGATGAATCAGATGAACGAATCATAAAATCCAGAGTGGGAAGAGAGCCTAGATATGATGCAATCCAACCTTTCCATTTTACAGGTAAAGAAACTTAGGCCCAGGAACGAGAAGGAGTAACTGAGAACCATCCCAGTGCCCTGAAGCTAATTCTGGTTCTCTTTCTACTATATAACACTGCCTCACTAGATGATCCCTAAGGCTCTAACACTGACTCTGCAGTTTGTCTTGGATCAAAGAGCAAGCACTCAGCTCCCCTAACTCTGTCTCTCTTCTTTCCCCAGGCTAAGAACTACAACCTGTTTCCCTGGGAGGGAGGATTTTCCCACACTGGTGATGGAGAAGACATGAACCTTATAAACAAGAAGCTAAACCAAGAGACCTTTGCCTAAACTCTGACTTTAGAGAGGTCAGCAGGGGTGGCACAGCTAGTTGCCTCAGCTGCCCATATGTGAAATGGGCACTATGCCAGGCCTATAAGCATTAATCAACGTTTTCTCATTCACTCATTTATCATAATATTTACAGATATTTTATATTTTCCATGTAAAACAATTGGAAAAATGTTGATAAAATAATAATAAGTTATTATTACTTCTTTGTCCTTAACTTTTCTTTTAAAGGAATTTTATAACTGGCATACCTAGATTTAAAGCAAACCTGATATCTGAACCACCAAGGTGATTCTGAAAAAATATAAATTAAGTTGTGATTATTGCTTTGACAAGATTTACCAGAAATTCCCTTATACATCAAGGTCCTCTAATACCTTTGAATGAATGAATAAGCAAGGGAATGAATGAACAAATAAATGAGATTAGTGAAGGAATGAATGAATTAAATGAGGGAATGGCTGGCTGGCTGGCTGGCTGGCTGGCTGGCTGGCTGGATGGATGGATGGATAGATGGCTGGCTGGCTGGCTGGCTGGCTGGCTGGCTGGCTGGATGGATGGATGATTTAGTGAAAAATCATTTGTTAAGCATAAGTACTGAAGGTATGAGACCTCGGTCTCATGGAGCTTATGTTTTTATATGGGAAGAACATGCATTGGAAGAATGATGATCAGGGAAGAAGGCTTTGGAGCAGGAAATCAAAGAGCAAGCTGAAAGGGTAATGAGTGAAGATGCTCATGTCAGCGATGATAGCGTTGACTTATTCTATCTACACTCAAGCTTTTTGGGAAGCCAAGGGTAGGCTGAGCTTGGAGTTAATTAGACTTGGTCCTTATTAACATGAAAAAGTCAATGAACTTCTCTGAACCCTGGTTTTCTCATCTCTAGAAGGGGGATAATGTTGCTTGTAGTATTGACCTCACATACCGGGTCACTGTGAGGATCAAACGAGAACTTTGCAGGAACAAAATCTACAGTTCTCAAACCCTGTGCTGCTCCTAAATGCCTGCTTCAGGCGGTAGTGAGCTCCTCATCACCTGAAGACTTCAGGTGAAAGCTGAGCAATCACTTCTCAATGATGCTCTATGTAGTGGAGGGGACTTGAGCTTCCTGTAAGGGATGGACTCCCTGGCCCTTTTTTAATCTGGGTTTCTAAGTCAGGTTTAAGTGACAACTGGTCCTTGTGAACTGGTCTGCTCCAATTCACTGCGTGACCTTGGACATTTCTTCTCTGGGCAGTGGTTTCGTAATCTGTAAATAAAGGGACTGAGCTAAGAGGTCCCTGAGATCAGTCAGCTATGGAATTCTCTGATGCAGACATTCCAGTACCCATCTGAGGTGCCTGCATTAGCTCCAGGTGCCAGCAGGGGGTGCCCCAAGACTGTTAAACGTAGTCCAGGCTCCCCCAGAAGGAATCCACAGCCGCCTCACTCCAGATTTAGAGCTGGGAGGGAACTGAGACATAGTTTAACCCAAACCTCTCATTTTGGATGAGAAAACTGAGACCCAGATTGATGAGCTGTGGCACAATGGAAAAAGTCATTGATGGAGTCAGAAGAAGGGGGTCAACACCTGCCTCTGACATTCACTGCCTGTGAAGCCTTGGACAAATTGCTAACTTTCCCGCCTTTAGGGTTCCTCATCTGTAAGATGAGGGGGTCTTAGTGTCCTCATCTGTAAAGCGAGGGGGGCGAAACAGACAACCTCTGAAGTCCCTTCCAGCTTTAGCTCTACGACCAAGGTCACGCAGAGAGGAGAGACAGAATTCAAATCCAGATCTTTTGACTCCAATATTCTCTGCAGCATCAAACTCTAATCTGAGAGTTTTCCCTCTGAATCTGAGATAATTTTACAATCAAACATTTAAAGCTCAACCTTGGAGTTCCTGTAGCCTAATTCTATTATTTTAACAGAGAGAGAGAGAGAGAGAGAGAGGAAGTGACTTGTCCAAAGCCACACAGATAATAATCAGTAACAGGACCAAGATAAAGTTAGGAGGAGTTTGCATCTCTAGAAGATCCTAAGTTTTACAAAGTACGATACAAACATAATTTCAGTTGATTCTCACAACAACCCTATGAGGTAGCTACTATTATTATTCCCATTTTCAGCTGAGGAAACTGAGGCAGACAGGTTAAGTGACTTGCCCAGGGTCACACAGTGTCTGCCTTGGATTTTGACCATCCTATGACCAAACCCAACTTCTGCTCTACGAAGCTTCTTATTATGCTGACTCCTACATCGTATATTCCCTTCTGCAGTTGAATCTGACCCCTTGTCTCATCCTCACATCCTCACATTCTTTCCAGTCTCCGCCTCCTTTTTAGGAGAGATGGACATGTGTCCTTGTGTTCCCATGTCAGACTCACAGACTCACCCTTAGACTCTGTGATGTAAAGGGAAGCACACAGGGTCCCAACAGTGCCCGCCAAGACCCAAGAAGGCATTTCATGCCTTTCCATAAGACTTACCCCGTCATTTCAGCCCAGGTTGATGATGAGGGATAGGACACCCTTGCTAAAGGCAAGGCAATCTCCTGCCATCCCCCCATCCCCCAGCCTCCAAGCAGCATTCATCTCTCACCCAGGTCCCCATATCAAACAGGCCCGGACGGTACATGTTCAGGTGCCCCGGTCCTGCTTCCCTCTCCCCTGACACTATACCTGTGACTGCACATAATCCCAGGCGTCCTGAATAGCTTTCTGTTCATCATTGGCAGGGTCGTAGCTGGCGATCAGATTGCCCACAATGGTGCTCATCTCCTCCTTCACCTAGAGAGAAATGGTTGATAAGGGAGCATGAAAGTAGGATCAGCTGAAATTCAGGCCTTGCTCCCAGTCTCCTCCTCCCTAAATGCTCATGGGGAGCACTTTAGCAGACAGCACAGGAGACTTTCAGGTACAGAAAGAAGAGGTGTCAGTGCTGCAAAGAGGCGGCCCCTTCCTTTCCAAAGGGGGGGGGGGGGGACAAGCAGAACAAAGCTAAGCCGTCTTTCCCGTGATAGAACTTCTTGAGCAAGGTCATTTCCTTTCTACATTTTCTCTTCTTCAGGCTTAACATCTCCAATGCCTTTAACTCACCTTCACACAGGAATTGGGGCTGTAACACCTCCTCCTCCCCATCTTGCCCGCTACCATTGCATGATGCTCTGGGGCTTGGGTCATCACGGGCAATTCATTTAACTTCTCAGTGTTCCAGAAAACTTTCTGAGACATTCAATGAATTTTCAGTTTGATGCTGTGGCAGGATTTTCCACACTAGTTCCCTATATCAGAGAAATCCACAGGCCTTGATGCAAAACAGTGAGCTGTGCATAGATGACCTGACTGATTTTTTTCAGCACTACCCCAACAATGTTTTTTAAAAAGCAAATCTGACTAATGAAAATTAGTTTTTTAAAATAATAAATCAGAGGGTGAATATTTCCCTTACAAAAGAATCCAACTCAGGAGGCTTCCCAAGCACATTTAAAGTAGGACCTGACTCACATGCTTTTCAGGAACATATCCGTGTAAAGGGTAATAGGCATGTATGCAAACAGATGTCAGAGTGAAGCAACGTGCAGGAAGGGAGGGAGGAGGGAGGTCAGCATCTCCAGAACCATAGCTTTTCAAGAAAGCAGGGGCCCCAGGTATTTTTGGTGTCCCTGCTGTCTGAGGACTCTTCCCAGTACCTGGCCTGGCTTCTTTGTTTGTAGTGGAAACTGGCCCCCCTGAGCATGCTGCAGAACCTGCATGGACCAAGACTCTGGGGCCTGGGGGTGCCCCTCATGGGTCCCTTTCCTTCTTGAGAAGCACAAAGGGCCAAGAGGAGAAGCTGAGGCTCCTGGATAGGGGAATTCAGGGCCCTGCACAGAGAAAGTGGCCAGGGTACTGAAATGAAGATTTCTGCTTTTCTTTCTTATGGCCATAGTAAACACTAATAAAGTGGAGCCCAACAGACTGCGGGTCCCAAACCCAGGCTCAGTCCAGTTCCGCTTGATCAAATCCAAGAGGAAGCGGCCATGGAGAGAATGGACCAGTTCAAGTCAGCCCCTCATTCCTGGGCCCTCAACAAGGGTGGACACCTCCCCGAACTTCACCTGCCTCCCCACTTCTTCAAGGTCCAGTTCCATGAACCTTCCTCCATCAAAGGGCTCTCTCCCAGTTGTTAATACCTTGCTGTATTTCCCTATCTCTGTTTAAGCTTGTCATCCCAGTAATATGTAAGCCCCTCTAGGACAAGGTCATTTCATTTTGTCTGTCGATCCCTGGTGTCTAGCACAGTATCTCACTCACTGACATAAGGATCTCCTCCAGTGAGGAAACTCCCCTGCCAATGGGAATTGGCACCTGCTCTCACCCTCAGTTCTAGAGAAGCCTGGGAGCACTCAGAGAATGAATGACTTGCCCAAGTTCACCCAGTCAGTAGTTGTCAGAGGCAGGCCTGGAACCCAGACCCTCCTGATTCCAGGCTTGCTCTTTATCCCTCTGCCTGTCACAGAGTAGGGTGCCTCTCCCCAGTAATGAGAGTGGGGGGTCTTTTCAGGACCTTCCTACTTTTTCCATTTGATATACTTGGGCTCACCCTTCCCTCCCATGTTCTATATACCCTTCAAGCCTTTAACTCTGATGTTCTAGATTAAATTCTCTATTTATACCCCATATATGGGTCCAGGGTGAGCCTGGGCTTCCTCATTTTATGTCCCCAGGGACCATGAAACAACACAGAGTGTTGTAGCAGAGCGGCCTTGGGCTACAGGAGGGGAGGAGTCAAGCCTCTCTGCCACCACCACCGGCCACTTTGGGACCGTGCATAGCTGGGAATACTGCAATGGGAAGGGTCTGAGAAGGCACATAAACCCATTAAAGGGATCCCTGGCTTGGTTCAGGAGGTGAGAAGAGATGGTCTCACCCAGGGCTCAAATGCTGCCTCCAACTTGCTATGGCCATCACTGACTCGCAGCCTAATTCATAACCCTCCCTCCTCTGCACTTTCAGGGCACTTAGTAGCTGTAATAACAAGAGACTAGCATTTATATGGCGCTTTAAGGTCTGCAAAGCACTTCACAAATCTTCTTTCATTTCAGCCTCACAAAAACCCTTGGTGAGAGATGCTATGATTTATCTTTCATTTGGGGCACACAGGGATAATGAGCCTTGTCAAGGGTCACACAGCAGCATCCGAGCCTGGACCTGAACTATGTCTTCCCTATTGTATGTCCCTTCTGTCACCTAGCTGGCTCTAAAGAAGAAAAATCTTCCTCCTTTCTCTTCCTCATCTTCCTCCTCCTCTTCCTCATCCTCCTTCTCCTTCTTCCTCCTCTACATTCCATAGTGACTGGAGATTTAACAACACTGTGAAGGAGTTAGTGTAAATGTGGTTATTTCTATTTTACAGATAAGAGCTCAGGAGTTGCATATGGTTAAGTAGCTTTTAAGTAGCAGAGGCAGGATTTGAACCCAGGTCTCCCTGACTCCTGAACTAGGGCTTGTTCCAGTATACCATTCACTTATTACCTACTGCTACAGCATTGGTTAATTTAGCTTAGCTCACAAATAAGAGTGTAACCTTCTTTTTCCCTCCCTGTGCTCTACCATCTGGCCCCATGATGCTCTGTCTGCCATCTTTGTGTCTGCATTGACCGTCTCCATGTTTGTCCCCCAGCTCCACCTCTCAGAATCCCTGGTGTCCTTCACTGCTCACCCTCTGGAGGAGGCATCTCTTGATCTTCCCAGCCTTTAGTGCCTCCCTCCGTAAGCTTGGCAGGCTTCCTTCAGGACTTTCCTCAAATCCTTTACCAAGAAGCTTTTCCCAGGGCCCTCCCCATTGCGAATGCCTTTGGTTTGGGATCACCTTCCATGGGTACAGTTATGCATCTCATACGTGAATCATCATCTGTGCTTGCTCTTTCTTCCCACACACCCCCACCCATTAGATTGTGAGCTCCTTGAAGGCAAGAGCCAGGTTTTTTACTTTCTTTGTAGCTACAGCATTTGGCACAGAGCCTGGGGCACGTAAGTGCTTAATACTTGTTGTTGACTGACTATACATTCTGTTCATATATATGTGCATATGTATATGTGCTTGTATTTATATATTTGTCTGCTTATTTATTTCCCTAAACTCAAGAGTTTAAATTTCTTATACGGGAGATGCTGTTTCCCCAAAAGATATCCTTGAGGTCAGGGAATGGTTCTCTTCTGTCTATATTCCCATTACCTAGTGCCTGGCATACAGCAGGCACCAACTATGTGCTTGATCAATTGAGGGCAAAGACTCTATCCTATTCAAAGCATTAAAAACAGGTCTCTCCTTGCCCTGGTGACACCCACCCACACCCACACCCAAACCCACAGACACCCTCCTCCTGTCTCCCCCCCACCCCACACACAAGAGTTCTATCCCAGCTGTCAAACCATCCTTGTGGCACAGAGGAAAGTATATTGGGTTTGGATCAAGGGACCCACATTCAAATCTTGCCCATGATACCAGCTAACTCTGGACAACAGGAAGCTGAGGAGCTTCTTTGAGACTCTTTTTCCTTAGCTGTAAAAGAGATGAGGAAGACTATGCAAGCAGCCTCCCAGACCTGCTACCGAAACAAGAACTGTTATTGTTCTCTGCTCTCAGCCCACAGTTTTCTTCTCTCGCCCCAAAGGGGAACAGAAAAGACCCCACTTCTTCCTTTTGCTCACTCTCACTGTTTCCCAGCCCCTCCACATGCTCCCCTCCCTCCCTTAGAAACCTGAGCTGGGGGTGGGGGCAGAGGTGACAGATTTTCCACTGAGACTCCCATTGGGTGAAAAAGGCTTCTCACAGAGGGTTGCTTTGTAGGAGAGAAAATCTGTTTCACCACTTGTGTGTGTGTGTGTGTGTGTGTGTGTGTGTGTGTGTGTGTGTTGAGTGGGGCTTTTTGTGTTTTGGTTTGGTTTTACTGGGGAGGGATAAGAAAGTGAATTACAGGGTAATTCATTGAGCAGGCTGCCTGGTTCTCTTTGATGCAAGGAAGTCCAGAGAAATTCCAGGAGCTACAGTAAGGTTTTGGGCTTGTGGGTTTAGAGCTGGAAAAGGTTTCCAGCAGACATCTTGAGATTAACGCCTGCAATTTACAGATGGGGAAACTGAGTCCTGGGGCAGATGAAATGACTTGCTCTGTGTCACACAGGTAGCAGATCCAACCCCTCATTTTGCAGGTGGGGAAACCAAGACCCGAAGACATAAACTGACTTTTCCAGGGTTGTAGGATTAGTTAGAGCACGAAGGGACTTCAGAGGCCAACCAATCAACCCACTCAGCTTACAGATGGGGAAAATGAGGGCCAAGGAGGGAGGGAATAGGCGACCAAGGACAGATTCAGGCCTAGAACCCCTGACTTCAAGCCCAAGGTTTTGTGGGGGGTTTCGTTTTTGTTTTTTCATTGGACAGTGCTTTCTCTTCCTGCCTAGAAAGAAAAGAGAAAGCAGCTCCCATAAAAGAGTAGAATTATGGAAAGAAGGCCTACTTCTCCCTCTACCTACCTGTGCCCTGACCCCAGCCACTCTCCAGCTCAGGGGCTCTCTCTGCCCTCTGACAGCCAGGCATGGGCCTGAGCCCTGGCAGAGGCCAGCAGAGGCTAGTCTGAGAGTATCATTCCTATCCCTTTCTTTACCGGGCTTTGCTTCAACTCAGATTCTTTCCAACCACCAAATTTCCTGACCCCATTCCCAGAAATTCCTCCCATTTTCCACTGCAAAAAGGAAAAGAGATAGATGTATGAAAGAGGAATGGAAAGAGTCTTTAGGGGATTTAGAGGCTGGACCAGAACCCAGTCGAAGCTGGAGCCTAGGTGACCTGTAGGAAGACAGCACCCCATGTACCCTTCCCTCCTGGAAGGGACTCAGTTCCCATGCTTGGCCCTCTTCCTAGGGTGACTGGACCACTCCAACAAAGACAACCGGGAACAGTTGGGGAAGCAAGACGCAGACGAGCTTGTTTCCCCCTGTATCCCAATCTGGTCTGTGTCAGAAGGTAGCATGGAAACTGGCAGGCAAGGACTCATTCCCAAAGAGCGTCAATCAGGCATTGTGCCAAGTACTAAGGATACAAAAAAATCCAAAAAAAATCTCCTGCCTTCAAGGAGCTCACACTCTAATGGGGAACAACAAAAAAAAAATATCACACATATAAGATACATGCAGGACAAATGAGAGGCAATCTCTGAGGGAAGGACTAGCATTAAGGCGGGTCAGGAATGGTTTCTTGTAGAAGGTGGGGGGATCTGAGCTGAGTTGAAGGAAGCCAGTGGAGCTAAGAGCTGAAGATGAGGAGGGACAGATTTCCAGTTATGAGGGACAGCCAAGGAAAAATGCAATGCATGGAGTCTGGAAGTGAAGTGTTATGTGTGAGGAGGCTGTTGTCACTGGTCACAGAGTATGCAGGAGGCAGTAAGGGGCAAGTAGCCTGGAAAGATTGAAGAGGTAAGGTTTATGAAGGGTTACAAAAGAGGATTTTATATTTTATCCTAGAGGGAATAGGGAACCACTGGAGTTGATTGAATGGGGAAGGGCTGACATGGTCAGACCTGAATTTTAGGAGGATCACTTGGCAGCTGAGTAGAAAGTAGACTGGGGTAGGGAGAGACCAACCTGAAGGTTACTGCAATTGTCCAAGACAGAGGTGATAAAAGTCTGGACTAGGACTGTGGCTGTAGGAGTAGAGAAAAGTCAATGTCCGCAAGATATTTTATGAATGTGGAAACCACAAGAAAATAGATTATGATACATGGGATGAAGGACAGAATGTGAGAAGGCATGGATGCCACCAAGGTGGTTGTCCTGGATCAAAGGCAGGGGAGGAGCAGGAAGGAGGGAAGGGGCAAGAAGACAGCTCCTTTGTCTTTCTTTCAGAAAGCCTTAAGCAGTCATGAATTTGTCCCAACTCTTAAATCAAGCTGACCATTAGTACAAAGAGAGTGACAGATGTGTTTGTTCTTCCATGGGGAAATTAGGATGGGTTGGAGGAAAAAAGAAAATTGAATTGTTTCTTCTCAGATGAAGCAACATCACCAGAAACCCGTGACATCAATAACAAGGGAAGGAGGAGGAATTTTGTTTTCTTTCTGACCTCTAAGAGGTGAAGAAGTAAAAACCAAACCATTGGATGAAGAACAGACCAAGGCAAGGGGAGAATCACACCTTGTGGGCATCTCTGGGCCCCACACACTTTAGGAAAGATACAGATAAGTGGGCATGTAGCTGGGAAGATAATGGCCCCGAGCTCATGCCATGTGAGGAGAGGCTGAGGAGGGTGAGAGTAAGGTGAGAAGTCTTAGGGGGTGGGCTGGTGCCTCAATCTTCCCTTCTTCATAGAGAAGTCTATGAAAAGTATCTTCAAATACTTGAAGGAGAAATTCAACTAGTGTGGTTGGCAGAACTATAAACAATAGTGGCACATGCAGACTTGGTGTCAAGAAAAGCTTCCTAACTAATCCTATGATCCCTTAGTGAATCAGGTGACCTTGGTACCAAGGGCTTCTTCCTCATTGGATATCTTCAATCAAAAGTTGGATGATCATTTTGGTGTTAAGTTGGAGAGGAGACTCTTCTTCAGGTATGGGTTTGAGGCCCCTTCTAGCTCCAAAATTCTATGATTCTGTGAAGTGGAATGTCCTAAATGAGGCAGCTCAGGCTAGCTGAAGTCATGACGATTCATGAGTCTAGAGACTTAGTTTCTAGGTGATCTACTACCCCACTTACACTGGGATAACTGACAGACTCATAAAATGTGAGAGATGGAAGGAAATTTGGAACACAGAATGATCATAATGAAAGGCTCCTTAGGAAGGCACAATGTCAGAGCAGGAAGTCATAACTGGAAGTAATCTTAGAACATAGAATCTGGAATGTTAGAATTGGAAGGAATTTTGGAACATAGAATGTCAAAATTGGGAAGATGCTTGAAACATTGAATGCCAAAGCTAGAAGAAGCCTTAGAACACAGAATGTCAGAGGGGGAAGTTCTGAAAACTCAATGTCAGGATGGGAAGAGACTTTAGAACCTAGATCAGAGAATTCCAGGGATGGGAGAAACCTTGGAATACACAATGTCAGAGTCGGGAGAAACCTTAGAGTTCATCTAGCCCAGTCCCTTTATTCTATAACTCAGCTGAGGAACTGGAGCCCAAAGAGGTTGTAACTTGTCCAGAGGCACACAGCCAGGTGGTAGCTGAGCTTATGGGTGAACTCGGGCCTCCTAACACCCAATACTATGTTCTTTCTTCACATTCTCAGTGCCATAGTCCTCTGGCCACCTGATATTTCTGCTTGAACAGATGCTTTCATTACCCTGGTAGGAAGCTGGTGGTGGAACTACCACTCTCTAACTACAGAAGCACAGATAAAGAACAGTGATAGTTTCCAGGATGCAGAGTGGAACCTGGGACCAAACCGCAGCCTACAATAGTGTAGTTAAAAGAAGAGATCCTGGGCAGGAAGGAACATTAGTTACATCTAATCCAACTCTCTTATTTTTTAAAAGGGAAACTGAGATCCACTGCCCAAGGTCATAGCTAGTTTCAAATCCAGGTGTTCTAATTCAAAATGTACTGTGCTTTCTTCTATACCAGAGACAAGAGTCTTTAGACCAGCAGTTCTCAAAGTGTTCCAAGGAGTCATGGATGAGTCTCTAAGACTCTTTTAAGGGGTCCATGAAGTCAAAATAATTTTTATAACACTAAGACATGTTAATTTCTAATATGGTAACTATTATTAGATATGAGAGATCCTGAGATCAAAAAGTTTGCCTTAATTGGCACAGACAACTCAAGATCCTTCCCCTGGAATGAAAAGAAAGAGGCCAATGTTGGTTTGGTTACAGGCTGTACCTGTTCACCCCCAGGATGGTTCATCATTCTAGGCAGCAGAAGAGCACTTACCTCATTTGAGTGGACATAGACAAGGACTCCAGCTGCCACCTGGACTGCAAGGATCAGAAGGAGTGCAGAAAAGTACTGGAAAGGTAAAAACAATGAATATAAGGATTCGGAGGTCAACAAAGGATACCCCAATTGATAGGTGTCAAAGTCATAGTATATAGCATCTACAAAGACCTAGGGCCAGAAGGAACCTGAACACCCACCTAATTGGTCTTTTTCACTTTACAGGTAAGGAAACTGAGGCCAAAGGAAATTAGGTTCACAATGATAGGGTTGAACTAGCCATGCCATGGATATGACCACTGTGTGGTCTCATAAGACAAGTCAACCTAAATTCATAAGGGATCTCTCTCATAGGGGTGAGTGCTGAACACAAGACAATGGAAAAGGGCTAGTCCTGCTAATATCAACATCCAGGACCTCCATATTGGGATGTGGTATAAGATGATGGAGGAAGACAAGATCAACGTCTTGTCTTGTAGAGCAAAGGTCCCCATCAGGGCTATCACTCACCAGCCCCAAGAGGCATCGAATCTCATTGACTGCACCAACACAACCCAGGAAGCCCATGATCATGGTCACAGCCCCAACCCCGATGAAGACATATGCCCCAATCTTCAGGTTGCTTGAGGTCTCTGGGAAAAGAAGAAGAGAGTATGATCATTCCTTCCTCAGTTTCCCCCTAAACCCAAGTCACTCCAGAATCAAGAAATGGGGACCAGAGAAGATATCCATATTAAAAATCACATGATTTCACTTGCAAAGTGAGTTCTCTTCGTGGCCAACATGGCCCCTATATGAATGTTATCATGTTTGGTCTTTACAACCCTTGGGGTAGCAAGGCAAGGATTATTATACCCAGTTCACAGGAGATGAAATTGAGACTTGGATGAAGTATCTGGAACTTAGTAGATACTTAATAGATGATTATAGAATGAATGAATCCATCAAGTAAAGCAATTTGCCCAAGAGTACAATAACCAAGATGGTAGCTGAATCTAGGTCTCACAACTTCAGAGGGAGGTCAGAACCCATCAAATTCTGAGATTCCAGGGTCCCATAGAAACAATGAAAGGCAAACTGGCCTGGTGGACAAAGAGCTGGCCTCAAAGTCAGGAAAAGACAGGTTCAAGTCTTGCCTCTAATCCATCCTGACTATATGATGACACTGCCCAAATTCTTTCACTTTTCAGTGCCTAGGCAACGAAGACACTGAGTTACAATATAGTTATCTATCTGCATGAGTGGAGGGAGTTTCCTCACTGGGGAATTTACTACCCCCAAGGAAGTCATAGGTTAAATAATTGAAATGGACAGCTCCATAATGGAAAGGACACTGGGCTGGGGAGTCAGGAGTATAGAATCTGAGAGTTAGACAGGACCTCCTTTAGCATCCAGGCCAACTCATTCGTGACCAGGGATTTCATCTACAACATTCCAATTAAGTGATGAGCCAGGCTCTGATTGAAGATTTCCAGAGAAGGGGAACCACTGTTTTGGGAGGCAGCCCATTCCACTATTGGACAGTATTTATGCTTCATTTATTTCTTTTAAAAATGGCTCTGAAGCTTTTCTTGCCACAGCCAAGTTACTTTGATTAATTATTTGGAGAAGGGGCATTCTGTGGCTACTCTATGGGTTTTACACTTAGGAAATTTTATCTCCTGCCCATCCAACAATAACAGTCCTGTATGCCTAGAATGCTCTCTCTCCTCCACCTCCACTTCTCAAGTTTTCCTGGTGTCTTTGAAGACACAGTTCAAATTCCATCTTCTTGAAAAGGCCTTTCCCCATGCCCCTCACACCTCCCCAGATGCTGGTGCCTTCCCTTCTAAAGGGAACTTCCATCTACTCTAGCTTGTATGTGTTGATTTATTTACATGCTGTTTCTCCCATTAGACTGTAGGCTCCTTGATGACAGGGATTAGTTTTTGCCTTCCTAGCCTCCAGGTTTCTTCATAACTTCTGGGTCCTTGAATACAGTAAGTGCATAATAAATGTTTGATGACTGATTTCTTGATGGAACAACAAAAAAGTATGTATATTAAGCATGTGGGCAGAGCACTGTGCTGGGCATTAGAGAAGTCCTGGTTGCTGCCCTCATAGGACTATAAGATCATAGATTTAGAGCTGAAAGGGATCCCAGAGGTCTCCAAGTCCAACTTCTTCATTTTGTAGATGAAAAAGAATCTGAGGTCCAGAGAGGTTAAGTGGCAACCAATGTCACAAAGCTGGTAAATGATAGAGGTAGGATTTGAACCCAGGACTCTCTGAATACAGAACTTTTTCTACTCAGGAAAATGAGACATCAGTGCTTTATTACATGAATCAAGACTTCAGAAAAATTCAAGACAAAGAACTACGTGAGGTCATAAGGGAAGGTCATTCCTGGATTTGGGGGTGGGGTAGAGTCAGGGAAGGCTTTCTGCACCAGGTGACATCTAAGTGGAATCTATAAGATGGATGGAAACTCAATGGATTGGAGTAGGAAAGGAGGGAGAGAGGGCATGGGGAACAGCATAAGCCAACACATCAAGGGTAGAGAAGGAAGGGCACATTCCACAGGCAATGAGTTGACCAATTTATCGGACCATCGAGGAGAATAATATGAGTTAATACTAGAAAGGAAGGGCAGCACATCAGGTTGCTGAGGGTTTTGAACAACAGGCAAAGAAGTCTGAACTTTATTCTGAAGGCAGTAGGGAACCACTGAGGACTTTGAGTATCAAATCTGATGTAATGATCATAATAATTGCTAGTATCTATATAGCACTTTAAAGTTCATGAAATCTTTACAAATGTTACCCATTTGATGCTTACAACAACCCCGGGAAGTAGGTGCTATTATAATCCCCATTTTACAGATGAGGAAACTGAGAAAGGACAAGGTGAAGTGATTTGTCCAGAGCCACACAGCTAGGAAATGTCAGAACTCAGATTTTCCAGGCTCCAGGTCCTGTGCTCTATCTACTGTGAAACCTAATTCCTTTTAAGAAAGAGGAGGAGAGTGAAAGAATGCATTTGTAAATGGTCATGGGCTCGCGCTTGGATGGGTCCAATTGGAATGGAGAAGAGGGGATGAGTCTAAGAACTGGTTTAGAGATGGAATCAGCCAGACTTGGCAACCGATGCTGAGGAAGGTGAGGGAGAGAGTTCCTCTTGGCCAAATGCACCAAGAACGCTGGTGTAGTCACTGAATGCCCCTGGGGCAAATGACGCCATCGCTAAGCTCCCCCAAACCAGACTAAGGCCAATCCCCATCAGTGGTCCATAAAGGGTAGCTCTAGTCTGCCTACCCCACAAAGAAGATGCTACTCTATATGCACTCATCAGCTCCGCCCCAGGCTAGTCTGTGTAGCTGGGGATGACAAGCTGCCTGTCTGCCACCCACCTAGCTCCCAGGGAAGATTCATGAGGTAAGTACTTGTTTGAGATGCAGGGCTGAACAGATGAAAGAGGCTGGAGAGACAGTAAGGAGACAGAAAGCTCAGGAGATGTGCCTTGGTTTCCCTATTTGTAGGTCATGGGAGAAGACCTACAAATGCCCCAGGTAAAGGGTTAATTGGCAGGTAAAAGGACCAGATAAAAGACCTTAGTGACATCATTAATGATGATGACAAGCTTTCCTACCCCAAATGGGCAGCTTGGGAAGGAGAGAGGCATCCCAGAAGAGGAAATGTCCACAAAGGAGACACAAACTGGCCTCCTCCACCTTTCAGCTGATGGGACATTGTCATACTCAATTACTTCTCCTTGAAAATACCACATTGTTTCAAGGGATGGCTCTGAAAGGGAGAAGAAGAGTGACGTAGGGGAAAAATCCAAATGATGCAAACGTAATAAATACCAATAAAGTCTATTTTTAAAAAAAGTCTTCAAAAAGAAAAGAAAAAACCCAGCTACTACACTGTGAAGTGAGTCAGGGCTTACTAACTGAGAAAGACTCATTGCAAGAAAGCACTCATCTCCCTGCTCTCTACAGACACACTCAGACCCCCGAGGGTCTGAAGAATAATTCCCAGGAATCCCCAGGGAAAAGGCCTTGGCTGGGACCTAGGGCCCTTCAGATGCAGCACGGTGAGCCACACCGGGACTACTGTGCTGGCCTCTGGTCTCTCCCCTAGGAAGATAGATGGGAAGAACCTTCCTTCTGACGGGTGAAGGACGTCACTTGGGCAAGACATTCAATGGCAGAGCCAGGATTTTCCTAAAAAGGGGGTGAGTATAGCTCCTTCCCTACCCCACCTGCCCACAACTCCAGTGACTCCCTATTAACTCCAGGACTGTTTGGCATTTAAAGCCCTTCATGACCAGGTCACTCCCCATTTTCCAGGCTTATTATGGCCTATTCTCTTCTACAAAGCAACACTGGCCTACTTGCATTTCCCCAAATTCAACACTCCATCTCCTACCTTTGTGTTAGAGGCAGTTAGATGGTACGGTACAGTCAGTAGAGTCCAAATTCAAATCTGGCCTCAGACACTAGCTGTGTGACCCTGGGCAAGTCACTTAACCTCTGCCTGTCTCAATTTCCTCAACTGGAAAATGAGGGTAATAATAGCATCTCCATCCAAAGGCTGTTGACCCTGGGTGAGTCACTTAACTTCTTCCTGCCTCAGTTTCCCCAGTTGTAAAATGGAGAGAAGGTTGTGGACCCTGGGTAAATCACCTAACTTTTGATTCAGCTTCTTCAACTGTGAAAGGGTGATAATGACAGACCTACCTCCCAGGGTTATTGGGAAGATCAGTGGGATGCTATTTAGAAAGCATTCAGTACATTGTACGGACTAAATAAATACTTGTTCCCTCCCCTCTTACACTGACTGACCCAGTACTTAGGACACTCCCCTTCTTAGCTTCTCTGCCTCTCTTTGAGGGGAGGCTTCTCCAGGTTCCCTCGCCGCTGAGGCCTCGCCCTCTCAGACTGCCTCTCATGTATTCTCATGTATCCAGTATCCCCTGAATTGCTTACATTGTGGTCCTCAAGGACAGGGACTCTCTCTTCATATTTCTTTGATCTCTGATGCTCAGCATAGCCCCAACACTAAGTGCTTAATAAAGGCTTGCTGACTTGAAAGAATGTTGGATTGGGAGCCAGAAGTCTTGTGTTCAGATCCTTCCTCTGCCACTGGCTGCCTTCTTTCTAGAAGTGACTTCACCCATCTCTCCAAACCTGCAGGATGATTGCTCACTCACTCCGATCCACAGACCACGACCAGTTCTCAAGCTGTGGCTGTGTCCATCCTTCCAGGAGAAAGAAAATTTCTTGGAGTCTCAGGGCTACTTCATTTTCCTCTTTGTACCCCCTGATATCTTGCACAGAGCTGGTGTTTAGTAAGTGCTGAACTCCACTGAATGACAGCTAAAAAGGGCAGTGCCATGGCAGGCCTCACTAAGAGAAGCTTGGTGGTCCAGGACGAGGGAGGCGGCAATGCTTCAGCAATGCCCTTGCCAGCCATACCACCTGGAAATCTGTTCTAGGCATTACATTTTTAAAGAAGCTGGAGTCTATGAGGAGATTGTGCCATAAAAGCATCAGTTAAAGCAAGTGGACCACTAAGACTAGGAGACATGATTCTGAACACACACGCACACACGCACGCACATGCACACACACACACTAGCAGTTCAAGTCTCGGAAGGTCTGCCCTATAGAAGAGCTGTACTTTTCTGCCCAGTCCCGCAGGGCAGAAGCAGGAGCAATGGGGTGGGTGTTTCATAGAGGAAGATTTTGGTTTAATGTAAAAACAGAATGGAAAAGCTAAATGCTCTTCAGCTCTCACTGTAGGCCAAGCATGTGTTTAGTACTGGGGGTACAAAGCAAAATATGAGATGATTCCTGCTTTCACAGAAGCCCATACTCTTAATTGAGAGAGGGGTTCCTTCTAGGAGAATACAGCAGCAGGGAAGACAGCAAGGCCTGGGGTTCCTTGTAGGGGGCAGAGGCAGTACAGAGAGCAGTAGGTGTGAATAGCCATGTCTACTCTGCAGTTAGAGGATGGGAGATGCCCGAGCCCCAACCCTTGTGAAAAACTTCCAATAAACATGAGAACTTTCTCAAAGTGAGTCAAGCTGCTTTAAAGACACTGAGTACTCTGTCATGAGAACTATCCAAGTAAAATCCACTTGCAAGGACACACTTACAAGGATCCTCATTCAGGGACAGGCTTAAGCAGAGGCAGGCTGACTTGGTGGATGGAGGACTAAGTGCAGAATTAGGAAGAGCCACCTTCAATGTAGCCTCAGACACTTACTACCTGTGTGACCTTGGGCAAGTCACTTAACCTCTGTTTGATTCAGTTTCCTTATCTGTAAAATTGGGATAAAACTAGCACTTACCTCCCAGGATTGTGGTGAGGATTAAATGAAAAGCATGTCCAGTGCTGTACAAACCCTAAAGTGTTAGCTTTAATGTAAATAACTGTAAATGCTAGTTATTCCCCTTATTACACACCCTCAGAGTCAGCTTCCAAATCTAAGAGTCTTAAGGCAGCGGTTCTCAACCTGGCTTATGTTCAATTTGTAACAATAAAAATATATGCTGCATATCAGATATTTACATTACAATTCACATAATAGTAGCAAAATTACAGTTTTCTAGTAGCAACGAAAATAATTTTATGGTTGGGGGTCACCACAACATGAGGAACTGTATTAAAGGGTTGTGGCATTAGGAAGGTTGAGAACCATCGATCTAAGGTTCTAAATCCAGGGCCCAAGATTGTATGAACTTGGAATTGGAACTTTGAATTTTCTGAGTCAGAAGCCAGCACTTAACACTGTAATCGAAAAACATTAAGGCATTGTGCCAAGCACTGGAGACAGCAAAACAGGGAGAAGATAGGCCCTGCCTTCAAGGAGCTTACGGGCTAATGGGGGAGACAACATGCAAGCAATATATACAAGGCAAAAATATAGAAAATATATACAAAGCAAAGGAAAAAGAGGGAAAAGAAAACACTGGGATTAAGAGGGATTCGGGGAGGTTTCCTACAGAAGAATGGAGGTCAGCAGTTGGCGCGGAGGAGGTAGAGCATTCCAGGTATGGGGAACGGCTGAGGAAAATGCCCTGAGCCAAGAGATAGAGGGTCCTGCTCCTGGAGCAGCTGCAGCCAGGAGGCTGGGGTCACTGGATCCCAGTGTAAGTGCTGGACAGTAAGGTGTAAGACTGGAAAGGCAGTGAGAAGCATCCCAGCCCCAGCGCGAGTCAGCTCAGGTCTACAGCCCACTGGAACGTGAGAACCAAGACAGGAACATGGAAGAGCTCATTGGACCTTGCTCTGCTGGATGAATGCCTGGGAAGCCCAGGCTAGGGGCCAAGACCAGGGAGTGCTGTACTCTCCTTCCTCCCCTGCCTCCTTTCGCTATAGCAGGCCCCAAGTAGGAGTGTCCCTTAAAAAGGTGCTCAGGTTACCAGAGTGGTGGGAGGAGACAGGGTGAAAGCAGCTGGGTGAATGGGATCCTAGGCTGAAGCAGGAAATCTCCACCCCTCCACAGCCCCCCGGAAGGAAAGAGAAAGCCAAGCCTTGAGAAGCTTGGGCCTGACCAGAATGGGGCCAGCCTCCTCCCAGGGGAGAATCAGGGCAGCTGGTACAGAACGGCCCCACTTTCTAGCCCCCTCTTTTAGGAGGAGATACAGCAGCAGGTGTGGGCTACTCCCCACCACAGACTCAGTGAAGTTTCCACTTTATGCAAATCTAACAGCTGTCAGCGCTTCCCTGGCCAGAACCTGTCCTGCAGCTGTTTGGGGAGGAGGGAGAGGCCAACCCTCTGTGGCCTGGCAGAAGGGGTGGGCCAGAAAGCAAAGGGCCTGGGATGGAGAAGGGAGTCTGTGTGCAGGTGCATGAGGTTACATGGAGCCCTGCCTCTCTCCAGGGGGTTCCTTGGGAAGGGCACTGGTTCTAGTTCAAATCTTGCCTCTGATACAGAATACTCTTTTGATGTTGGAAAGTCATTTAACTTTCCTGGGCCTTCTTTTCCTCTCATGTAAAACGAGAAGGTTGGAAAGATGCCACCCAGGGTCCCTTCTAGCCTTGGCCATTGTCCTATGATCTGCCACCCCTGAGACACGAGGAACAGCTGAAGGAGCTCCGGATGTTCAGCCCGCATATGAGGAGAGGAGGTCACAGTGGAGTATTCAAATAGTTGAATAATAATCCTACTGAACAGCAATGAAACTTGTCCTATTTAGCCCCAGAGGGCAGAATTAGACATATTTGGGCTCAATGTCAGGAAAAGCATGCTCACAGTGAGAGCTATCCCAAAGCGGGATAGGCTTCCTTGAGAGGTAATGGGCTGGTTCCCCCTCATTGGATGCTTTCAAGCAGAAGACCGTGCATTCAGCATGAAGGGGTTGGTGGGCCGCCTTCATAAGTGCACCGAGGCACAGACGGTTAGACAAGATCTATGAACAGCCGACCGATTTGTCTGGAATATAAAGGACATGAAGGGGAATCGTGTGGAATGAGATTGGAAACAGAGGTTGGGACAGAGTGAGCCAGAAGTGAGGACTTCAGATTATAGCTTGTAGGCAACTGGGAGTCCCTGAAGGTTTTTGAATAAAGGAGTAACTTGTCCTGAGATGTCTAAGCTGAATAAAAGTTTGGCAGCTGTGCGCAGATGAATGAAAGAAAAATAGAGAGGGCAGGAAGGGCATTTAGGATGCCCATGTAGAAATGGCAAGGGGCTGAATGAAAGCAATATTTGTGTAAATGGAGAAAAGATGGATTTGAGAGGGGGAAATGGACAGCACTGAGAATGCATCAGGTGTAGACAGTGAAGGAGACAGAAGAGCCAAAGAGGCCTCCAGTGTCTTAAGTCTTGGTGACAGAGAGGATGGTGGAACCCATCAGTGAAAATAGGGAGGCTGGGAATGAATAGTGGAGGAAGGGATGGGAATTTAATTTTGGACAAATCCAGTTGAGCTACTCCTGGAAAATTTCAAGTGGAGGTGGCCAACAAGTAGCTGGAAATCGAAAGGTTTCCATCTAAATTGCCCATTTTTACAGGTGAAGAAACTGAGGGCTGGAATGTTGACAAGACTCCTCTTAAGGCCATGCAGTAAGCTGGTGTCAGAGGTAGGAATTAATCTTCCAATCCAGTGCTTTTATCCTGAAAGAGTCACCCTGCTCTTTCAAATAATTAGGCATTAAAAATATGACCTTAAGAGCTCAGAGATTCCTTGTTCTAAGAGAGGGCTCTCTGGGAGGAGAGAAGAGAAGGAATCCAGGGGAAAGCCTAAGAAATTGAAAGACAAAAGGTACCAATAAAAATCTATCGTTTAGAAAAGAACTCAGACTTATAGAGATACTCTTCAGGCTTATGCCAATAGGTATTCTAATGCAGCAGAGAGAGGGCAGGAAGATCAGCACTTAGGTTTTATCTCTGTGGCCATGGGCATATCACTGAATTTTTGGGGTATCGGTATCCCTACCAGGGACAGTGCTCTATTGATTAATTGATTACAAATGAGTTTCCAGTATGTACCAGTGTAGAGAATTTCTGCACTGGGGAGTGAAACAGATCTATATCAAAAGGAAAAAAGAATACTATATCCCTGCCTACCCACTATGGCCCAGATTCATCATAGTGGGTATGCAATAGGCCATGAATATTGCCCAAACATGGAAAGTGTAGAAGTCATTACAGTCCTCTTCCAAAGGAAAGAAACTCAGGCACCAAAAGGTCAAATGCCTTTCTTAAGGTCCCACAGCAGGACAGGAGTCAAGCTGGGCTTAGAACCCAGGTTTTCTCCCTCCTATCCCAGTGTTATAAGCACTAGGCTATACCAACACTCAGATATGAGGAGGATCTGTGACTTTACTCTTAAGAGAACTCTTCTGAAATTCATCTATGATTTAGTAGATAAGTCCTTGGGCTTTGCTAGGGACAGGAGAGAGGTTAAGTGTCTTGGCCAATGTATGACACCTAGAATTGTTTGAGGCAGGATTTGAGTTCAGGTTTTTCTGACTCATGGGCTCCCTAGATTTAGAGCTGGAAGGAAACTGAGAGATCCCCTTGCCCAATTCCTTATGAGGTCCAAAGAGGCTAAGCGATTTATCTAAGGTATATCCAATGTCAGAGGTAGGATCTGACTTCATGTTCAGGGCTCTTTCAACAGTCTGGGGTGAGCACTGTATCCATGGAGCCATGCTGTCTCAATCAAAAAGAAACAAACACTGAAGGCCTATCTCTTAGCCACATGTCCAGTGCTTGCTGTGCCTGCAGGGGTCAGTAAGGAGTCAAGGCATTCATAATAATAGACTTCAGGTCAAACACCTTGTACTCAAGAGCCAGCGGAAAGGACCTAGACCAAGTGAACCTCCAATCCCCACCCTTTCCTCCCTGGGTAGCAACAGAGCGTTACTTCCTGCAGTGAGGAGACTGCCCTTGAGAAGGGGCCTCCGGCATCTCCCTCACTCTCAAGGTCTTCCCCCTTAACCCAGCCAACCACAGCAGGACAAGTCAAGTGGGAAACTCACGCAGAATAGAGATGAAGCTGCTTCTGTCGGCCAGAATCCATACTCCAAACCCGACAATCATGGCCCCCAAGATCTGGAACAAAAAAGAGAAGCTCCTCTATTAGATGGGCGTGATAATCGTGCCTGCCTCCCAGAGTTGTTATGAGACAATTCATGTAAAGCACTCTTCAAACTCCTAAGGGTTATAGAAGTGTCCAATGATTACTATTATTTCTGAAGAGTGTCACACCTGTTTGATCTTCACAGTAATGCTGTGAAAGGTCACTGGGGCAGGTGTTATTGGTGTTTCACATATGAAAGATCTGAAGCTTGTCAAAGAGAAGTGACTTGTCCAAGGTCACCCAGCAGGATGATGCTGTCATTGGCTCTGCAGCTGAGGATGAGGCCCCAAGTCTGAGTCACATCAGAATGGGGAGCCAGCTAGGTCGTCTGTTCCAAACCCCTCATTTCAGAGCCGGGGAATCCAAGAACACTCATTCCAGGTCACAACGGCAGACCTGGGATCCCAACTCTGGTTCTCGGACCCTAATCTAACGTTTTTTTTGACTCGTCCATTGTCAGGGGAGCTCTTGTAGATGCCAGCTGTGGGGCAGTACACTTAGATCTCCAGGTAGAAGGATCAAGCAGGGGAAGAGACAGGGTGTTGGGGTGTGAGATGAGGTCACTGGAGTAGGAAACATGTATCCCCAGAACGCAATTGGTAGGAAGTATGTAGGAGGGCTTAAAAGGACCCGGGGTTAGATAACAAACTTGACTTCTTGAAGAAGAGATCCCATCTGGGGACAATCCACAGCCCAAGCCATATCTCCAGATGCTAAATCTGTGAGCCAGAGGAGCTCTGGGTCAGACAGAGCCCTGAAGCTTTCCAGGACATTGTCTCTAGCAGGAACTCCCTAGATCATGAAAGGGAAATGGGCACCCTGGTTCTACAGACAACAAGGAAGGACAACACCCCTTTCCCTCAAAAAATACATGGACAAGCACAAAAAGGCGTAGGGGCAGGGGGCAGAAAAAAAAAAAAAGAATGACCATAAAAAGTCTAAGCCCATGCTCTCCGGACTCCTTGGCTGGGGCTACTGGGAGCCAGAGAAAGGCAATGTTCCCAGCTCCCACCTTCCCAGGCAGCTCCTTCTCTGTGTTAGCAGCAAGCTCAGGATGGACACTTCCAGGCCCAAAAAGCCCACCCAAGGCCAGCCAGGGCTGGGTCCAGGTTCAAGTCAAGGTCAAGTCAGTGAGCTAGGAGCCAAAGTAGGAGGCTTGGGGACAATGGGAGAGGTTCCCACCTAAGGTCCCACCTGCTCCTAACTGGAGGACACCCCCCCCCCCCAAGGTCAGTAGTGGGAACAAGGCCCAGGGGGACAGCTCTGCTCCTTTGGCTTCACTGGCACAATACAATCACACTCTACTCGTTTACTTGGCACCTGCTGTATGCAAAGCATTAGGAGAGGTACAAAGTTTAGTTACTACCTATACACATATATAACACACTTATATACACACATATATGTATATGTATGTGTATGCATGGAGAGAAATAGAAAGAAAGACAGACAGAGGGAGAGATAGAGACAGAGAGAGACCAAGAGGGAGAGAAAGGGAGAGACACAGAAACACAGAGAGACAGAAAGGGAGGGAGAGTGAGAGAAAAAAGAGAGAAAGATAGAGAGAGAGAGGGAGAGAGAGAGAGAGAGAGAGAGAGAGAGAGGGAGGGAGGGAGAAAGAGAGAGAGAGAGAGAGAAAGAAACGTCAAGGAAGATACAAGATAGGCTTGGAGGGATTGAGAAAGTGCTAGGAACTGGTGGTACCAGACAAGGCCTTCTGCAAAACATGATATTGAAGCTGAGTCTGAGGGAGGAGACCTTCCAGGAAAGGGAGACAGGCCATGCAAGGTGCTGGAAGGAGACGGGAGATGGTTTGTTGACTGGTTGGGCTGGACAGGAGAGTGCATGGAGGGAGGTAATGGATGATGAGGTAGGCCAGAATCAGGTTGTACAGAACTCTGAGTGCCAAACAGAGAAGTTTATAATCTACTATGGGGATAAATGAATCCAAAGACTGAGGGAGAAGAGGGATGGGGAGAGAAAAATGGAGGAGGAGGCTGGTGTCTGCCAGATGAAGCTGGCAACGGCCCCATGTCAGTCCCATTCTAGGCTCTGCCTTCAGTCTGGGCTGGCGCCCTGGTCGGATAATGAACAAGAGATAGGACCATGGCCCAGGAGACACAATCTCCTTGACCTCCCTCCCCCAGGCATATGTGAGCCCCTATTGCCACCTGACTCTCCATCATGAACAGAGGCAGGAGGCAGTTGGGCCCGGATGAGCTCAGCACCTCCCCCTCTTCTCTTCTCTCCTTCCCAAAGGGGCCTCCATTCCTATGCACACCAGACACCAGATCATTCCCCTCTTTGAAAAGATTCCCCAGCGGGGAGGGATGCTGGAAGCTCACACTTCAGTAAAGGGACAAGGACAGGATAGAGAATAAAACAAG
>CM053601.1:176132013-176157667 GCA_028646575.1 Pseudocheirus occidentalis | reverse complement strand
GAACTGGCCTGGCCCACCATTGTCTATGGTCTCCAGGTAGCCTCTAGCAACTTCCCACCCTTAATCACTCATTACTGGAGTCTGATCTCATCTTGACTCCTGAAGACCCTCCCTACTGAAGTCTGACCTCATCTGACTCCTCCTAAAGACCCTCCCCAATCTCTTCCTCTGACCACCCCTAGATTCCTCCCACAACCTTTCTGTATATAGAATCCCATCTTCCCTCCATGTGGTGTGAGAGCTCCTTAGAATGCCCTAGCACACAGACTTGCTCTGTGAGAGCACAATGAAATGGCCTAGCACCCTACATGGCAAACTTGAACTTTCAATAAACTTTACTTTTTCTTTGGCTGAGAAGACTTGAGTGGAGTTCTTTCCGCAGGACCCGGCATGTTAGCACTTTGGGGTCTCAGGCAGCCCTCACCCTCTTTGGGCTCCTCTTCAGAACCATCTCAGCAGATTAGCTAAACCAGGTTGAGGAGAACTGAGGGCCTCAAACCCATTGATGACAGGGGGATGTCAACCCCAAGCATGCCCACGATGGTCCATAAAGCAGGTGTGGATCACTTAGAGCTCCATCAGGCATCGAAGGCACTGAGACCATCCATTGAATCCCAGGCCATCACCAGTTGTGCTGACTTGGTCTGGCCCCTGGACTTCCATGACTCGGTATATGAGAGTGAGGCTGGTGACTTTGTGCAGCTCTGCCTCAGTTAAATCCAGTTCATGCACATATCAGGACATCACCTGTAGTATCTATCACCAGTGCTCTTTGGAGCTGAAAGCCAAACAACAAATGTCTAACAAACCAAACTGAACTGAATTGAATTGAATGAACAATGACTCTGAGCTCCAGATGCCATTTTGCTGCTCACTAGCTCTGTGACCTTGGCAAAGTCATTTCCCTTTCCTGGACCCTCTCGATTTCTCCTTCTGTCAGATGAGGGGTGGGAAGATCCTATGACCATATGGTCTGTAGTCTCTAAGGATTACTTCTCACTCTTGGACTCAGGACTCCCCCAGATCTGGAAGGTGGGACTTTAGAAATCAGGCTCAGTGCCTGGAAGACAGTAGGTGTTTAAAGGACATTTGTGGAACTGGATAGAAATCTTCTCCAGCAGACAGAGTCCTCTAGACATTCCTCACTTCCCACTCCTCTCCATTCTGCCCGTAGCTGGGGTGGAGGTGTTTGTTATGTGACCCATCAGCTGGCCAGGCTTCTGTCCAACACCATCCCACTCCTAAGGGAAAGGGCATTCCTTCCCTCACTTAGCTGTGAGCTGGTAATTCACAGTCAGTTAGACATAGTGGATAAAGCTGTAGATCTGAAGTCAGAGGGGCCTGAGTTCAAATCCAACCTCAGATACTTACTGATTGTGTGGCACTGTGCAAGTCACTTAAATGTTGTCTGCCTCAGTCTCTTCATTTGTGATATTGGGATAATAATAGCACCCAGCTCCCAGGGTGTTGCAAGGATCAGATGAGATACTTGAAAAGCAATTTTCAAACCTTAAAGTATCACTTAAGTGTTAGTTATCCTTGTTACAAGTCTGCCTTCCTGGGTAGGTCCATTTTAAGGATGGCTGACCACTTCAGAGTGGTCATTTTTGGACTGCCTCCCCTGTCATATTATTTGCTTGGCAATGTACTCTCTCCCTATAGGGACCAGGATGAGTGAAATCGTGTTCCAAAGTCTAGTCATTTGGTAGGTTGTGTGTTTTTTTTTCCAGTCTCCTACTCAGCAAAGACATTAAACATTAAAAGTTCAGGACTGGGCTATTGTTATGGACTATGCTATCAGGAAGGTGATGCCATGACATGCAGGCGAATTGGATTTAAGTGAGGGAGGGCTATACAAAGTCACCAGTTTCACTTTCTCTCCCAAGCCATTTGGGTCTAATATCAAAGCATAGAACAGGATGACTGGAAATGGCCCCAGATGCAGTGGGAGACCTTGGCCTTTTTAAACTAAAGTCTTGGTTCAGTGGATAAAGCACTGCCCCCACAGCCGGAAGGACCCAAGTTTGAATCCAGGGTTAGACACCATCTGTGTGACCCTGGGCAAGTCACTTAACCCCTATTGCTTTACCAACGCTAGGTGCTGTAAAGAAAGTTAACCAAGGCACACTCTTGCAATCAAGTAATTTACATTCTAATGCTATAAGAGACAAATAGATGGAGGGAGGAAGGGAGGGAGAGGAGCCTGAGAGAGGCTGGATCTGTGCTTTCATTGGATAAGGCACTCCCTTGTTAGGGAACAGGCTCCTTGTGAATACAAACAGTTGCAGTTTTGCACTTGTTCTCAGGTGTCAAAAGCAGAATTTGAACTCAGATCTTCCGGAGATGGAAGGGCAGCTGTCTATCTACTAGACCAGAGCTGCTTTTTCACTGATGACACAATAATAACATACTTCTATAATGCTTTTTAGGGTTTTCGAAGCACTTCCCATATACTTAAATAATTTGATCTCCACAGTAGTAACCAGATTAGGTAGGAGCTGTTATTATTCCTGTGTTACAGCAAAAGAACTAAGGTTCAGAGAGGTTAAATGCTTTGCGCAGAGTCACACAGCTAGTAAGTGTCTTGAGCTGGATTTGAATCCACACCTTTCTAACTCTTAGTCTACTGTTGTGTTCAGTCCATTTGACAAGCTGTCACAACTAAGGAAGGAAGGAAACCAGTTTTTATTAAAGTGCTTCCTAGTTACTGTGTGCTGAGTACAATGCTAAGCACTTTATTATCATTATCTCATGTTATCCTCACAGAAACACTAAGAGGTGGGTGCTATTATTACCACCTGCATTTTACTGTTGAGGAAACTGAGGCATTGAGCAGTTATATGACTTGTGCAAGATCAGAAGGTTCATGTTTGAGGAAGGATTTGAACTCTGGTCTTCTTGATTCTAAACCCAGTGCTCAATCAATAACAGGATGGCCAAAATAAGTGCAAAGAGGACACCCTGGCTAAAGGAGAGGATTGAAGAAGAGCTCATTTTTAACTTGGAAGAGGGAGAGTTGGAGTGGGGATGGATTTCAGGGAACTCTTTCTGGAAAAGGGAGCTCCTGAATTGGACCTTGAAGGATGCCAACCTAAGATTAGGGAACAAAGGATGGGATAGGAGAGTCCCTTCCAGTCATGGGAGCTGGTCTGAGCAAAAGCAGAGACAGAAGAGGGAAAGATGAGAAGGGAGGGTGGAAAGCAGCCCAGTTTGAAGAATTTGGATTCTTCACATTTCACATTTCTTATGGTGCAATAATATTCTGTTACATCTGCATATCACACTTTGTTCATCCATTGCCCAATCCTTAGACATGTGGATCAGACACGTGAAATAGATCAGGTTTGTTTTTTTTTTTTACAAATATTTTTGCTATTTTAAATGATTATTATGAATATTTTTGTACATTTTAAAAACAGCATCCTTAGGGTATATTCTTGGTGGTGGAATCAGTGAGTCAAAGGGTATGGACAGCTTCATAGCTCTTCTAACATAACAACATATTGCTCTCCCAAAAGAAGACACCAATTCATAGCCCCACCAGCTTTGTCTGTTTCTTCTCAGCCTATCTAGCATTGAATTTTATCGTAAGAAGTTTTTTTTTTTTGTTTGTTTGTTTGTTTGTTTTGGTCAATGCAATGATTCTGAAAACTAGGATTAAAGATTTCTACTTTGTTCAGTAGGCAATGGGGATTCATTAAAGATTTGGTTTGGTTTTGAGCAAAGGCTCACATACGTAAAGGCTAGTCTGGGGAAAGTTATAAAAGGCAGACTAGAAGTTAGAGCATCTAGAAATCTGTTACGTTAACCTAGGCTGAATGATGAGGACCTGAACTAGAGTCTTGGAGTGGGTGGGGAAGGAAGGGGAAAGATGGCAGAGATACTGTTGCCTTTCAGTTACCTGGTAAACAAAGATGGGTAGTTAGTTTCTTTTCATCCAGGACCAGGAAGAGAAAGGGGAGTTGAGAATCTCTTTTTCAGATGTAGAAATTAATCACAGAAGTAGAGTTGGAAGGTACCTCTGAGGCATTCCAGTCCAACCCTTTCATTTTATAGTTGAAAATGAGGACTGAAGAGTAACTTGCGTGAGATCATTTTCATAATAAGCATAAAGGGCAGGATTTGAACCCCACACTTTTATACCAGTGTTCTTTTCTCCATATATGCTACACCCCCAGTGTCTCATGGTAACCCTTGTCATTTCTAATAATAGCTCACAATTATATAGTACTTTGAAGTTTACAAAGCATACAGACATTATGTGGAACAACATTATAAGGGATGTGTTACTATCATTCCCACTTTACAAATTAGGTTAAGTGATCTACCTAGGGTCACACAGCTAGTTTCTGATGTAAGATTTATGGTATTATCTCCATTGCACCCTTTAAAGGAAAAATGATTCCCCATTTGCTAGTGGCTAAAAACGGAAATTCTTAGCTTGGGCTTTGAAATCTTTCGCAGTCTAGTCTCAAACTACTTTTTCACTCTGATCTAAGACTACCTCCCTGTTCCTTGTATCATTGTTCCTGCTTTCAAAGACTCTGCTGAGGCTCTCTCTGCCTAGACCCTTCCCCACCCCCCTACAATCTTCTCTGCCTACTGAAATCCTATCCACCATTCAAGACCCACATCAGATGCCCTGATCTTTCCTACTCTCTTCTCCCTCTAATAAAAACAAAGAACCCACTTTATTTGACTCTCCTGTGGGAGCTTTTTATCATTAAGTTGATTAATAAACATTTATTGAGTATCGACTATGAGCCAGGCACTAGGTCAGGTACTAGAAATATAAATATAGAAAATGAAAGAGGCCTTCCTCTCCATATCTCATCCTTCCTTGATTCTGTATGAAGTCTGTTCTCCCCTTTTTTTAAATGACTTCAGGGCAGGACTGTACCTTCTCTCTCTTTCTATCCCTCACAGCCTCTAACATAGGGGCTAGCAGGTGCTCAATAAAAAGTGGATCGAATGAATGAATGAATTAATGGCATTATGGTAAAAGGGAAAAAAATCTGCTCTATAGAGAGGGGACCTGGGTTCAAATATTACTTGCTGTTCAACTAGGGGAAAATCCCTTCCCCTCTCTGGTCTTCAATTTATTCATCTGTACAATGAAGATTTTGGTCTAAATTAAATTATTATTGTTATTAATATTAAGAAGGCACAGTCTCATTGCTCACAGATTTATTGCCCATTAAGGTTTGTTGTTATAGACAGGTTGCTACAAGCTCCGGCATCTAGAATCAAGGATCTGAACCCTGCCCCAAAAAGTGTTGGATGGCAATCATTAGAGTCAATGTAGAACAGTGACTAGAATGAACTTTAGAGTCAATGAGCTGTGTTCAAATCCTAGAGCAGCAACTTACCATCTCAGTGACATTGGCCAGATCATGTTCCTTTCTGAATTTCAGTTTTTTCGTCTATAAAATGAGAAGATTGCTCTCAGTGACCTTCCAGATCTAGATCTATAGTCCTCTGGGGCTGTGTGTCACTTTCTTGGCCTGTTGTTACAATGTGGCAAAGAATTAGTTAATTAGACTCTCCCCAGGCATCTGTCTTCCTGACTAACTTTTTCTTCAAGCACAGGAATTCCTGCAGAAGAAGGAGGCTCAGCAGGGCACATGGTCTTTACTTTCTTCCCAGGAACCTGTCATAGTGTCTGTTGCCCTCAAGATCATGTACAAAGCAGCCTGTATTTTTAAGACATCACGTCATAGGGGGCAGCTAGGTGGTACATGGGCCCTGGAGTCAGGAGGACCTGAGTTCAAATTTGACCTCAGACACTTAACACTTACTAGCCATGTGACCTTGGGCAAGTCACTTAACCCTAATTTCCCTGCCTTCCCTCCTCCAAAAACAAAAAAACTAATTGTGTTATCCTAGGCTATCCTTAACTTCTCCTGACCTAGCTCCACTTTCCTTTTCTGTAATAGCACACTACCTAAGGTTGTTGTGATGACTGATATAAAGCACTGCTAATATAAATTAGCTATTGCATTTGATAAAACAGTATAAATTTACTACTAAGAAAAAAAGACATCACATCAAAGAATCCTAGATTTGGAGCTGGAAGGGATCTCAAGGGGCATCTAGTTCAGCCTTTTTAATTTTACTGATGAAGAAACGGAGGCTTGCCTTGGCCAAGTTCGCACGGGTTGGAGGTGGGATTTGAATCTAGTTCCTCTAACTTCAGGGCCTGGGCTCTCTCCATGCTATTTTTTTACAGCTGGGTTACCTGGGTGCCAATCTCATCTCTGCTATCTACTTACTATATGAGTAACTTGGATGAAGACATTTCCCTTCTTTGGGCAGCATTAGAGGGAGAGCACCAGACCTGAATCCAAGGACTGGAGGCAAATCTCATTCCTTCTACTTTTTAACCTGTGTGACTGTCACATCACCTCTTTGTTCCTCAATTTCTCCATCTGTAAAATGAAGGAGTTGGATTAGATGACCTCCAAGGGTTCCTCTAATTTTTAGTCTCTGAAATAACTCTAAAAGTAGATGAATCCTATCTCCAAACTGTGGTCCTTCAAATAACTTGTCCCAGCATAGAACTAGAATTTGGCCAGGAGGAGTAGGTAACAAAGGACAATGTACAAGAACACTTTGGGAAAGTCCAAAAGGCAGGGAAGGAGCGTCCTCGCATATTGCTGATCTATGTTATGGGGTCTAGCCTTCTCCCCTAGCCATTGAGCCAAAAAACGAAATCTGAGCCCTCTTGTGGTGAAATGGAAAAGTGTGTAGAAAGTGATTCAAGGGAAATTCATCTGGGGCTCCTCACCATGAAGCAAATCACCACTCCAGCTTCCTTATCCCCACAATCTTTGACTTCTTCCTCACAAGTAAATTCATTTTCTTGTTAATGTTACCCCTGCCACTGTCTGTTTTGTCAGACTTTTGCTAGAGGAAAATGGGCCTTTTCCATTGGGCATTGGCATACAGGTTGGACAAGGGAAATGATTCCTCCGGTGGATATTCTTCTTCCTCCTGGTGAATTAGTCTTAGCCCCAAACTATAATCTTCCTATGGTGCCTGACCCTAGCTCAGAGTCCTCTGTACAGTTTCACTGCCTGTGATCTGACTGGCTCCAGAGGACACATCCAACATCCCCTAGCTGTGTACTTCTCTCCTGGGTTCACTTCTGCCACCAATCCCTCTGGAAGCAAAGGTTGAACTCCCTTCTTCCACTGTACTTGGACTGTCCTCTGTACCTCCTCTCAGCCTTCTGCATTCACACCCTCCAATTCCAGAGGTATTTTTTTTTCTCCCAAACAGTTGTGATTCTAAAGGTTCTCCTTTTTGATAGGCAGAGTATGGGTTAATAATGCTGAGAAGCACCCTATGCACAGCTTCCTCCCCAACTCCCACTAACTCTGTCAGATTGGAGCCCTTGAAGGGAAATGACTTCTTTTCCCCTCAGGGTTTTAGTTCAGGAGAGTTGGGGTGGAGTGGGGGTGTTTCTTGTCCGATGACTCACAAGCCCCCCTCGGATGTGCTTCCTGCTGATTATCTGTCAGCCAGATCTAATTAACTTCTAGAAAGGGGCTATTGTTGTTGTTCATCCTTCCCTTTTTAGAGAGGGTCTGTGATATCACAGTTGGTGTCTTGACTTGTATGTGAACTGGATTTAGGTGAGGCAGAGTTGCCCAGAGTTGTCAGCCTCACTGTCTCCTCTTGAGTCATTGGAGTCCAGTGGCAGGACAAAAATAATGATACCTGGAGATGACCCAGGGTGCAGTGGGTGACTTTGACCTTTAGAAAGGGGTATTTTCTTTTCTTTTTTTTTTATTTGATTTGCTTGTTTACTTTTAGTTTACAAGATTACATGGTGGCATGCAATCAAGTATTGGATCTGCAAATATTTTCTAATTGGACATTGGTCTGGTTGTACAGAAGGATTGTAACCAATGGAGTAAACAAGGGGTAAAAAGAAAGAGAATCAAACATGAAAAAGAATAATAACATGTAGATTGCTTCAGTCTCCATTTAAACTCTGTTCTTTCTAGATCTTTCTCTGACTGTAGATAATCTCCTTCCATCCTGAGACTTGTAGAGTTGTCTCATAGCTGTGCGATGCTGAGAAGAGTCCAGTTTATCAAGGCTGGTCATCACACATATGATGTGTCTGTGATTGTGTACAAATTTTTCCTGGTTCTGCTCTTCTCACTTAGCATCGGTTTATATAAGCCTCTCCAGGTAAATATGAAGCCTATCTCCTCCCCATTTCTTACAGCACAATAGTATTCCATTACATTCATATACCACAACTTGTTTAGCCATTCTCCAATTGATAGGCATCCCCAGAAAGGGGTATTGTCTAAAAGGGATAGCTGGTGCACAGACAATCCCCTTCCCCCACCAAAAAAAAAAAAAAAAGTCTGGGATATACTCTGTCACACTAACATAAAGGGTCCATGGGAAAAGTAGACCCAAACTTAGAATGCAAATGTGGAAAAGTAATTACTTGTCCTTTTTGTCCCTTTTGGAGACTTCTGGAAGTTCCCCTTTGGTTAGCTTTCAGGTGGACCTGAGGGCTGATTCTCTTGTAGAGCCCTAGGGCTTTTTTCTTGAGTATATCTAACTTGTTCTCGGTGCTTCCAGTGCAGAGATTTCATCAGCCAGTACTGCTCTGGGAACACTGCTACCTCCAATGGTGGGAAGGCTTACTAATGCACATAAACTCAGAAGTGCATCTGATTCTTTCAACCAATTCCAATGCATTTCTTGTGAGGTTTTCTGAGGTCATTTAATGATCAAAGTACTTCTCACATCAATTGAAAATATTCACACCTAGTTTACACTTCTGATTGATTCAATAGAAGCAGCAGGCCTTCATTAGTTAATTAGGGAGGGATATGAAACCCTCCTCAACCCACAACGGTATAGGAGAAGGAACAATGGCTCAGGAGGCAAAAGACATAGGTTCAAATCTGCTATCTGCTGCTTAACCACAATAAGAATAGTAACTAACATTTCTAGAATGAATTCAATCTTCAAAAACAGTTTACACTCATCATCCCCTTTGGTTCTCACAACAACTTTGTGAGATAGATTACTAGAGTTATTATTTCCAAGTTACAGACAAGAAAACCCAGGCTTGGAGAGATTAAATGGCTTGCTATGACATTTCTACTGTGATAACTTGGGTTTGAACCCAAACCTTGCGGAATTGGAGTATTCTCTCCACTAGGACAAAATTAACTTTGTGACCTTGGAGAAGCCATTTTCTTTCTATGAGACTCTTTTTCCTTAGCTTTAAAATGAGGAGTTGAACTGGATAATGTCCAAAGTCTCTGTTAAATCAAAACCGCCAAATCCTGTTGTGGAATGGAAACTACTTGAGGGCAGGAATCAGGTCATGAATTTTTGGTGTATCTCTTCCAATCAAACAATTAAGGAAGCATTTATTAAGGGTTTACCATCTACCAGGTGGCATGCTGAGGTCTTGAGATATAAAGAGACAGCATATTGTTATATAATTTTTGTCAGGAAGATCTGAGCTTAAATATGGCCTTGGACACTTTCTAGCTGTTTAACCCTGGACAAGTTAATTACTCTATGAATTTCCTCTACTATAAAGTAGGAATAATAGTACCTGTCTCTGAGTGTTGTTGTAAAGACCAAATGAGATACATTTATAAAGTGATTTTCACAGCAATGGATTATTCAGCCATTCCCTAGCTAATGGCCATCTACTTTGTGATGTCACCATGATTCTTGAGAACAACACTGTGCAAGGCGCTATGTAGCTTGTGTGTTCTTTGAGGGCAGGGACAGTTTTTTGCCTCTTTTTGTATCCTCATCATTTAGCATAGTGCCTGCAACATGGTAGGCACTTAATAAAGATTTATTGACTGGTACCTATATCAAAGAATAGGAGATCCTTATACTTTATACTAGGCATTGTGTTGGAGATAATGATGGACAAGACACAGTCTCTGCCTTCAAAAAGTGTTCTGTCTAGGGACATAGTAGACATATAATAACCTAAGGTCAGGCATGATAGCTTCCAAACGATTGGTCCAGAACATAAGGACATGCTGGAGCATCAATGATAGAATTCCCAGATTTATATCCAGAAAGCTGCCCAACACTTTTATTCGACAGCTGAGAAAATGGAAGCACAAAGAAGAAAGTGACATCCTAAGGTCTCCTATCTACTGAAGGAGAAAATCCTCCAAATAGAGTTCCAATAGCCTTTCTAATACCCCACAGCGCCATTCTTGGGTTCTAGACCAGGACTCTGTGGCTAACTCACTCTGTAGCCTTGGACGTTCAATTTCTCCTCCCTGGACCTCAGTTCATCCTCTGTATGATATAAATGTTGGATTAGCTCACCTTCCTAGTTCAAGGTCAAGTTCACCAAATGGTTCCTTTCTGTGTTCAAGGAGTGTCTACTCCTCAGTTTGGTGACAGATACAAAATGAATACTCTTCTCTGTTGTGGTGAATTGGAAAGGTGCAGGAAGTAGACTAAAGGAAAAGTCTATAGAAGATATGTGGAGAATGTTTGTGGTCTGTCATGTCAAAGAACACAGGGTTCCTCCTGGATGATTAGCATTGTTACCTGCAGGGCTGTAAGGGATCGGAAAACGAGGAGGGCTCAGGTATGGCGATGATGTTGTTGGTCTCTCAGTCAATTGTTGGCACAAAATGTAAATGAAATATTACTATAGGTAACCAGTCTAACAGGTCAGAAGAGATACAGGGATACTCTGAAGGTCTGAAGAACTTTGAAATCAATGGTGAAGCATGAGAGACACTGGCACAGGACCACCCAGCATGGCGTACCCACATCAAAGAAGGAGCTGCATGATCTAGGAGCAAAGCAGAATTGCAGTAGCTCAAAAGAAACACAAGATGTCCAAATGTCGAGATGTTTCCACTCCAAATGCTCATGTGGACTATTTGTGCCTGACATGTGGTAGAGCCTTCCAAGCTCCTATTGATCTGATCAGTCACAGACAAACATGCTGTACCTAGACCACAACATAGGGAAATCATTTGATCCTCTTCAGGAATGAAGGACAACAACCAACCAACCAACCAACCAGTTTAACAAGGCTGACCCTGAATGCTTGGATCTCTCCTGTTTGTTCATATGGCCTGCATTCAGCCTGGGATTATTTCCACCATCAACTTTCTTTGATCCTACTCTCAAGCTATTGAACCCTGTGGGAGGAAGTTTCACAATCAGTCTTATGGAGTTCACCATAAATCCATGTTCTCTAATCTCAACTAGACCCTCACTACTGCCCTGGAGTCTTTTGATTCATTTATGATTGATTCTTGATCTCGTTCTCCATGGAAAATGTCTGACATCTTCTCCTAACTAGCCCATAAGACCATATCATTTCTACTCTCCTGCCTCCTTAGATCTCTAAGACCACTCTGGATGCATAATGCATTGAAATTTGGACTTGGAGTCAGCATGACTTGTGTTCAAATCCTGACTCAGATACTTAGTAGGTGTGTAACCCTAAACAACTCAACCTCTCATCAGCCTCAATTTTCTCATCTGTAAAATGGGGACAATAATAGCACCTATCTCCCAGGCTTGTTGTAAGGATCAGATGACGTGATAAATGTACACCTTAAAGTGGTAGCTATTACTATTTTTGACTCTTCACTGAAATCCCCTATATATCTCCCCCATTAGAATGTGAGCAGGAATTGTCTTATTTTTATATTTGTATTCATTAGCATTCCTAAGAAGGAACTTAACCATTTTCATTAATTCATTCATTTGTTCATCTGTCCGTCCATTCATTCATTCATTCATTCATCCATTCATTTATTCATGCATGCATATACTTAACACAACTGTTTTCATGGTACTTTCTCCCTCCTCATTTTTTTTCAGGCTCCTTGTCTTTATCTCTTCTTTGCCCCTTCCTTGCATTACACTTTCTTGCATATCTGTGGATGTCCTCAGTAGCACACATGCTCATCACAGTCAAGGAAGGCTTCCTTTTGTATCTATGCAGCAGCTTCTTACACACAGCAGGCACCTAAAAAGCATTTATCCAATTGGAAGAGCTATTTGTGTACGTCCTCCCCTATTTAATTGTCACTCTGTGGAGGACAGAATCAATGTCCCTTTTTTAAAACTTTGAATCCCCCAAGCCTACTGCAGTGTCCTCCACATAACAGGCACTTAATACATGATTGTTCAATTGAATTTCTTGTCATGAGTTTGCCCGGGGAGCAGGAAGTTGGCATGCTTCCTGGACTGGCCACATTCCCTAGGTGAGCCCCTTTCTCTCCCTTTTCTCCCCCCAAACATGAACTATATGTGAACTTTTCCAGAACAGGCAACACATAATGACGGTGATGCCTAGCAGTTAGATGGTGCCTTGAGATTTGCAAAGCACTTTTCAGATATTACCTCATCTGATGCTCAATCCCGGGAGTTAGGTGCTATTGTGATCTTTATGTCATCCTTAACCACAGAGATTAAGTAATTTGCCCAGGATCAATAGCCAGGAAATATCTGAGGCTAGATTTGAACTCAGGTCTTCCTGACTCTGGGACAAGTGCTCTATATCCACTGTGCCACCTACCTGCCTCTCTGTATGATAGAAAATCCACTAGGTAGGCAGGAGACCTAGGGTCAAGTTTTTGTTTGGTTACTTAGTCACATGACCTAGGACAAGACCCTTCATTCCTTTATCTCTTTGCCCTTGTTTCTCCATCTATCAATGGGGCAGGGGGAGCAAAGGGGAATTTGGGTTAATTATCTCCCTGCTCTGACATTATATTGCTCCAGTAAGGCTAAACAAGATCCTGTAATCAAGAGATTAAATATTCTTGAAGAAAAGTGGTAGGTAGAGTTAAGGGATCCAAGGCTAGAAGGACCCTCGGGGTCATCTGGTCCAACTAATGCTGCAGACAGGGATCTCTTCCCACCCTCCAACCCCAGTCATTCTCGATAAATTATAGATCACCTTGAGACTGACAATCTCCAGTTTTGTGAATGTGGAGGATTGTGAAATATTTCTAGAAAGGTAGACTGGGTTGTGAAGGTCTTTGGATTCCAAGCTAAGAAAATTGCATTTTATTCTAAAGTAGAAATTCATAGACTTCAGGGTGCCTGTGAACTTGGATGAGAAAAAGTAACTTTATTTTCATTAATGTCTAACTGGAAAATGGGAATTTCCTTCAATCATTTAAAAATATGATTCTGAGAAGGGGCCCATAGGCTTCACCAGACTGGTCAAAGGGGTCCATGACTCACAAAAGGCTAAGAAGTCCAAAAGGAGACTCCTCACCTCCTCCTGTGCCCCCCAGTTCCTGAATGGACCAACTCTAATGATTAGGAAGTTCTTTGTATCAAGCCCTTCTCTCGTCAACTCCCCAATATCTCCCATCCATTTGTCCCATTCCTGCACTATGGTGTCACATAGAATAAGTTTGATCCTTCCATATGATAGTTTCATTGTTTTTTTTTTAGTTCTTTGAGGATAGCTGTCATGTTTTTCAGCCATGTCCAACTCTTTGCGACCTCATTTGAAGTTTTTTTTTTTGCTTTTTTTTTGGAGGGCAATTGGGGTTGTGACTTGCCCAAAGTCACATGGCTAGTAAGTGTGTCAAGTGTCTGAGTCTGGATTTGAACTCAGGTCCTCCTGACTCCAGGGCTGGTGCTCTATTTACTGTACCACCTAGCTGACCTGAAGTTTTTTTTTAAGAAGATGTTGGGGGTAATTAGCCATTTCCTTCTCTAGTTCATTGTAAAGGTGAAAAAACTGAGGCAAACAGGGTTCAGCGACTTTCCTGGGGTCACACAGCTAGTAAGTGACTGAAGCCAGATTTGAGCTCAGGAAGATGAGTCTTTCTGAATCCAAGCCTGGCATTCTATCCACAGTGTCACCTACCTGCCCAATAGCTCTTATATTTCCTGCTAAATCTCCTCTTCTCAAGTCTAAATATTTTTTCGCCCAATCCTTGTATGGCATGACTTTGAGGTTCCTCATCATTCAGGTTACCATGTTAAGGGACAGCTGTTGATACAGTTAATAGGAATATTTGGGTTCAGGAATACTTGGGTTCAAATCTAGCCATGTGAACCTGAGCAAATAATTTAATTTTTCTGTACCCCAGGTCCTCATCTGTAAACATAAGGGGGTTGAACTCAGTGGTGTCTGAGGCCCCTTCATCTTCCTCTAGAAAGACCCTAACCTGTCAGTGTCCTCCCTGAAAGGTGGTGCCTAGAACCAAACACTACACTCCAGATTTGGGCTATTAACTAGCTCTGTGATCTCAGGCTAGTTATTTTATTTCTCTGGGTCTCAGATGTATAATGAAGATGGGGCTAACAATGGCTGGACAGTCATACTACAGGAACGAAGAATGAGTTAGAAGTCTGAAGACCTGAAGGTGGAGGTCAGAGTGAATGGCTAATAAGCGGAACCTCAGATACAGTGGCCAGTTCCTCTGTTGCTCTTAACAGTTTTGTAAAGCTACAGGCTAAAAGATCAAGAAAGGATAGCATAGCCTCCAACTCTTCTGGGAACTGGAACATGTTATGCCTCAATAACAGCACCAGATGGCAGCCTCGTCCTAAGATGGGGGACCCATTTCTGCATCCTTTCTGCCTAGAATGTCAGCTATGCTGAGATACTCAGCAAAGTTCACAAAGAAAGGCAAGTCGATAGGCGGAGGATGTTGTGCTAATGAATAGCTTTGACCCTGGACCCTAAAAGAGCAGCTAAAGAAGCGCTTGTTTAATGGCAATATGGAGCTAGTTTCCTTCTATCTCTCAAAGCTGGGCAAGGTAGCCCAATGACAACCCTTCAAGACTTAAAGTTCTGCGTTCTGTATCCACATATGATTGGTTCATGCTTTTCTTTCCACAAGAGTAGACAGAGAAGTGCTGGCACATAGTAGATATTTAATAGGTATTTATTGACTGATGGCCCAAGTATTTTTGAGTTAGAGAAACTGTGGTTAGGAGAAAAATTAATAGAAATCTGGTGGCCAGGATAAAGGAGGAAATAGAATCAATTTTCTCTACCCTGTTCAAATCTCGAGTTTTGTGATGAACTTTGGGGAACTTTTTCTATTCTCAATGATCAGCTGGAGAACCACCATTGGAGGACAGCTTAGGCTGCCATTCCACTGCAGGATCAACTGAAGCAAGTAAAGACCAGTTAGTCAGTAAGTGTTTATTACATGACTACTTTGTGTTAAATGCTATGCTAAGTACTGAGGCTTCAAAGAAAGACAAGAGACAGTCCCTGCTCTTAAGACACAGTCTAATGGAGGAGCCAATGAAAGATATGTTAACTGCCTTCAAGTATGGAGACCTGTCACCAAGAAAAGGACTCAGTCAGTCAACAAGCAGCTCCAGGCACTGTACTAAGCACTGGGGATACAAAAAAATCCACACCAAAACATTTGCCCTGCCCTTTAGGTGCACTCTTTCTTATTTTTTAAAGGCAATTGAGAAGAAATGACTTGCCCAGGATCACACATCTACAAAGCGTCCAAGGGCAGATTTGAACTCCTGACTCCAGTACCAGTGCTCTAAACATTGAGACACCTGGTTTATGTGAATACTTTCTAATTGATGAGATAGTGTGTGCATCAGCCTTGGCTGGGAGCAGGGAGCAGAAGTAGGAACAATGGGCAGAAGCAAGAAGGGACTAATTAAACCTTGAAGTAGGAAAAAACTTCTTAACAATTTGAGCTATTCAGAGTGGAATGGGCTGCTTGGGAAAAGTACATTCTTCATGCAGGGATTTCTTCAAGAAGAAGCCAAATGATGCTCATTGAAAATGGCCATAAAGGTGATTCTTGTTCATGTAGAGGTTGGAGGGGGCAACATCTGAGGTTCCTTACAGCTGTGAACATTGGCCAGGCTGTGTTCACCCCAACTTAGTGAGATAAAAGAACCTTCAAAAAAGATTGCTTCATGGTTCAAATTCCCTTTGGTTCAATACATAGTCACTAAGTGACTACTATGTATAAGGCCCATTCCCTGGGGAAAAATCCTAAAGAGAAAAGCATTTTTTGGGAGCTCATTTTACAGATGAGGAAACTGAGGCAAACAAGGTGAAGTGACTTGCCCAGGGTCACACAACTAGGACGTGTCTGAGGCCAGATTTGAACTCAGGGAGATGAGTCTTCCTGACTCCAGACCTGGCACTCTATCCACTGTACCACCTATGTAAGTTATCATTACTCCTGTTTTCCAGATGGATCCACCAAGACACAAAAAATTAAAGTGATTGTTCTCAAGGTTATTCAGCTAGTAACTTCAACGGACTTCAACAATGGGTGGGCTTTGGAACTACCTTATGGAAGAGACTAGGGGATGGTAGATGGGGGGTGGTATTGGAGGTTGTATTCAATGGCTCTCTGCTCTTCTCCAATAAAAAGAAGATACTGGGTCCTTAAGGGAATTAAGACAACCCAACACAGAACTGAGTTGGTGTGCAATCCATCCCCACCCACAGCAACCCGTCCTTTCTTCCTCTCCTCCTCCCTTCTCCCCCAGAGAAATGGGTTTGCAACTGAAGTCCGCCCCTTCTTCAGAAGTCTCTAAGAGCTTAGGGCACTTTCAAAGCCACAGTGAAAAGCTTCATCTGCCCCACTCAGAGACTGGACCCCATGGTCGGCAGTTTCCAGCTGGCCCCAATGTGCCTGCAAACCAACCCACCCAGCTGGGAGTTTCTCAGGGGAAATGTAGACCTCCCTTAACCTTACTGAAGGGAAGTGGCCCACTCCATTCAGTCAAAGCTAAGCAGAGAAAGAGTTCTCCAGCTGGAAACATTGTGAGGTAATAGGATTGTGGAATTTAGAGTTGGGGTGAGACATGAGCCATGGCCCAGTCTGACCCCTTCATTTTACAGGAAAAGAAACTGAATCCAAAATATGGGAAGTGAGTTGCCCAAGGTCACACACACACAACCAGGCACTATGCCAGGCTGGATTCTCCCCAGTGCAATCTGTCCTACTCTTAGCTACCAGATTACTCTTCCCCCCAAAAGCACCCTGTACCAAAATGTCTTCAGTGTCACCCCATTTTAATTTACTTGGCCTGGCATTCAAGACACTCAGCCATCTGTTTCCAAACTCTCTCCTTAACCTTATCTCCCTGTGCTCCATTCCCTGAGTCTTCTCTGAAATATCTTACATTTGGGGCATTTAATCCTTTGTCTAATACAATTTTCTCTACCTTGAATGTCTTGTCCATTCATTCTGGATTGGTAAAACCCTTTCTGTTCTCCAGTAACCTCCTTAAATATCTCAATTAAGGTTTTCCTGATCCTCATAACCTTGGTATGGTATCTCCTTACTCAGGAAGGTCATGGGAATCCGTACCTCTCTAATGGAGCTGATCTCATCTTACCTGGCTGCATAGATATGGGTGCAATTGGTTTATGTTTCTTAAAATCCATCTGGGAAGGGACTATCTTACATTTCTCTATCTCTTCCACAGTGCCCGATATGCCCAAAGGCTCCATAAATGTTGAGTGTGTGAATGAATGAATCGAATGAATGATTGAGATGCATTGGAAACAGCACAGTCAAAGGTGCTCCACCAACCAGTTCTTTCTCTTCCACCCAGCTCTCAGCTTCTAAAGCCAACTGCTCCAATTTCCCCTTGGTACAACCATCTCCTTCTCTTTCACTCAGCTCTCAGCTTCTAAAGCCAGCTGCTCCAGTTTCTCCTTGTCTGGCAGTCCCTTCCTTGCTATGAGCCTTCTCCCAGACTGTTCTAGCTCTGAAATGCCCATTTCCATTCCAGTGTCACACAGTGCCTCTCTCCATTTAGAGTCCAACTGTTTCCTTGAGTGCAAAGTGGCTGTCTGATCTTGGATAAGTTACTTCTTTTCTCTGGAACTCAGTTTCCCCGTCTGTAAGATTAAAAGGTTAGACTAAATGATTTCTTACATCCCTTCCAGCCCTAGATCTGATTTTATGATCCCTGATGCTCCCTCTCCCACACTTCAATTTTTTTCCTCATCAATGAAGTGTGGCTTCCTCCAGCCCTGATGTTCCATAAGATATAAGTTCTGATCTAGGTCTGAAATTCTGTGTTATGTGCCTTATTCCAACTCTGGCATTCCATGAGATTACTGAAAGCCTTGAAGGCCAATGTGTCCTAAAGGGCCCTTACAATTCTGCCATTCCATGTTCAATGTTCTATGACCCTTTCCAGCTCTGCCATTCACAGAATCTATGACAATCCTTTGAAGAGGACTGTTCTGGTGCAACCTGCTCTCTCTAATGACTAACTTTCTAATCTTACTTAGAATGTATATAATCAATGCCTTCAAATCTCTCTGTCTTATGTGAGCAGATGAGCTGATGTCAAGCACTGAAATCTGGACCACAGCTACAATCAAAGTAAAGAATGATCTAGTAGCTTTCAAAGTTAGCAGGACTTTCTGTAATATTATAGCTTTCCCCTCATCTCTCACATACACGCACATCTACCTTCTGTCAGAATTAAGAAGAGTGGGATTGTCCCCACCTGGCCCTTTTTCTTGCAGCCTGTCTGCCAGTGACTCATTGTTAAAGACTGATTGGCTTGTTTTGACCTGGGGATGTGTGTTTGATGAAGATGGGCTGCCTCAGGAAGGGGAAACTGGTGGTTGTGGCCACCCAATGGCCGCAGGCATCATCTCTGATGGCACCAGCCTTTCTTTTAGCTGTTGTAACACAGGTCTGGTTATCCTTATTTTTCATCCATTAAGTGTTGACAACCCACTCAACACAACCAAATCTGCAGAGAGGTTGGGCAGGCTTCGTCTGTCACCAGGCGGGCAGGCCACAGGCTCATGACAAAAGCATATTGAACACATTCAACTGTGAGGCTATCACACACTCTTGTTAATGTTCTTATAGCTTTCATAATAAGTATCATCAAAGATCTGGGATCCTCTCCTCTCTCTTATTTGTGAGCTGTGTGTGACCTTGAACAAATTTACTCCCCCTCCCCAAGCCTTGGCTTCCTTTTCTGTACAGTAAGGGGGCTGAATTACATGACCATGAAGGTCCCTTTGCCCTCTGATTCTGTGACCCTCTGAATATACCCCTTGTATAATGAAAGAAGTCAGCATGAATAGTCTGTCTGCTCATGCCAGGCCAAAGGTCACCCAGATAGCCACCACTTAGGGTTGGATGCCTCAGGAATTTTATTTTTCTGTTAAGTTTCACTGTAGTTGCCCTTCCCAAGCTACAGCTACTCTATGTTTTTCAATATTTGACTGTCTTAAAGGGAACCTGTTGGGTTTGCTAGGTCCTAAACTCTGGCAGGAATTTAAAACTCCTTGTTTCTCTTTATATCTCTCTTCATCTTTTTGTCTTTTTGTCTCGGACTATTCATCTCTCTCTTATTCTGTCTCTGTCCATCTTTGTTCATCTCTGTCTAAAATTGTCTCTGTCTCTCTGTATCTCTCTGTCTCTCTCAGACATCTGTGGGCTCAAGAGGGCCATATTCAAGCTATCTGTGTGGCAGCAATATTCTGTATGGCAGGAATGCTGGAAAAACATGCTGGAGACCTGTAGTGGGAGAGGCTAGTTGGCACCAGACCACTTAGCTGGCCTAGGTGGCCTGGGACAGACTCCCCCAGCTGGAAGCTAGGAGTTGAGAACCAATTACTACAAGGTCTGGAAATAGAGAACCTTCTCCTGGCTTGTCCACCAAAAGCAGGATGGCAGGGAGATGGTTTATCTCCTTTTATCCTGAGACTTTAAAAGGGGGTACTAGGAATAACTTACACACTTATTTGGGTATCTTACCCTATAGAAAAGTAGGGAGGAAGGGCATAAGAGGCAGGAGAATAAATGGGAGGACAGATTGGGGGAGGGAGTAGTCAGAAGCAAACACTTTTGAAAAGGCACAGGGTCAACGGAGCAAATAGAGTAAATGGGGGGGGGCGGGATAAGATAGATGGAGAGAAATATAGTCAGTCTTTCACAATACAAGTACCATGGAGATGTTTTGCATAACTACACATGTAGAACCTATACTGAATTGCTTGTCTTCCCAGTGGGGGTGGGTGAGGAGGGAAGAAAGGAGAGAATCTGGAACTCAAAGTTTTAAAAACAAATACCAAAAAACTGTTGTTACATGCAACCAGGAAATGAGATATGCAGGCGATGGGGTATAGAAGTCCATCTTTCCCTATAAGAAAGTAGGGGAAAAGGGAGTAACAGGAGGGATGGGGGGGGGGAATATATGAGAGAGCAGACTGGAGGAAGGGCTATTAAGGACATTTGTCATCTTGGGATGGGGGTAGGGGAAAGATGGGGAGAAATTTGGGAACTCAAAATCTTGCGGAAATGAATGTTAAAAACCACAAAATAAATCAATTCTGGGGGAAAAGGTGGGGCATCACTAGACAACACATCCCTCAAAAAAGCCTTGGGCAGAAATGAGATGTGTATTTATAGACATGGCCAACACAGGGTTTTGTTCAGCTAGACTGTGTATATTTGTCTGGAGAATTTTCTTTGTATTTTATTATTGTTGTTCAGATGAGGGGATACTAAAAATAGATAATAAATGCTTGCAGAAATAATAATAATAAATATATATATATATATATATACACATATATATATTTTAAAGCATTGGAACAGTTTGGTCACAAGTACAGAAGAGAAAGTATAGAGGAATATGAAGATACAGATCTTTTGGGGAATGGTTGGATTCAGTCATAGAGGAGTTTGAATGCTATATTTTTATTTCATTCCATAAATATCATACATGTATGCATGTATATATTCATACTGTCACATAGTGTTATGTATCATCCAGGTGGCACGTCATGTATGTATGCATGTGTATGTATGTATATGTACACATGTAGGTATGTATGCACATATACACATGTGGACACTATGACTGTATTTGACTAATCCTTTGAAGTCAAGGGAATTTGGGGAGGAGATTAGACAATCAGTGGGATGCATGTGAATGATTCATAACAAATAAAGGATTTATTATTGTTGGAACGTATTCATTGGGCTATAGTAGATCTCCGGTTGAGACACTGAGAAGGAAAATTCAGGTTGAATCCATGTATGCACAGAGGAGCCCAGCACCTAGACAGGAAAGGTCCTGAATTCATTGGCGCTAGAAAGGAGCTTGGGCACCGTGAGTTCAGGGCGCCGTCTGGGGGCTAATTCAGAGATTGCACTTTAACTTGCTATTCCATTTCCCCATCTCTGAGAATAGGGCCAATATGAAGCTGAAGGTCCTGTGGAGTGGGGTACCCCTCCCACCATTACAAGCTATTCTTTTTTTTTAATACAACTGATTTAAAAGCACTATTTTCTATTTTCATAGTTCAAATGCATCTTTTTAATACATGCAAAGACCCACAGGATGAGACCATCATTTCTTTGTTACAGTCCTGGATCATATTTTCACAACAGGTTTTGGAGCTTGAGAGAATCACCAATGAAAATCGTGCCCTCATCCCTGCCTTAATGATTCCCCTGGGAAGTTTAACATGATTTGGATCCGTCCTGTGACCCCTTTTCCTATTCCCTCAGACCTCTCTCCAAATTTTCAGTTAATCAGCAAGCGATTATTAAACATTTACTCTGAATAGTATGCTTTTGGATCAGGGACTAATCTGCCTGCCATCCTAAGAATAGCATATCTTTACTTCCTTTTCATAGACTCCACATACCCAGGAAAGACTCAAGGATTGTCAATAGAGACCCGAATGTCCTTTGTCCCTTGAAAAGGGCAATAGCTCTTTGAATGACTCTCCAGGGAAATGAGATGTGGGAGCCTTGATCTTTTGACTTTTCTCCAACTTGAATCATGATTCAAAGCAGGAGGGCACTCTGCTAAGCCCTGGGGATATTAAAAAAAGCAAAAAAACATTCCCTGTCCCCAAGAAACTCCCATTTTACTAGGGGAAACTATGTGTAAATAACTACATACATACAAGATATATAGAGAAATCTATATCAAACTGCTTGCCTTCTCAAGAGGGAAGGGGAGGTAGGGAGAGAGAGAATTTGGAACTCAAAATTTTTAAATGAATGTTAAAATTTTTTATACATAATTGGGAAAAAGGAAAGAAAAATATATTCAGAGTAGATAAAGGCAATCTGGGGAGATGGAAGGTATCAGCAGCAAAAGGGGACCAGGAAAGGTCTCCTCAAAAAGGTGGGATTGGAGCTAAGTCTTGAAGAAAGCCAGAAAAACTAAAAGGTAGAAGAGAGTAAGAGTATTCCAAACATGGGGGCACCAAACAGTGAAAAGGCACCAAGACATGACAGAGACTTGTGCAAGAAACTACAAGTACGCCAATGTAGCTAGATGGCATTGTACGTGGCCTCAAGATGAAAGGTTCCCCACTCCCGGCATAGTGTATAGAAGAGAATAACATTTAGGAAGACTGGAAAGGTAAGAAGGGGCCAGATTCTAAAGAGCTTTAAAAACCAAATAAAAGAGATTCTATTTGATCCCAAAGGTAAGAAGGATCCATTAGGGCTCTCTGATAAGAAGATTTCATGGTCAATCTACTCTTTAGAAGAATCACCTTGGTAGCTGATTGGAGGATGGATGGGAGAGGGGGGCACATATGAAATAGAGATACTGCAAAAGTCCAGGTGCTGAGGACCTGAACAAGTGGTGGTTATGTGAGCAGAGAGAGGGCTTTGTAATAGTGACAAGAGAGTCTATGAGAGATGTTGCAAAGGTAGAGTGGACAAGATTTGACAATGGATTGTATATATTGGGTGAATGAGGGGGAGGAGTGGAGAACAACCCCATGGTGACTGGATGCCTTCAACAGTAATAGGACAGTTGGGAATAGGGAAATGATGGGGGAAAACATGTCCTGTTGCAACAGGTTGAGTTTAAGATGTATTTGGGACATCTGGTTGAGACACCTAAGAGGCAATGGGAGGTTTGTAAGTGAAACTCAGTAGAGAGGCTAAGGCTAGATGTACAGGTCTGGGAATTATTTGCATAGAGATGTTAACTAAATCTGTGGGAGCTATGCTCTCCATATACATTTCCTTACCACTAATCAAGAAATATTGTGAGGGAAGGGTAGTCTGGCCCGTAGAAAATCCAACTGGCTATCTCCCCATACTGTGGTGGCCAAAGGATTGGGAGAGAAAAGAAGGAAATAATCATTTATTAAGCACCTACTATGTGCTGGGCATTGTACTAGCACTTCACAAATGTGTCCTCATTTGCTCCTCACAACAACTCCTGGAGGCAGATGATATTATTATCTCCATTTTACAGTAGGGGAGACTGAGGCAGACAGAGGTTAAGAGACTTGCCTGGGGTCACACAGCTAAGAAATGTCTGAGGATGAATTTGAATTCAGGTCTGCCCGACTCCAGGACTAGCATTCTCTCCACTGTCCCATCTAGCTGCCCGTTATTTCATTCCTTCAATATAACAACACCTCTGCGATCATTGTGGGTAGATATATCAATGCAGATTGCAATCAGCTCAGTGGTTCTAATCATAAGTAAAATTTATCCTTGTTCGTAGATCCTCCAGGAGTGACTGACTGGGATACTTTCTGTTGCCTTTCTGTATATGATAGATACCAATGCATCATACGTTAGCCTTTTTTTTTACCCTTACAGTACAATTGGCCCATCTCTCTTTCTAATGAGACATTTTTCTTCTGTGATATACCTGAAGCCTTTTCTTGTTTGTATGGATTATCCTTGGAAATGTTCTGTAGTTTACCTAAGGATCATAATTATATTTGAGGGAAAGAGTAAGGAAGGAAAAGGTCTGTATTCCTCTAACACCTACTTCACCCACTCCTAGTTCAAAAAGCACAAAATTTTAAGTCAGATGACTTGGTTCCAAATTCTGACTCTTACTACTTATGTGACCTTGGACAAGTCACTTCTCCTTTGGCCTCAGTTTCTCCTGCTGGTCTTCCCACCATACATACACATCTTTGCACCTTCAGCAAAAGGTGGTCATCCAGGGACAGCTCCTTCCTTCTCTTGCCAGGGAGGCAGCTGGCTGGCAGGCTCATCAGGATGGGCCCTGCAGAGAGCTGCACTCCAAGGGCGGCCGGCCCCCAGGTCTGCTCACCAGCTGTGGGCTTTTAAGAGACTGTCACACTTGTTTCTGGCTTCATCCATCTCCTTAATTCCTTGGTTACAGTCAAAACAACTTGAACTAAATTCCTTTCCATTCCCACTGCCTGTGAGAGATTATATAAGGGATGGGGGGGGGGAACACCTAGTGTGCCCAGGAAGTTTAGCGAAGACTTCAGTTCTTGGGAAAACTCTCCAAATAGTTATCTCATTTTTATCATATCCACCATATTGCCCAGACCAATGAGGGCACTCAGGTAGTATCTTCTTGTTCTCCCTCCCTTGCCCCCACTCCTGCCCCCACCATCCTTTTTACAGGCAACCAGAGTAATCAGGAATTCTTATGCCCAGGCCAAGGGTAAACTCAGCTGGGAGAGCTGGGGCAGGATTTATAAACCAAACACCAGCTGGGACACCCTCCAGCAGAGGATGTCACAAAATGAATCCAAACAACACGCTATTTAATTCCCCAGTCAAACACTGGCCAAAAAGGGCCATTGACATGAACAGGGTTACATATGACATCTAGTTAATAGAAAGCCTTCATTCCCACCTTGAAAGAAGGTAAGAAGTATTTGTTTTACTGATGCAGGCAATCTTCTATACCTCCTCCCCATTCAAGTAAATTTGCCTCGGAGGTTAGAAGATAGGGAAGGGGGAGGTCTGGTAGATCCATGCAGTAGAGGAAAATGAGAGAAACTCTGCTAGAGTGGAAACATAGGGCCTAACTAATCAGCAGTGGAGGTCCTACCACATACTGAAGGCTATCAGAGGAGCAGTATTCCAAGACCATACCTCCTTATGTAGGCACCCAGGAACAAAGCCCCACTTGTCCTGCCTTAGTTACAGCTCTGCAGGAACCATCATTAAGTTAACAAAGTTTGCCTTCCTGTGCCTTGTTCTGGACATTCCACTCCATCAGGGCTGCCTTGCTGCCCCTTGTCTTGAAGAAATTAATTTACACTTAGGGTTGAGTTAATCAAGAATCTCCTGGGGCTATGTTTGTTTGTTAAGATGAATCTGGTGAATAGAGGAGTTCAACACTAGTCTCAAACACTTCACACAAAACTAGCCATGCGACCTTGGACAAGTCACAACCCCAATTGCCCTACCTTCCCCCCTCGAAAAAGAAAAATAAAAGACAAGTCTGATGAGCCGAATCTCTCAAGTTTTCAGACACTGAGACACTTGGGAACAGGGATGATATTTGGGGACAGGGATATCTTCCTTGTGTCCTTCAGTCACAGTAAAAGAGATCACCAAAATTCATAAAACATTCTGCCGGGCATTTGGGAAGCAGTTCCAAAAAACTGTAAGATGGGTCATGGGTGACTTTCATCTCCATCACCATTGAGACAAGGTTCTGAGTGGGGATTCTTTTTTTTTTTTTTGCTTTTTGGAGGGCAGTTGGGGTTAAGTAACTTGCCCAAGGTCACATGGCTAGTTTTTGTGTTAAGTGTCTGAGGCCGGATTTGAACTCAGGTCCTCCTGACTCCAGGGCCACTGCTCTATTCACTGCGCCACCTAGCCACCCCCTGAGTGGGGATTCTTGATTTGGGGGAGAACATAATTTAACTAAATGGACTCTGCAC
>CM053601.1:176091779-176125423 GCA_028646575.1 Pseudocheirus occidentalis | reverse complement strand
TGAACACCCCACACACTTCTATTAGACATTTATTAAGACCTTATTAAGACTATCTATTAAGAACACTTTCATCGAAGAGCAGGATCAGGAGAAATTTGTACACAATTACAGACAAAACGTATTTGTGACGACCAACTTTAATAGACTGGACTCTTCTCAGCAATGCAAGGTTATAAGACAACTCCAAAAAGACTCATGATGGAAAGAGATATCCACATCCAGAGAAAAAACTACAGAGTTTGAATGCAGATTGAAGCAAACTACCATCTCTCTTTTTGTTTTGTTTAGTTTCCTCTTTCCCATTGTTCATTCCATCATTTACAATCCTTCTCTACAAGCAGAATAATGTTTAATGTGAAGGCATTTGCAGATCCCATATTTGATTGGTGGCCACCATGGGGCAGGGGGAGGGCAGGAGAGGGGGAAGCGTGTAGAGGGACAGCGAGAAAATTTGAAACTCAAGGAATTGTGGAACTGAATCTTGTAAACTAGAAGTAAACAAATCAATAAAAAACAAAACAAAACGAACACTTTCATCTGGGGGAATCAGGAAGGTTTTTCAAAGGAGTTGACGTTGGATCAGAGAGACTTGAGGGAAGAGAAGGATTCTGAGACTTGGGTGCTGGGCTCGGACCTGGCTGTCTAACCATGCTCAAGTGATTTCCAAAGTCCCTGGGCCTTGGGTCCCTTATTCTATGACTGTATCGTGTTACCTTGTGCCAGGAAGGCCCTTTAGATAAACCCTCCTTACATGCCAAACAGTGACCTGGCCTATTCTCTAACAAAGAAATTTCAGAGACTTTGGGTCCAATGAACTTGACTTCTATGTGCCAGGGGGTGAGGAGCAGTGATTTAACTACTCAGAGTCCAGGTAACTTTCTAAGGCCAGCCCTGAATCAATCAGCAATCATTTATCAAGTACTTAAAACGTACTAGCCATTAATACAGATGTAAAGGTGGAGGTCATTGATTCTCTCCATCAATTAAATTAAATGATAAGTCCCACATGTTAGCCAAGTGAAAACATTAACTCAGTCAATTGAAAGTTTATCTAAAAGTGTAAAAAGTCCTAGGATGCCATAGGATAAATTGGAGTGAGAGGCAGGCTGTCCAAATGGTCATGTTCTGGATGGGGCATGTATAAAACTAGAGAGAACCCAGGATATTGGGAATAAGTGGTAAGCCAAGAGAACATTCTAGTCAAATGTCCTGATAAGGAACAGTTTAGTGAGAGAGGAGAATGACTTAGCTTCAGCCTAGGGTTCCTCTCCCAACTCGGTTGGAAAATGTGCATATTTTCACTGATGTCCTAGCAATATCCTAAGGACAGAAATGTCTTGTGGTAAAGTAGCATCTACACTGGGAGCTGATAGCAAGGTTCAAGGCTTTGCAAAGAGTCCAGGAGAAGAGCTGCACCATACCAAAGAGGAACATTTAGAGCAGCGGTTCTTAACCTGTGGGTTATGTTCAATTTGTAATAATGAAAATACATCTTGCATAGCAGATATTTACATTACGATTCATAACAGTAGCAAAATTACAGTCATGAAGTAGCAATGAAAATAATTTTATGGTTGGGGGTCACCACAATAGAAGGCACTGTATTAAAGGGTCACAGAATTAGGAAGGTTGAGAACCCCTGATTAGAGGATTCTAGAAAAAGGGCTTCCAGGAGCTGTGTAAGCCCTTTGCCATGTGTTCCCTTTCAGCTGGAGCTCACTTTCCCTTAGACTCTGCACATACTAGTAAGAAAACATGTCAAAGATTTAGGGGGAGATGTTCTGTACCAACTAAGTCCCTAGAGTAGATACCATTTTTAAAGGTTAAGTCTGGCTGATGAGCTGACAGAAGCACGCTGATGGGGGCTCATGAGCTAACATTAGAAAGACATCCTAGAATCCTGAGGGGAGATGCAGCCATTTAGAGACCTTACCTGCCAATTTGAGAAGGAACCCCAGAGCCTACATGCACTAAATTCAGACAAAAGTGAAAAAGGAGAAGGAAGAATTAGTAAGAAACAATGAGGCTTAGTGAATATAGGCCTTCTTGACTTTTGAAAAATCCTCAGATGAAATGTCTTGGCTGAAGTAATTTACTCAATACCCTGGGTTTGAGCTTTCACTGACTGTCCTGCATGTTTGGAATCCCCTGCCCCCCAGCCCCCTAGCTTCAACGACTTCTTTCAAGACTCAGCTCCAAGTGACTTGCTCCACCCTTCCCCCTCCACGAGTTCCTTTCCTTGGAGATTATCCTGTTAAGGCTACATACCTCCATACTCATACATACATATGCTTTTCTTGCATGCACATAGCCTTTTGCACCGTGGCCACTCCTATCAGAATGTGAGCTCTTCTAGGGCACCAGGGCCCGTGGTTTTCCTTTTCTTTAATGCCTCCAGCATTTTGCAGCACCTGGCACATTAAAAACACTTCATAAAAGTTTGTTGGTTGACTGATAGCCCCCATAGAGACACAGTGGTCAGAGGTTCCAGGGATTATACTAGGACCCAACGGGAAGACCTTAAATCCCTCAACCTTCCCAAGCTGCTGGGCACCTGGGAAAATTGGGTCCTCCAATAACCTGGGTCCCGAAGTGGTCTTTTTTAGAGAAGACCCACAGGGCCTACCTTACAGTTCCCTTAGGAAATCCCAGCTCACCCAAGGAATTTTCACTTATAAAGTCTCATTGCTTGAATGAGTCTCTCACTTCATTACGGTATGGGGCATCTGCATCACAACTTTAGGGTGGTGAGGTGACAAGACTGATTTATTTAACCAGCTCCATCCTTACAAGTGCAACGTACGCTGCATATGTCAGCACCCTCTGAGGTAGGTAATACGGGTATCATTATCCCCAGTCGACATTTGAAGGAATTGAGGCTCAAGGCGGCCAAAGCGATTTACTTGCTCGTCCTCAGGCAGAGTCAAAGTAGTAATTGTGGGACTCGGGTTTTCCGGACTCCAAGGCCAGCACCCCAAGAAATGGGGCTGAGGATGGACCCTCCCGGCTCTCTAAGTCCCACCACCTCCCCTCTGGACCTAGGCTGAGAGGCTGGGCCTCTCGCTTCTTCCCCCGCAGCCGAAGGGGGCGTGGCGTGGCTGCGGCCGTAGGAAGCGGCCGCGGCTTCTTCCCCCGGCGGCCGCGGGAGGGGGCCCTGGCCGATCGCAGCGCAGGGCACGGCAGAGCCAGGCAGAGGCGAGCAGAGGCAGGCAGGGCAAGCGCAGGCTAGGACGCTGTCAGACGGGACGGAACCGAACCGAACCCGACCGGGCTCAGAGCGCAGGGAGCAGGGCGCACAGCCAGCAGCAGCGGCACCCAGAACCAAACCCACAGGTAAGCTGCGGGCTACCTACGCAGCTGCCACTCCTGGAGCCCCGCTCCCAGCTGGGAGAGCGCTGCGTTGGCACGGACCGAGGGCGCCGGGGGGCGGGGGTCGCCGACGCAGAGAGCGAGGCCAGAAGGACGGAAAGTTGGCTCGACAACCGGGGTGCTTGGGGCCAACTTCCCGGAGGAGCCAGGGCTGGTGGGTGCTGTGCCGGGGGTGGCAGCCGTCCGGGGCTGGGGACCCCTGAGCTGCCAGTCCTCCAGCGCCCCTTCCCCTCATTTCCTCTTCCAGGGGGGGCGGAGTAAAGGGCCTGAGCTCGCGGGGGGAGGCAGTGAGGGACCATGGCTCCCCTGGCCTCAGTTTCCCTCCCCCCAAGCCTCTGGACCCTGTGCCAGCTGTGCCAGTGATCGTGACGAGCTCTTCTGGCTTGTGGGTTCCCTTGTCTTGAGCCCCCCCCCCCCTTATTCCATGTGCAGTTTCCCCCTCTCCTCCCCAACTGTAGAGTCTCCTCTCTAGTGTCTCAATTTGCCCTGTCATGAACCCTCTTATTCCACCAAAACAAACAAAACTTCCAAGGCTTAATAGACTTCCTTGTGAAGGGTTTTACTGTAAAAGTGAGAGTCATTCTGGTGGAACGAAAAAAAACAAAAAACAGTGGTTCTCAAGTCACAGGACCTGGGTTCAAATGCTGGCTCTGTCATTAACCTTGTGACCTTGGGCAGATCATTGAACTTCTGGGACTAGGTTTCCAAATCTGTAAAAAAAAAAATTTTTAAAGGGAGTTGGACTAGACTTCAAACCCTGGTCTAGGATCCAGTTTTGATGGAAAGAAAGATGCATTTGGAGTCTCTGGACCCAGGTTCAAATTTAGCTTCTACCAGTGTAGTACCTTGGGCCTTTGTTCTCTCATCTGGAAAATAAAGGAATGGAGGCTGAATCTCTTAAGGACTTTTCCTGAGTTTCAGGTGCCAGATATTACACACACACGTATCTTTGTGTCTGTGTATCTATGTCATTCCAGCTGGGTCATGATTAGAACTCAGACCTCAACTCAGGGCATCATAGAATTTGGGAGTTGAAAGGGACCTACATACTGAAGGAATCCCCAAGATAATATACCTAATAGGGCTATATTGTACTCCTCAAATCTCTCAGTATAATCTCTTTTCTATAGATGCATCTATATTTATACACAAATACATATACATAGATATATATGTGTATATAGATAACTTGCCTAGCAAGTTTTCAGAGGCAGCTTTCCTGTATGTAACAAAGTTTGGAGTCCTGGCTGAGCCCTGAGTTCCTTAAGAATAAGGGATTTCCTTCTACTGGGCCCTAGAGAGGTCCACTATATATGTAAATATATGTATGTGTATATATGTGTGTGTGTGTGTGTATGAATATTGATGCATCTATAGGATGGAGGATATACTGGGGATTTAGGGAGTACCATATACCCCTGTTAGGCATATTATCTTGGGGATTCCTTTGGTATGTAGATGCCTTTTGACTCCTAAATTCTATGATGCCTTGAGTTGACAGATCTGAGTTCTAATCATACCCCAGCTGGAATGACCTTGGACCTCCCCTAGACAGGCACTTTACAAATACTATTCTCATTTGCTCCTCACCTTACCTCTGGGAGGTAGGGGCTATTATTATCATTTCCATTTGACAAATGAGGAAACCGAGGCAAACAGTGACTTGCCCAGGGTCACACAGTTTGGGAGTGTTAGAGCCAGAATTTGAATCTGGTCTGCTTGACTAGTAGTCCGCTGGGCTACTTAGCTATCTCAGCTTCCCTTTCTTTTTCTGCTGAGTAAAGTACTTCTTAGCCTTCTCCCTTTGCCTGGGGCATATTAAGTTTACAGCTCAGAAGCCCCAACTTATTTATTTCATCCTCTTGGCAATGATGCCTTATAAATATGTCCTACCCAGCTCTCCACTCTGGGGAGCCCAGGAAAAGCAAAGATTCAGACTTTGGTTGTCTGGGCAGTATCTACTACTCAGGTCCTCTCCTTTTTACCCTTGGCTGCTCTGGTAAGCTTAGCTTGGTCCCCATAGGTTTCTCCCTAGAAACTCTCCCCGGTGTTTCCTGAGAACCCTCCCAGGCCCCCGGGACTTTTCTGGGTGAGCACAACCCAGAGGCCCTGGGCTAGAAAGGCAATGGCTTTTTCTTATCAGATAGAAATGTGGTTATACCAGTCCAGCCTGGGACAAACGGAGAAGGCCTGTGAAACTCTGTCTCAGCATGGGCTTTGGATTCAAAGTGAGGGCCGTCTGGGGGCCTGCCCATAGTGCTTGTATTCTTGGAGAGTTTCTAGACACTGCACTGGAAAAAGCCACCCTTTGACACCATTTTTGAAGTTTGAAAAGTAGTGCTTTTTGTGTATTCTGGAACCTGCTTGCAAACTAAGGGCTAAAGAACACTGACTAGTTTCTCTGTTTGACCTGGCAGCCAGGGACTGTTGACAACTGACATTTGGAAGGAAGACTGGGAACTGAGTCTCCTTCCTTGTCATTTGGAGAGGTTAGCTGGTCATAGAAGGATGTTGAGAAACCCTCCTTTGGTGGATTATCCCACGTGGAGAGTGAGTGGGTTTTTCTGACTCTGGGAAGAAGATAGACCTGCCTTTACTCTGGATTTCTTCAACCTTTTGTATTTCCCTGCCCCTTCTACAGTTATAGAAGTGTGTGGGATTGTGGACCATGTATAATGGAAAAGTTGAATTCCTTGGAATGAAGCATTCTGTGTTTTGGAGAGAACTAAGAGAAATATAGACTAGAGCAAAGAATGTTCAATTTGGAATAGCAGGACTTGGGTTTGCAGCCTGCCTCAGCTATTGACTATTTGTGTTACCTTGGACAAGTCACTTCCCCTGGATGGGCTAGTTGCTTCAGCTGTCAAATAGAATTAGTTGCCTCAGCTGGACCAGATAAGCTCTAAGTCCCAATTCAGATCTAAAATCATACCGACTTTTCAGATCCCAATTTCCACTGGCTGCTGAAATCCAGCTGTAGCCACCAGAAATTGGGATAAAAGCCAAGATCAGATGAGACACTGTTTGTGAAGTGCTTAGCACAGGGCCCTGCCACATAGTAGGCATTATATAAATGCTTTCTATTATTAATTACATGACTCTTCTTCCCTGTGGTAGACTCCTTGAAGGAGGAATAACATAAGATGTGAATCCTTGCCCTCAAAGCCTGTTCCTTCTTAGGGAAAAACAAGATTATTAACACACTCTCTGGAAGTAGATAGAAAAATTCACAAGACAGGCGGGTTGGAATGCCGCTAATGCTTCTGGTGATTTGAAAGAAAGTTTTGGGGAAATGAGAAATCATTGAGCAGTGAAAGGGATGGTAGAGACCCGGAAGAGTTGAGGTAACTTGTCCAGCAAGTTTCCAGAGGCAGCTTTCCTGTGTGTAGCAAAGTTCGGAGTCCTGGCTGAGCCTTGAGTTCTTTAAGGATAAGGGATTTCCTTCTACTGGGCCCTAGAGAGGTCCAGAGGAGGGCTTAGTGGGAGCTCTGAGTGATGACGGGTGGGGAATAATAACAAGAAGTCACTTTTATAGCCATGATTTTGTTAAATCCTCAAAACTCTCCTGTGAGGTAAGTCCCCATGGTAGTGGTATTCCTATTTTACAGGAGACAGGGAAAGGGGTTTGCCCATGGCCACATAACTGATAAGTATGGTAGGGTGGGACTTGACCACAGATTATCTCTTAACTCCAAGTCTTTGGACTTCACCCAAACGCCCTTCAGAAGCCTGTGCCAGCCAGCACACCCCTTCCTGTCAGGAAGATCACCAACTTGGGCATTGGTATCCATTGGAAGGGGTCATTTCCTTCTTAATTGTCCCCATTCCTGCCACACTGGTAAACCTCAAAGGGGGATTTGTTTCCATTCAGGAAGGGGATTGAGTTTTTTTAAGGATGTGGTCCTAGAGAGCCAGCCCATGACATTCCTCTGGCAAAGACACCCCGAGCCACCTGTCTTGACAGTGGCTTCAGCCTAGAGGGTGGGGCCAGCTCAGAGAGCTCTGTTTCTTGATGCCAACAAAATCAAATGCCTATTGGTCAGCTTACTAGAAGGACTTGGAGCTGGCAGGAATATCAGCTAGGCCTCAAGAAATTCCCTTAAACAATTTTGTTCTGAACATAAAAAAAAAATGGCCATTTCCATATACAGATAACAGAACAGAAAAAGAGAATTGTGTCAGAAATGACAGATGTCTATTAATTTCCTTCTTGGCTTCCAAGCAGGGTCTTGTCCATGTTTAATAAATACTTGTTGAACTGAAGGCACATTCTAGACCCCAGTCCCCCTCATTTTTACCGATATTGAGACTGAGGCCCAGAAAAGAAAGGTGACTTCCCTAAGTTCACACAACCAGATAAGTAGCAGAGCTGGGATTGGAACCCAGGTCCCTCTGACTCAAATCCAGTGTTCCCAGGTACCATGATACCCAGGCTCTCTTTCTGCTATTGGGATATGAGTGGCTTGTAATAGAACTGCAGGAGGAATTTCTTCAAACCTATTCCCATCCTCCCATCCTCCCCTCACCCCCACATCTTGGGGCCAGATGGGAGGGGAACAGTTTCAACAATTTCCTCCTTTCCATAGGAAGTTGCTTCTAGGGAGGGTGGGTGGTTCTGATTTAATCTGGGAGGATCAAATGTCCTGGATTTGTTTCTGAACTGGTCAGTTTGTGAGAAGGTCCCTGCCCACCTGCCTCTCCACAAGGCCAGGGAGATATTTGTATGGGGTGGGCTGTGTTGAATCTTAATGACAGCAGCTTGGCTCCAGCTTCCCCTCCTAGCAGGACTGGAGGATCTGAGGAAGGAGGGACTAGAAACAAAATCATAAACACAGGAGAGAAGCTTCTTGTTTTTCTTCCTTTCCCCTCCACACCCCTCCTGACAAGGTTAAAAAAAAAAAGTTCAGCTGACCATCCTATCTGATGTCTTATACCAGGGCAGATGGGTTATTGACTCAGTCCTCAGGCTTATAACCCCTGGGTTTGTTTCCTGTCCCCCTTTCTACTGTGGTCTCCCCACTGAGCGCTGACTCACTACCTATGCAATGGAGTGAGCTGGTATTTGGGGAGTGAAAGGCAAGGTAATGTTGGGGGTGGGGTGGGAAGAAGCTTAAAATAAGTATCTGATAACTGATTCTGAGTCAAAGGTCCTGGTGCTTACTGCTGGCATGGCTGTGCGTAAGTCATTTAACTTTTCTGGCCCTCCACTGCTTCCTTAGTCAAATTGAGGATGGGGTTGATTAGATGACCTTTAAGGTTACCTCCAGCTCTAGATCTATGATTCCAATGAAACAGATCTGGAAAAGAATCTGGAGAAACAAGCAGGTATCTCCCAGCCCTTGTCATTCCTGGAGACCAGCTCTGCAGAGGATGTGGTAGTGCTGGTAGTGCTGAAGAGGTTACCCATTAAGAGGGTTAGGGCTGCTGGAGACCCCAAAACACCAACACGCCGGATCCTGCCCAATGAATTCTACTCAAGTCTTCTCAGCCAAAGAAAAGTCAAGTTTATTAATAGTTCATTAGAAGTTCACCATATGGGGTAGACTTTTAGGGAGCCTAGGTATCTGTGATGTTTGTGTGGGACAAGCAGGCCAGAGTAAGTCTGACACAGCAAGTCTGTTGCTAGGTCATTCTATGGGGCTCTCACACCATGTGGAAGGAAGATGGGATTGGGGACTCCAGCAATGAGTGATTAAGGGTGGGAAGCTGCTGGAGGCTACCTGGAGACCACAGACAGTGGTGGGCCAGGCCAGTTCTAGGTTGGGAAACTGCTGGAACAAAGGAGGGTTAAAGACTTGGGCAGAGCCACAACTTAAGGCCCATGACCTCAGGCAAATGCCTTCCTGGGAAGTCTCAAGGAGAGCTCGAGGGTGGTCCCAGAGCCTGCACGTCAACGGCAGAGGTGGCGGCCATGGAGATGATGGTGATGTTGGTGGTGGTGGTGGCGGCGGCGGCTGTGGCGATGATGGCAATGTTGGTGGTGGTGATTGGTGATGAGGATCGTGGTGGTGATGATAGTTGTGGTGGCGATGATGATGATGGGGTGGTGGCAGTGATGATGCAGTTTGGGGTTGCTGGGAACCCCAAAATGTCAGTACAGGGCTGAGTCCACCTGGAATGAATTTTTGCACTCAAACCTAGTCCTGGAGCAGTTTATTGTAACCCCAGTGGAAGGGGCCAGAGTTCCTAGTGAATCTGCAATTTAATGGGGATGAGACTGATTGTATACAAAAAGCGCTGTGAGAAGATCTGGATGGGATTAAGCAGTTTCAGATGGGCCAGGTCCTATAGTGAAAGGAGCCTTAAGTCCCAGAGGACCTTGAAAGGAATGTCCAGTAAGCTAATTAGGTGATCTAGATGGGCTGGAGTGGACGAGTTGACCTGGGTAGAGGCACCAGTGATCTGGATTGCTGAAATGTATGGGAGAATTCAGGGACTGAATTGCTTTCAAAGACATGACCTTTTCCGTTTAGGAGTCCAGTTCCCATCACCCCATCAGGGCTGCTGGTGATGGTAGTGGTGTTAGATTCAACATTAGCCTTGTGACTTTGCTCATCCCTTGTCTCTCCTGCTCCCCACCCCCATTCCAGCCAGTCCTAATCCTGTTCCTCCTTCAAGACCCACCTCTTACACAAAGCGGTCTCTGCTTTTTGCAGGCCCATGGAGATTTCTTCCTTCACTGAATGACTAAACAAAACACTTATGTGTAGCCCACAGTCTGACAAGGTAGACTTGTCTTCTGTAACTGTCAGGCAGCCAGTCCTGGGGATGTAAGCCAACCCATCCCTGCCTGACAGGACTCTCAGGTTCTGGAGAGCAGTAACTGTTTCCTGTTTTCTTCCACCTCCCCATATATTTTTGGCAGGTGAGCCAGAGGCTGTCATGAATGTGAGGCAATTGATTATTCCTTATTGGGTCTAGGATCTTAGTCTTAGTCTTAGAACTTAGAACTAGTACCCTTAGGAAAGGGATTCTTGACCTTTCTTTGTGTCCTAGACCCCTTGGGCAGTCTGGTGAAACCTATGGACCCCGACTCAGAATCATGTCTTTAAAGGCATAAAATTAAATGCCTTTTATATATTATAGAGATTATAGAGGAAACCAATTATTTTAAAACATTGTGTATTGGTGCATGTATATGTATTTTTTTAGAGGGGGAAAGGCAGAACAATTGGAGTTAAGTGACTTGCTCAAGGTCACACAGCTAGTAAGTGTTAAGTGTCTGAGGCTGCATTTGAACTCAGGTCCTCCTGACTCCAAGGCCAGGGCTCTATTCACTGTGCCACCTAGCTGCCCCTGTGTATGTACTTTAAAAAAATACTTAAAAAAAAATATAAAGCCAGGCTCATGGATAGCAGGTTAAGAACCTCTCTGTCTTAGGTCTGTGCCAATCCTAAAAGGAGGCCCAGAGAGATAATTTTCTCAAGATCATGGCACTGTTAAGTGGCAGAACTGGGATGTGAACAAGCCTGGCTCCACTGGCTCCAAGTTCATTGATTTTCCACTGAACTGAACTCCATCTCCTCTGTGCCAGACACCTGCCTTGTGCCAGTGATATGTGGTTATAAGGTGAAATGGTCTCTGTCCTCCCGGGGCTTATATTCTACTGGAAGTAAGGGGTGAGAACAAGGCAGGTCAAAAAGCATTTATTAAATGCCTACTCTGTTCCAGGCACTGTGCTAAAGCACTGGGGGCAAAAAGAAAGGTCAAAAAACCCCTGCCCTCAAGGAACTTACATTCTAATGGGGGAGGCAGTGTGTAACAACTATGTGCACACAAAATAAGGACAAGATAAGCTACAGATGATATCTGAGAGAAGGCAGTAGCATTAAGGGGAATTGGAACATTTTACAGAGCAAAATATGGTGTCTACACATGAATATAAACTGTGTGTATAAAACATGTGTATAGAGTTTTCTGGGGGGAGGTATTCTACTCCATGTTCTTGAGTGAGACAGGTCTCCTGATCATTGTTCTTTGTCCTTCTGAGGAGAGAACATTAGTACTTAGTCCCAGCAAAAGGCATATTGACTTTTGGTCAAAAAGACAACCCAGCAGCCCAGCCCTGCCCAGATGGTGCCTCTGCCTGGGGGCTTAGGCCTTTGTGCCATTGACCACTTAGGCCCATAGATCTTTCCCAACCCCCCTTCCTTCCCCCCACCAACAGTCTGACCTTCTCAAGGTCATGCGAAGCTGAGCTTCTCATGAAGGACCTTGAATTCCTGATCCTTTGCTTTTCCCATTGTGCCAAACAGACCTTTAGAAAGATTTCTTGATTCCATTTGGGTTTCTCAGCCTTGTTTTGCAAATTCTGAAGAGCTGGCCTTTGGGAGATCATGATCTTCGCTAGTTCCTTTCTGTGCTACCCAGTCACCAGGGGACTGGTCTGTTTGTGGCCTGAAGGCTTACATCCCCAGGACTGGCTGCCTAACAGATAGTGTGGCACCTGTCCTTGCCAGGAACTGAGGTCAAGAGACTCTAGGTCAAGTCGGAATGGATGTCCACTTGTCTGTTTGCAAGGACTCCTTGGGTTGGCAGCCAACTCAAATCCTCTCTTATTTGGAACTTAGAGGTACCCTGGTACTATGGGCAGGCTGGCCAGATTTTGGTGTTACATGGTCTATTTTGTATTCCCTTAGCCTCATGCACATTATATTTTTTGTCACAAACCACCCATCCCACTGCTATAGAGAGTGAAGGATTTGAAGAGCTGAGACTAAAGATTGTTGGGGGGAACAGATTGTTTTTGTATTCTTAGTGTCAGCTAAGCAATCAATTAATAAGCACTTATAAAGTACCTACTATGTGTAGCATTGTCCTGAGTGCTGGAGACACAAATACAAATAATTCAACAATAGTGCATTCTTGGGGGAGCTTAGGTGGTGCAGGAGTCAGGAGGACCTGAGTTCAAATTGGGCCTCAGACATTTAACACAAAAAAACTAGCCTTGTGACCCTGAGCAAGTCACTTAACCCCAGTTGCCCTACCTTCCCTCCAAAAAGAAAAAAAAAAGATTGTTAATCAATGCTTGTTGAATGAATGAATGAATGAATGGATGGATGGATGAATGGATGAATGAATAAATGAATGGTTGGATGGATGGATGGACAGATGGATGGGTGGGTGGATGAATAAATGAGTGGATGAATGAATAAATGAATGATCCAGAGTGGATCTGAATCCCGACTCTGCCTCTTGCTACTGCTACTTGCTACAATCAATTAGTTTTCAAGCACTTACCATGCCTAGCACTGTGCTGGGCAATAACTACAGAGGAGAATGGCATAAAAAAATCCCTGCCCTCAGGGAGTTTGCCTTCTTTCATATATATCAGTAGGTACAAAATATTTTACAAAGTAGACACCTAGGGTTGGGAGGCACTGGCAAGGGGAGATGGTATCAGTTAAAGCTTCAGGGTGTGCTGTCTGATCTGAGCTTCAAAATCACTTAATCTCTCTGGGTCTCAGTTTTCTTATCTGTCCAATGGGAGAGGGAGTCAGCTCTGAAAATATGCTCTTAGGGACTCTTCTGTACTTGATTCTTCTGAAGAGGTGGCTGAAAATTGGCAGCAGGAGTTGGAGTGCAGGGAATGATTTCACAGAAGGATTTTCCACAATCTGTCCTGGTGTCAGGACATACTTTGCATTCTCCCACGTCTACAGTCCTGGGTAATGAGAATTAATGATCAGGAGAGTGACCCTGAGGTCTAGACAAGATACTCATTCATCAAAGAGAATCTGTTGTGTTCTCTAGACCTGACTTAGAAAGTGAATGAATATATTTTTATGGCAGGATGTATCAGTTGAAAAGTCATAGCATTGGAAGCCCAGCACCATGTTAGGCACTGAGTGGGGATGACAAGAGATAAAGAGTCTTTTAGCGAGTCCCCCATGGATCTAATCCATCTCTTTGTAGAAACAGAATTTATACACAAAGTACTTCAGAAAGTGGTGCAAGACCAGACAATATATACTTAAGTGGAAAAAGGCATTGTGAGGCTCTTGGAGTCAGGAATGTATTGAGTTCAAATACCACCTTTAGTACTTGATATGTAACCTTGGGCAAATAAATCACTTTCATCATCATCATCATCATCATCATAGTCCAAAGGTTTCTACCCATGGAGTTCTTTGGAATTCTCCTTTGAGTCTGTCTGTAGGGCACTGAATCAACAAATATCTTGGCTTTAAATATCTCCCAGGGGCCTGATTGCTGTTTAATTTGTTTTTTGAACTTAGCAAACATCAAAGAAAATGAACATTTCCATCTCCATAATAGAACAGGAAAAGAAGATTGTACATGAAACCACAGATCTGTTTTGTACCTTTCCTTTTTTTTCCCCTAAGCTTACTCTAAGTTCCCCGTGTATCTTTTAAAGTTGTCTTGAGGATCTAAGGAAGCAGGTCTCTCCCAGAGACTTGTTGGGATCTGCCTGAAAGTTTAACTTCTGTTTCAAGGTCCCAATGTTCCACAGTATCAATTAGCAAAGCTTGCAAGGATGGAAACAGACTCTGGGAGTATGGTATGTGTATCTCTCTGTCTTATCTTTCAATTATAGCTGACCTTTTACCCATCTCTTTCCTACTTATCCTTGGAAGCGATGACACCATTAAAATTTCAGTGGCTCTTGAGTGTTTAATAACATGCCTTCCCCTTCTCCCCCAGTGCATGCCTGGAGCCAACTGATGGGAAGACAGGTGAGGAGGAATAATCCTTTCCCAAACCTGAAGGAAGATGGGACAGGAAACAGTGGAGTTGAGAGGAAAGGGCAGGTAGTGATGGACTTCAGTTACACTTACCATCTCCACTTTAAGAACATCACCCAATACAATAAGTCCCAGGTAGAGCTTTAAGGGCTGGAGAGAAGAAATACTAGGAGCACCAGTAGCTAAAGGTCGACAGTAGAAAAGAAAAGACACAGGGAAGTAAGGGAAAGGAGGAGGATATAGATGTCTTCGTGCATTCAGAGAGTTGTCACATAGAAAAAATTATGTTCAATAAGCATTTAATGAACTCCTACCATGGGGCAGGCACCTACCACAAAGATAAGGGATTTGATTTCTTCTGCTTGGTCCTAGAGGCTAGAACTAGGAACAATGGGTAGTAGTTAGGGAGGGTCAGATTTCGGCCTGAGGTCAGAAAAAGCTTCCTAACAATTGGAGCTGCCCCCCCCCCCATGGGGACAATAGGCAACCTTGAGAGGGAGTGGGTTACCTCTCACTGGAGGTCTTCCATCAAATGTAGGATGACCAAGGAAGCGTTGGGTATGTGCAGAAGGAAGTCTGCCTCAGACAAAAGCTAGATCGACTTTGGAGGTCCATTCCAATTCTGTGGTTCTGTGAGTCTTGTCCCAGTGACTAGAGAGCAAATAAAGGGAACCAGAAGAAGATAACTTCTCACCGGTGCTTATGGAGTGTGTTGGTGATGGGAAATCTCCTTTTCAAGTGTTCCTACTTCTGCTGTTTTTTTCCACTAACACAATTTAGGAACTGGACCGTCAAGGTTGATACATAAACCAGCCAAGCTTATTATACACATCTAGCTGTTGCCATGGGCAAGTTAATGCCACAGTGACCAGACCAGGGAGGAGAGTGATCAGAAAGGCAATCTGCCAAAGGCTGAAGAAACTTTGGGGTTCCCTTCACCCCCACAGTAGTATGAGGCAAGAAATAATGCTCATGATCTAAATAATATAAAAATGATAATAACTCCTATTTCTGAACCATTTTAAGGTTTTACAGCCTCAAAGAACCACAGAGATCATAATTCCTGCTTTCTTTACCACTAACTGCCCTGTCATATAGGCAGTATCATAATATCCCCATTTTATAGATGTGAGAATTGAAGGTAAAGTGTCTTGTACATCTTATAACTTTATATACTAGAACCAGGGTTGGAAGCTGAGTTCCCTGACCGCAAAATGAGTAATTTCTTTGTTACGTAGTGGATAGAGAGTGGTGGACCCAGAGCCAAGAAGATCTGAGTTCAAATCTTGCATCCTTTACTTCCTGACCCTAGGGGAGTGATTTAATCTTTGTCAGACTCAGTTTCCTCATTTATATAATGGGGATAATAAGAGCACCTGCCTTACAGGGTATTAGATAAAATAATACAGGCAAAGCATTTTGAGAACCATAAAGTGCTATGCAAATGTTACCTATTACTGTTATTATTGTTGTTGTTATATTTGCCAGGCCTCTTCTCAGGCACTTCCAAAGAGGGGGCATGCAAATTCCGATCATTAGATCATTGATTGAGAGCTAGGGCCACCTTAGAGGTCACATAGTTCAACCTTCTCTCTTATTTCACAAAATTGGGAAACTGAGACCCTATGAAGTGACCCATCCAAGATCACACAGGTATTAAGTAATGAAGCTTGGATTCAAACCCATGTTCTCTATTTTTTTTTTTTGGAGGGGCAATTGGGGTTAAGTGACTTGCCCAAGGTCACACAGCTAGTGTTTGTGTTTAGTGTCTGAGGCTGGATTTGAACTCAGGTCCTCCTGACTCCAGGGCCGGTGCTCTATTCACTGCACCACCTAGCCACCCCTAAACCCGTGTTCTCTAACTCCAAATCTAGCGCTATCTCCTCTGTGCCACTGGAGTTCCAGGAGACCTTTTAGGGTATTTTGGAAAGGGGCTCGATGGATTAGTGAATATCACCCCTGCTATGATGTTAGTAACTCCCCTTAGATTTGGGGGAAGACACTCATTTCTGCTCTGAGTCCCCACAACAAGCTGAGAGTGTATTTTTACAGACAGTGGCCTCTGGTAGCCATGCGGAAGGGTTCAGTTAACACTAGACTGGGAACCAAGATACCTGGGCGCTAGGCCCAGTTTTGCTGTTGAATTGTTGTGTGATGTCGGGTAAATCCCTTCCCCCTTCTGGGCTCTGTCTCTTTATCTGCAGAGTTTCAGGGTTGATCTAAATCTTCCTTTCTGGTTTTCATATTTCCATAACTAAATTGATACTAATGTCACTAAGTGCTGGAGCAGTTGATACCCACTGGTATGTCCAGACACTGACCCAGAAGCATCTGCACATGGGGGGAGACCTGGCTTCCCAGCTGGGAGTCTGGCCCTCTTCGAGTATCAGATGGGAAGCTGAGCATGGCAGTTTGACCAGTTTTAGGCTGGCACTCTTCATTCTTTAATTTGGCAGACAAGGCTGCTGACACTGGGGAGCTGGGGTAGGGACTGCCTTCCTGTGAAATGCTCTGGGGAATTAGAACCGCTCAGGGGAATTTCACCTGCTAGAATGAACTGTCTCCCATCTAGTGCCATGCTGATTTCTCCCAGTGGGGTGGATAAGGCAGGTCTGCTCAGGATCTGATAATAGAATAGGAAGCACAAGCTGGTGGGGGCTTTAGAATTGTGGAATGTTAGAGCTAATACATCACCTTCAACATTGGCTAGGCCAGCCCCCATAGAGTATCTGGGTTCAAATCTCAGTTCAGTTACTTACTAGATGTGTTAGGTAAGTCATTTAACCACAATATTCTACATCTGTAAAATGAGAGACTCAGGGCGGCTAGGTGGCGCAGTGAATAGAGCACCGGCCCTGGAGTCAGGAGTACCTGAGTTCAAATCCGGCCTCAGACACTTAACACAAAAACTAGCCCTGTGACCTTGGACAAGTTGCTTAACCCCAACTGCCCTCTAAAAAAGCAAAAAAATAAAATAAAATGAGAGACTTGGACCCAATAAACTTTGAAATCACTTCTATCTCTAAATCTGTGATTCTGGAACTCTCTTAGACTCAACTTTTCTATTGGTAAAATGAAGTCCTTCTCTCTAAAATCTTATACAACTCTAAAATTTATGTCCCTGTGAAGCCAGTTACCTCTCTGAGACTCAATTTCCTCATCTGTAAAATGAGAAGGTTGAACTAGGTGACCTCTGAGGTCCCTTCTGGTCCTAAAGAAACTGAGACACAGAGAAAAGAACTAGCTTCATAGATTCATCTATTTTAAAAATTAATTTTCATTTTAAAATGAATAAAAATTTATTTTTTCTTCTTCCCCTTTCCATTTCCCTTTGAAAAAAAAAGGAAAAGAGAAAAAACAAAACCCCTGTAGTCAGACAAAACAAATTCCCACATTGGTCATGTCCACAAATGTCTGCCTCATTCATCATCTTGAGTCTGTCATATCTATATCAGAAGGTGGGGAGCAGGAGGCTTCATCGTCTGTGTTCTGAGTCACTAGTTATCATATTGATGAGAGTTTTAAAGATTTTTTTTCAAAGTTGCCTATCATGACAGTGTTTTTGTTAGCATATAAATTGTTCTCTTGGTTCTACTCACTTCATTCTGCATCAGTTCATACAAGTCTTCCCAGGCTTCTCTGACTGTCCCCTTCATTATTTCTTATAGGGTAATAGTAATCTACCACTCATATATCATGATGACTTTGGTCTCCATTGATAAGCACCTTCCTTTTAATTTTCATTTCTTTGCTTCCACAGAAAGAGCTGCTACAAATATTTTAGAACACACGGTCTTGTATAGTTTCCTCTTTTCTTAAAAAAAAAATATTGGGTCAAGGGGTATGCACAGTTTAGTGACTTTTTGGAGCATAGTTAGTTCCCCATTACTTTTCAGAATGACTGGACCAGTTCACACTTCCACCAACAGTGCATCAATGTGCCCAGTTTCCCAACAGCCCTTCTAACACTGGTCATTATACCTTTATTCTCAACTTTGCCAATCAGATGAGTATGAGGTAAAATCTCAGAGTTGGGGCTTTATTTTCTTTTGTTTTTAGTAAAAAGGCAAAAGAGTTGTTCTTTCTGAAGAAAAACCAGAGCTTTCTCAGAGTTCTTTAAATTTACATTTCTCTAATACTGACTTGGAGCATTTTTTTCACAAGGTTATTGATAACAGGAATTTCTTCCTTTGAGAATGCCAAAAGCTTATATAGGATCTTAGAAGTCATGGAGTGCAACTCTTTTCATTTTGCTGAGAAGGGAACTGAGCTTCAGAATGGGGGTGGTGAGTGACCAAAGGTTGTAATAGTTTATAAGTGGAAAAGCTGTCATTCACACCCAGAAAGCTAATCCTAAACCATGCTAGGTAGCCCCCTTAACCTGTCTTAGGGCCCAGGAAACCACACAAGGTCCTCTCTCTTTGCTTGGTAACTTGAGCTCAGGTGAGTGGGTGGGGGAATCCATGGGATTTCATCTGTCACTTCCAGGCAGTGCCCTGGAAGCCCTGGGGCAGTCTCTGATTGAGCAGGGCTACTTACATAACTGTTTTTCTCTCCAAAGAACAAGCTACCCATATATTCTACTCATGATGCTTCTCAATGCATATCCATTTCCCTGATGGTTCACTGGTTGAGGCAACACAGAAGACAGCTGGGATTCTAATTTAAATATACTCCCCAGCTTACTGTGTGATGCTAAGGAAATCACTTCCCCTCTCTGCATCCCATTGTTCTCACGGAAAAACTAAGAAAGTAAGCCTGGTGTGTGGAATCTAGCCTTGAGTGGGAAAAGCCACTGAACTAGGCAGGACTCAAAAGGTCTGATACAAATGTCAGCCATCATTATTATTACTATAACTCTCTGTGGCCCAGAAAAATCACTTAATCTGTTAGCCTCAGTTTCCTCAACTGTTAAATGAAGATAGTAATAGCATTTGCCTCCCGTAGTTATTTCAAGGAACAGATAAAATCGTACTTATAAAGTGATCAGTACCTGATACATAGTTGAAACTTAATTTTTAAGCTTGTTTCCTTCCTTTCCTATGAAAAAGTCTTTGGACTAGATGATCTCTCCCAACTCTTACATTCTGTATTCTAAGGTGCCTTCCAGGTCTGATACTCTGTGTTCCAAGCTTCTTCCTAGATCTGACATTCTAAGTTCTTGGTTCTAAGGCCCCTTCTAACTCTGACATTCTGTCTTCTAAGGGCTTTTCTGGTCTGACATTCTATGTTCTAAGTTCCCTTCCAGCTCTGACATTCTAGGTTCTCAGTTCTAAGGTACCTTCTCTTCTAACTCTGACATGCTCTGTTCTAAGCTACCTCTCAAGTCTGGCATTCCTTGTTCTAAGATCTCTTCCAGCTATAACATTCTAAATTCTCAGAACACTTTATGTTCTAAGGTACCTTCCAGCTCTCATATTCTATGTCCTGTGATGATTTTCAGCTCTACCATCTTATATTCTAAGGTCCCTCCCACTTCTGACATTCTAAATTCTAAGAACATTTGACATTGTAAGGTCATTTTCAGCTCTACCATTTTATGTTCTAAGGTCCCTCTTAGCTCTGACATCTTTCATTCTAGGGTCCCTCCCTGTGCTGACATGCTGTATCCTGTGAATTCATGGATGTTTAGTGGTGCAATTATCCCTAGAATTGGTGAAATTTGTTATTTATTAATCAGTTCCCTTACTGTACTACCTTCCCCCCACATAGTTCTCAAATTCATTTATCCAGTCATCCAACAAACTTCTATTTAAGTGCCAAGAGCGTGCACAAAGTCTATGTTAAATTCTGTATTTGAGTTAAGGCTGAGGGACAGGGGCAAGGGACAGAGAAGCAAGGTTTAGGTCATATTCCCTAACCTTGTAGAGCTTAATTGCCAAGTAGGAAGATACACAGACACCGCTCTGGGTGATGTGCAGATTCCTAGGGATAAGCAATGACTTTGATATGGTTTCATTTTGTGGCAGCCGTGGTCATGCATGTGTGCTCCCATTGACATTAGGCTGACTCAGAACATCCAATTTTGATCAGAAGCAACCGGGTTGAGCCGGTTTCCTTACCTGTAGTTACTCTTTGATTCTGTGTGGGTGCTGGATTTCATGCCATGCACTTGTGTTTCATCACTGTTTTATTGTGTGTTTAAGGATGGATTTAACTCCAAAGAAATGTGGAAAAGTTCTAGCACATCTCAAAAATCACTAGAAACATTGCAGCAGCTGTCGATGTGGAGGGTTTTGAGGATCATTCGAGCCCACAATGAAAAAGGATCAGTTACAGCAAAGCACAAAGGAAGGTACAGTTGAAAACAAACAAATCCCAGCAAAGATTGAGAAACTTGTTTTGAAATAGCCTGGTCTTCCAAAAACAGGCGAAGATCTTCAGAGAGACATGGGCAGCTGGAGAGATTATTGCTGGTTCCTCTACAGTGTGAATGGGGTAGGCTTCTTGGAATCAGAAAAAGAGTGAGGAAGCCAATAATGCAACAGCTGCTGACCATTGCTATGAAGAAAAAAATTCCTTTTCATGGGCAAGCCAGTATAAAGACCCAAGTACTGCAGATTGGGAAAAGGCAATTTTACTAATGACAGTCATTTTTCTATTCAAGGCTATATTAAAACTATTAGCCAGATGAAGTCTAAATGAAACTGAAAGCTCTGGGCATCTTTATCTGACTGTAATATATCCATCTCCCAAGATACTTTGCATATTCTTAAGTTCCAAATGACCCTAGATATCTGGTTTCCATGGAGGGAATGATAAATTCTAAAATATCTCTATCTCTACCTCTATTTCTCTTTATCTCTATTTCCATTTCTATCTTCATCTATATCTATATCACATATACTATCAATAGATAGATGATGGATAGACAGATGATAGACAGATTGATGGACGGATGGATGTATAGGTAGATAGATGAAAGATGGATACATAGGTATGTAGGTAGATGAATAGACTAGGAAGTAGAAGTATTTGGGATTATAGAAATTCTCAGAAATGGAGATGGGATACTATAATTCAACTTTATACCATGAGTATGCTGTGTGTAGGTAAAAAATATATTCAAGAGATGAAGGTAAACATGCTTCAGTGGCCTGGGAACTCATCTTAGTTAAAGACCATTGGAATACCCATAGCCTATAATTAAAGCTAGACCTGAAAAAATGGACTGTTCATCAAAGATATCCTTCATTTCTAATGGGATAAAAGGGTGTTTTCATAGGATCATAAATCTAAAGCCAAAACAGACACCCAAAGTCATCTAGTCCAACCACCTCAGTTTAAAATTGAGGAAAACAAGACCCAGGGAGGCAAAATAATTAAGTGGTGGAGGTAGGATTTGAACCCAGATCCCCTGAATCCAAGACTAGGGCACTCTCTACTATACCACATGAAGAAATAAAGAACATGGGTCAAAATCTTGTCAACTCAATGATAAATTTGGTAAAACATCAGAGTGCAAGAAAATGAAGACATTGCATTTTAATGCTTAAAAAAAATGTGCAAAGTTAATTGTATATCATTAAACTGAATGACTTGGCCTTAGCCCAGTTAATTTGCCTACATTACACTTACCTTCACCTAACTCTGCAGTTCATTCATTTATTGAACAATCATTTATTAAGTGCCTAGTGTATATAGGGACAACATTTTGTGATGGGCTTTATGTGTGTAGGGGTTGGTGGGAACTTAAGAAGTAAAATATATGTCCTGACCTCATGGAGATTATGACTGAGTGAGAAGAGAAAACCTCAACCCTGCTAACTACACTTGGCTGCATTGGTTTATAAGTCCATTAAAGTGGTGTAGGAGTCAGAAGCCTTGAGGTCTGAGGGGGAAGGTGAGAGACCGGAGGAGCTGTCCAGTCCTGGAGGTTATCCCCAGTCTAGGGCCAGCTTTCCTTCAGAGCCCAATTTGATGAACTTCTCCCCAGTCACCTTCCCATCCTCATGGTCCTCTGCCTTGCTTTCCTGATTGGGTGACTATATGGACTGGATCAACCTTGCAAGAAAGGTCCCAATCATCATGCCTTCAGTTTTTCAGCTCCTCTGTCCATGTTTTCTTCCCTAATTAGAATGTAAGCTCTTTGAGGGTAGGGACAACTTTGTTTTCTTATGCTTTTATCCTTAGCACTTAGCTCGGTGCCTTGCACACAGTAAGTACTTAATAAATGCTTTTTCTGTTTGTCTGTCTATGCCTGTGTCACACTTAGCAGGAAGGCTGGTCAGTTGCTATGGTCATTAGACTTGCTGAGAAGTATTTGTACTTTGGAATTACAAAAGATCAGAGACTTGGGTTCTAGTCCTTCCTCTGATGTTTGCTACCTGTGGGACCCTGGACAAATCACTTAATTGCTCTATGTCATTTCTCTCACTAAAATATGAGTGTTGGATAAGCCTCTAGAGCAGTGGCTCTCAACCTGTGGGTTGTGACCCCTTTGGGGGTCGAACGACCCTTTCACAGGGATTGCCTAAGACCATCGGAAAACACGTATTTCTGATGGTCTTAGGAACTGAGACATTGCTCCTCTATCTGTCTCCAGGCAGGTCCGCCTACATGCAGATACACCCACATACAAGTATTAAATGGTCATGGCTTTAGGAAAGTTGAGAACCACTGCTCTAGAGACACCCTGGGCAAGTCACTTCACCCTGCTAGTTTCAGTTTCCTCATCTGTAAAGTGAGCTAGAGAAGGGAATGGCAAACCACTCCAGGATCTTTGCCAAGAAAGCCCCAGATGGGGTCACAGAAAGTCAGACACACTGAAATGACTGAACACCACAACAGTCCCTTCAGGAACATGCTGTCCACCTTAAGACAAAGAGCTGATGGACTCAGTATACGAATGGAATTCTATTTTCTTCTTTCTTTTTTTTTCTTTTTTGGACATGGCTAATGCAGAAAATTTATTTTGCATGACTATACATATTTATAATAGGTTTTGATGTTTTTGTTTTTCTTTTCCATTGGGTGGGGAAGGAAGAGCATCTGAAATTTAAAAACAAAGGAATTAAAGTCTCTGTGCTTTAAAGAATAATAATAAAGTCCCTTGTAGCTCAATGATCCTGTGATTCGAACTCCTTTTCCTTTGGGTCCCACACTATCTCTCCTAGTTCTAATGATAGCCCTCATCATTCTGGGACTTTACAATTTATGTGATTATTACCTATGAGACAGGTAATAATCGTAATAATGTCATATTTTTATTGTAGTGCTTTTAAGGTTTGCAAAGCACTTTATATACATTTGTATTATTCAATCCCTCAAACTAGCCTTTTGAGATGGATCCAGGGTCACGAAGCTAGGAAGCTGGTGACTGAGCTGGGAATGATTGGAACTTGAGTCATCATGATTCCAAGTCTAGCCCCTCTATCCATTAAACTGTGTTTTTAATTATTTTACAGAAGGGGAAACTGAGGATTGGACAAATTGAATGACTGTCTTAAAATAATCAGGCTAGCAAATAGCAGAGTCAAAGTTTAAATACAGGTCTTCTGGACTCTCAAGCAAAACAGTATTCAATTCACCATTAATTAGGGATATTGGGAAGGAAATTACTAGAAATCAGAACAGGAGCTTCCCAGTTTCCCAGCTGGGTCTTGGAGCTAGAGAGTCTTGGAATGTTCTGGTACTTAAAGGTGGGAGGGACCTAGGACATCATCTGGCCCATCGACCTTGCTGATGACCAAGCTGAAGCCCAGGGTCATTCAGCCAGCATGCATCTATTAAGTGCTTACTGCATGTCAGGTTCTGTGTGGATCTGGGGATCCAAAGAAAGGCAAAAAAGTGATCCCCACTCTCAGATACTAAATGGTGAAGACAATATGCAAATAAATACGTACATTCAAGATATATGCAGTATAAATGGAAAGGAATCTCGAAGAGATTTTTTGCAAGGGGGTGGACAGGGAGTGATCTATAGCAGAAGATTTCATCTGAACTCAGCTTTAAAGGAAGCCTGGGATTATCCAGGGCATGATGGCAAGGAGTATTCCACACCTAGGGAACCAGCCAGTGAACAGACACAGCCAGGATGTTGTTCAGAACAACTGGCCTGTATGGAGGCCAGTGTTCCTGGACTCAAGGGGAGTGAAGTCTGGGAAGAGTGGAAAGGTCAGAAATGGTCAGGTTGGAAATGGCCTTAGATGCCAAACAAAACTTCTGATATTTGATCCTGGGGGCAATATGGAGCCCACTGAGTTCACTGAGTTGGGGGAGACATGGTCAGACCTTGCTCTAGCAGGATCTCTTTGGCAGCTGAGACAAATATGGGTTGGAGTGAGGAGAGTTGAGGGAGGGTGATGATTTAAAAGGGAATCACAACAATCCAGGCAAGAAATGATTAAGGTCCTTACTAGGGCTGTGGCTGTGGGAGTGGAGCAGAAGGACCATACATAAGCAAGAAGGCATTCAACTTTCAAGCTTAGGTGACAAGAAGTATAGTGGTGTTCCTAATAGTAATAGGAAGAGTTAGAAAGAAGAGAGGGTTTGGGGAGAAAGATAATGAATTCTGTTTGAACTTATTGAATTTGAGAAGCCTATGGGGCATCTAATTAGGGATGTCCAAGCAGCAGTTGGTAATTTTGAGATTGGCACTCAGGAGAGTGACTAGGGCTGGATGTATAAATCTAGAAATTTTCTATATCAAAGTGATAACTGAATCCACAGGAGCTGAGATCTCCAAGTAGATTAATGTAGATGGGGAAGAGGAGAGCATAGGAGTGAGGTCATTGGGAGACACTGATAGTGGTTATACTTTAGATGAAGATCTGGCAAAGTAGACTTCGGCATGATGGTCAGACTGGTAGGAGGGCAGCCAGAAAGAGCAGGAATGTAAAATTTTAGGGAGGAGAGATTATTTAGGAGAAGAAGGCAATTTATTGAATCAAAAGGTTTCTGACATCAACTGCTACACCACCCTGCCTTACTGAATGTGGCTGAAAGAAGCAGGATGAAGGGAGCATGGTAGAGTAGGGGCTGACTTGGCTTTTTCCTGTTCTTCTGCATTGACTCCCTTAAAAAAATTACTCTCCCTATACTGGCTGGTTGTTTTTTTTTTTTCTTCTCTTGTTGAGACCCAAAGGTAAAGGAGGTGGTGGGAGTTTTGTATTTCAGATAAGGCAAGAGGGTATGGTAGAGAAAGAACCTGGGATTGGTAATGAAGATCTGAATTCAAATTCAGATCTGAGTTCTGATTCCTTAGTTTTCTTTTGCCTGACCACTTAGCCTCTCTTGTCCTCATCTGTACAGTGGGAATAATCAAGCCCATTGCTCTCACCCTGTGGGGATTTTTGTTAGGGTCAAATGAGATGATGCATTGGAAGCAAGCCCTATCTAAATGTTATTGATGATGAAGAGGAGGAAGATGGAAGGATGATTTGCTGAAGGACAGATCTGATTGAAACCAGTAAAAAGCAAAGAAAACTTTGTTTGGACCTTAGAAGCTATTCAGCCCAGTGTCCTTGTTCCACCGGAGAGGGGGTGGAGATCAGCCCAGAGTGGCCAGCTTTGAGCCTGGGAGCTATGTAGGAATCTGAGGGAGGGGTCTGGGCTGGAGGGAAGAGAATGGACACCAGAGGATGTCACTTATTTCCTGGGGATTGGGGGGAGGGAGATTGGAGAGAGTAGTTGTGTAGCCCGTGAACAAGGACAAAAGGGCCTTAGCAGGGGCTCCAGCCTGGAGCTCTGAAAGCAGCCCTCAGGTTGCCTCCTTTTACTTCCCAGTCCACATCAATAATAGGAGCTTAGCTGGGCAGAAGAGTGGAGATGCTGAGACCACCCCCCACTCTCCCATCCCCCTCTCAGCCACTTTGTTCTATGGGGTGGGGGTGGGGAGGATGGAGGTCCAAGGAACCTGGGAAGCAAGCTCAGCTAGGGAGGAAGGATGGGAACAGGCTTGGGATTTTTTCTTTTTGTTCTCGAAGAGGACCAAAGACATCACAGGTCAGAGTCTGAAATAGCTTTAGGGGTACCTAGTCCAGCTCCCCTACTTTACATAAAGATGGGGAATCTGAGGTCCAGAGGCTGGTCAAAGGTCAGGCAGCCAATGAGTGACTGTCAGCAATAGAACAGAGGACCAACCCTGTTTTTTTTTTAAACCACCGAGGTAATCTTGGATTAGTCATTTCTGTTCTTAGTGTCATGGTTTATTCATCTGTATAGTTTATTCATCTATATAGAAAGCCAGACTAAATGATTCACTGAATTTGAATTCAGAAACTCAAATCTCATTTCTGGCTTTCAAGACTGCATGACTTTAGGCAAGGCACTTATGCTCTCTGGGCCTCAGTTTCCCCATTTGTAAAATGAAGGGGTTGGGCTCATGGCATGGAAGGACCTTCCAGCTCTAAATTCACACTTCTATGATTTCCAAAACCTGACAATCCTCCAGATGGTTCAGTTTGTGGTGGGTACTGAGGGTCAGACAGTTGGAGGAGGAGATGGGGAGGGAGGGAGAGGTGATAAGAAAAGGAGACTCACTTTCTTTTCCTCCAGAGTATAAATTCCTTCCATGGAAGGGTTTTTCTTCTTTGCTCAGTTTTGCCTTAATCTGAGGCTGTTCCTACCTGGTTGCTTTTGTTGAGCTGCTGGCTTTCTACTCTCATATTCTATCATCTAACCCTGAGTCAGAGTCTTTAATTCAGTTCCTTGAATTTCCTCTCTGCCTACCCCCCCTCCTGAAACCCTTAAGAATAGTCCTCAGATGTCTTCTCTCTCTTTTTCTGCCTTTTTCCCCAAAGACTTCCCAAGCCAAAGCATTCTTTCCTAGGTCCAGGGAGGCCCTGAGGTTTTGGTGGGGGAATGAGCAATGTTCACCAGGCCCCAGACTTCTAAGCTCTTCTGGAGGAAATTCTGATGAGAGAAAAGGAAAAAAAGGAAACTTTGGGGGAGTTTCTATTGCCTGGTGGACTGAATCTTGGCCAGGTTCCTCCCAAGTGGTAAGCCAGCAGACTCTTCATCATTTGAGCAAGCTTGTTAAATCTGTGTTGTTGGCCTGGGAACCAAGGAGTTAAGTATTACCCAGTCATTGGGTGCCGTTCAAGGCTGTAATCCCAGGCCTCTGGCTGCTCCAGGCGGTTTATTATGGAAATAAAACCTCTCCTTCACTACACAGGGATGAAAGTACAATACCATTAACCCCTTCCCATCTTGCTTGGGAGAAATGGGAAGTCACTCCAAAACAGAAAGCAGACCTTGAGACTTTTTTCTCCCAGGCTTACAAAAGAGCTCAGAATAAACTCCACCCAGCATTGGCCCTACTGGGCAGCGAGGTTCCTGGCACATAGTAGGTGCCATATAAATGATTATTTCATGATTTTCCCCTTCCTTTCTCTCAGGCTCAGTTTCCTCATCTGAATGTTTCTGATCCATAGAATCAAAAGAAGGAAGTTTAAGGGGAAGTGTTTTGTCTTTCCTATGAGCAGAAAGAATCTGTCTTGGACATGGAATTTCCTGCTCTAGAAGAAAGTTTCCCTATCTAGCCGTATGGGCTATATTTTTTTCAAAGGGAATTTTTTTTTCCTGTCTCTGTTCAAAATAGAAGAACTTTAGGGAATCTTATACATTCTAAGTTTTAATACTTTGGGTTCTTTTTCAGCTGGATAGGGTAGACAGAGCCCTGCATCTGGAATCTGCAGCCTTAGGTTCAAACTGTTTGGGTTGAAAAATACCCTTCATCCTTAATTTAGTACAAAAGTAAACACAGAGATGTCTTAGGATAAGAACAGGAGTTTATTCTCTTCCCCCATGCCTGGGCATGGGGGAGAGGGCTTATTTTAAAAGGTAGAACCAGAATTTATATCTTAACTTAGTCAAGCCTCCTTTCCCAACTGTTTCTTCTCCCATTGGTAGAGAGGCATACCTCACCAAATTCTTCCCAACTAGGACAGCAAGAGAAGAGAGGGGGGAGGGTCCCACCAAGGTGGGAAAGCAGACAAAGGAAGGTAAAAGTGATTGACAGCAGCAATGGAGGAGGGGGGGGAAAAAGGGAAGGCTAACAACCCCAAATTGAGAGGTTTTCACTCATTCCACACAAAACCTAGTTTTTGGACTTACTTTTGATGGGAAAACCAGAAAGATCTCACTGACTCTGGACTCAGAGAACCTGTGTTCAAATACTGACTCTGATGCTTACCTTGGTCCACTTATTTAACATCTGGGGGTCTCAGTTTCTTCATCTGTTTCATGAAGTGATTGGACTTGATGGACTCAGAAGCCCCTTCCTGCTCTAGACCCATGATCCTCCTTGCTCTGACACTCAAGCTTCTACATATCTCATTCCTGTCTTCTCAACTGAACCAAAACTTCTTTGAGAACCAGACCAGTGTTTTAGGATTCTTCCTGTCTCCCACCAGGTTGGGTCTGTTGTCAGTGCTCATGTTTTATAATTGATCAGGGCCCCTTTAAAGGGTTTGTCTCCATAGAACAAGGGCCAGGGGTTAGACAGAATTGACAGTTCAAGAGGAAATACTAGGCTTCACAAGGTGGAGAGCAGAAGAACCTTTTTTTCTACCAGAGAGGCTGGTGGGAGAGTATATATTTTTAGGAGCCATCCACAGCTCCCAGGCACCCAATCTTAAAAGGACCCCTGGCTTATGACCTGACTGCCTCTCTAGCCACTCCCTCAGAGCCAAATTCCCATCATGAACTCTGGTGACTCAATTCCCATGTCGACATTCCCTTCATGTTCCTCTTTCTTTCTTCTTGGTCACACTTGACACATAATTCAAAATCAGAAAATATTTATTATGAATAAGCACAGTGGGAAATATAAAAACCAAAATTAAACAACCCCTGCCTTCAAGGAATTGAGATTCTACTGGGCAGGGGAGGGGGAGAGGAGGAAAGGAGTAAGGAAAGTCCTCATATCAGAAGTGGTACCTGAGCAGAGCCCTGGAGGAAGCTAGGAATTTCAAGGCAGAGAAAGGGGGGGGGGGCAGGAGAGTTAGAGGAAAATCTGTACAAAGACATAGGAGATGGAATGGCAGTCATCATAGACATTTATTAAGCACATGACAAAAGACAATTCCTGCTCTCAAGGAGCTCACAGTCTATGCTGGAGAAAACATGCAAGCAACCATGTACAAATAAAATATATACAGGATAAATGGGAAATCATCAATGGAGGGAAGGCTCTAGAATTAAGAGGGATTGGGACAGGCTTCCTCTAGAGGGTAGGATTTTATCTGGGACTTGAAGGAAGACAGGGAAGTTTGTTAAGTACTGATAACCCCAAGATGAAGTATGGAGAATGTGAAGGGAAGAATGTCATTAACCTGGAGAGATAGGCTGGAGCCAGACTCTTAAATCCCTGAACTTTACTTTTACTCATGAGAGGGAAGTAGAAGGCATAGGCAGGAGGAATCAATAACATCTTGCCAGTGCTCAGAAGTAGGTTAGGGAGAGTAAAGAAGTGGGGATGGTTTCTTGGTTGCAGACCAGGGTAACTGGAAGGATGATGGTGCCATCAAAAGAAATAGACCAGTTTAGAAAGGTCAAATGCAGGGAGAAAGATAGTGGGTTCAGTTTGGGATGTATTGAGTTCGAGATGCCTCCGAACAGGTTGCTGGTGATGTGGGGTTGGAACTCAAGAGGAAGACTAGTGTTGGATAGATCTGTAAGTCATCTACATAGAGATGATTGTTGGACCCATGGGAGCTGATGAGCTCACCTCAGAGTATAAAGAAAGAAGAGGACCAGTGATAGAGCCATGGGGTATACCTAGGTATAGAAAGTCAAAGAGGAAACTGAGCAGGAGTGGCCTGAGAGGTAGGAGAACCAGGACTGGGCAGTGTCATGAAAGTCCAGAGATGAGAAAGTATGCAGATGGCTGAGAGGGTCAGAAGCTCAGTCAAGAAGGATGAGGATGAAAAAAATCATTCAGATTTGGCAAGGAAAGATCCATGTTAATTTTGGAGAGCAGTTTCAGTTAAGGCTGGTTTGGAAATAAGGTTTCGAAGGAGTTGAGAAATAAGTGGGAGTTTCAGAGGAAACAGAAGGAGTGAAGAAAGATAGCGGATTTCTGTGGGTTTGACTGTGAGAGGGAGGACAAGAGGGATAACAGGGTCAAGGGAAGGTTTTTTAATCAAACAGGGAATGCGGCCACTCCTTTGCAGAGGTTGTTCACAAAACAGTTGCTTGTAAGGTCAGGCTTTTCTGTTATATTGATTGATTTAATTGAATTAGTTGGTTTAATTGAATTAAATAAATTGAATTAATTGGTTTATTTGAATTTGTTCTCTCTTCCTCTTTTTCTTTTCTTTTTAAATCCTTTATTATAAAGGGATGACTCTCTGGCAGGAAGGAGGGGGAGTGATATAAGAGGAAGTTTAGATAATATAAAACAAAAGATATTAATACAAATATATATTTTTTAAATAGAAGGATTCTGGGAATGCTAGGCAGCAGAGAAGGAAGCAGTGGATGAAGAGAGATTAAAGATGGGGGGGTCAGGGAAGAGATTAGATCAAGGAACAAGTAAAGAGATTTCACTTGGTCAGGAAAAAGGCTATCTCTTCCTCTGAAACTTGGTAAAAGGAGGAGAGTATTGGGGTTGATGTTGTAGGAGTTTGAGGTATAAGAATTGTGGAAAAAGAAATACTCAAGACATATGATTTCTCTAATTTTTTTTAATAAAGTGGGAGGTAAGACTGCTGAGAGGCAATGGAGATGGATTGTTGGAGGTGGCTGGAGAAGAGAAGGTTTGGAACAATTGCCGTGGGCGGTTCTATAGAGGGTCTGGGAAAACCAGTAACCTTGCTGTGCAACAACACTGGGGGAGGGGTAGAAGGTCGAGATTAGACAACATCAATTTGTAGAAGACCCAGGCAGCCCAGTCTGGTGACTTCTTTCAGCAAGTTTCAGCACACCATGGAAGTAGGAATAGGAAAGTAGATGGAGAGGGAAACCAGGGCTGGAACTTGGCAAGGTTCCAGCTTGAAGGACAAGGGGTAAGGTCATCAATGGCAGAAGACAGTGGAATGTGGAACTGCTTCAGTTTAAAAGCAGGATTTTGAAGGGAGGGAAGTAGGAGTAAAGCAGGAAACAGCAGAGCTAGAAGAAATCTTGGGGGCCTTTGACTTGAACCTCTTCATTTTATAGATGGGGAAACATAGAGACACAAGAGGTTATTCTCTTGTCAAAGCTTACTGAATGAGGAAATGTTGGAAGAAGGATTTGAGCCCCAGCCCCTAGGCTCTGATTCTAGGTCTCTAGATCATAGGGAATTTGTAGGCTACCTCTCATAAGGGTGATGGACTGGGGGAGCAACAAGGAATGGAGTGATCAGGAGTCAACATTTGGGGGAAAAAAGGTTTCTAGGGAGTGAGGAAGATGGAGACATGGAAAGATAAGAATGTTGTAGTCAAAGAGATGAATATTAGCTTTGGATCATGGAGGTCTAACAGTTATAGGTAAAGATTAAATCAAGGGTGTGGTTCTCTTTGGGTTTGGCTGGGGTGGAGGAAAACTCATGGGAGTGGAGGAGGTTGATGAACTGGGAGACCAGAATGCTTGAGGGCATATCAACCAGTAGAAAGGAGAGGTTGGATTAGAAAAGAAGAATAAACCAGATGTAGACCACCTTATAAAAAGAGGGAAAATGAATAACCTCAGAGCCAACATCAGGCAGGATTTATACAGGTTGATCTGGATGGAAGGTGGTGAACCTCAAAGGAGAGGAGGTTATTGAGTGGTGGTGACTGAGGGAAGGTCTGGGAGTAGCTACAAAGAGCAGAGGTGTAAGGAGGTCTCTGCCTTCTGGACTAGTGTATGTCAGGGTAAGGGATGAGAGAAGGTACATCCAGTGCTGGAGAGGGTAGTCTAGGATAATGTATCTTCTGGGGAGGAGAAGAGGGTAGTCAGGACTCAGGGACATGGAGATTTAAGAAGGGAAATCTGTTTAAAATAGCACCAGTCTCAGTTATCCCAGGCCCTAGTTTGGAGGTAATGGAGAACCAAACCATTATCTCTTGTCACCTCTTCCCCAGGACAGATTTGGGATGTCTAAAACATATTATATCTGAGGTTATATTACCTCATCAGAGTAATGAAGGGGTTGAGGAGAGGTAGGAACAAGAAGGGGAAAGTAAAGGGTTTCTCTGGGTGTTTTAGGGGCCTATCTCAGGTGCTTTCTTAGAGCAGGCCAGTAGGGTCATAAGATTTAGAGCTTTGAGGGACCTTGGGACACATGATTAAACAGGTTTAAAGTTACATAACTTCTAAGTGGTAGAACTGAGATTTGAACCCAGACCCTTAGACTCCAGTCAAGTGCTCTTGTCGCTGGGTCATGCATAGTTAGAGGCCATTTAACCTACCCCATAGCCAAAAGGGAGTCTTCTTTATAACATTCCTACCAAGTAATCACCCTGCTCTTTGCTTGAAGCACTTCAATGAAGGGGAACCCATCGTTTGACTTTTGGGTACCTCAAAATGTTGGGAATATTTCCTTAAATTGAGTGGAAATTTGCATTTCTTAGCTTCTACCCAATTCTCCTTGTTCTGCCTTCTGGGGCCAAGTAGAAAGAGTGTAATCCCTCTTCTGAGGACCGCTCTGCAAGACCACTGTCATGTGCTTCCTGAGTTTAAGCACAGAATCACAGATTCATCACATTTTGAAAGTAGGAAGAGAATGGGGGTGGGAGGGTGGGCACCTAGTGCAACTACTACCTGCTTCAAAGTACCTGCCAAGTGGTCATCCAGCCTTTGCCTAGAGCTTTCCAAGGAGGGAGAACACATTACCTCTTTGACACTGCCTGTTCCACTTCTGGACAGCTCCTGACATCAAGCCTAAATATGCCTTTTTGATGCTTCCTCTCTTGCTTCTAGTTCTGCCCTCTGGGGTCAGATAGACCAAATCTAATACTCCTTCCAATACCTGAAGACAGCTATGGTGTTCCCCTCTGAGCCTTCTCTCCTTGTGCTAAGCATCCCAGGTTTATATTATTTAAACATTATTATTTTGTAATAAATATTTAAATATCAATCATTTCATGTTAAATATTATGTAAAATAATTTCTAATTTCTAAAATACATTCCTTTTTCAATAAAAACGCAAGTTTTTAGCATACTAGATGATCATTGAGCTTTCTTGGAGCTCTAGATCTCAGTGACCCTGTAAGATAATCCTTGCCCCACTTATTTCCAAAGGTTATTGTGCAGATCCAATCAATTATGCATGTATATTGCTTCACTAACCCCAAAGTCTTCATACACGGCCACTGTTGGCTACCTTAGCTTTATTGTCCCAAGACAATAGAGGCCATTCAGCTCTGGTCCAGGAGAGAAAAGAGAGAGGCTTTAATGATGCCTTCCCACTGGCTCTTGACCAGGGACAGAGATCATTCTGGGAAGAAGGACATTAACTACTTAGAAGAATTTTCTTATCTCCATAGTGATAAGAAACCTGTGACACAGAAAACAGCCCTTAGTCCTTTTGATCTATCTAGGTCTGGAAGTGGTAGTACCTTTGAGTCATTTACCATAAAGATATGGTATTTATTGTCAGAAAGAACTTCAGGAATCCTGAGTTTCTAATGGAGGAATCTGAGTTTGAAAAGGGATCCATT
>CM053601.1:176000456-176091279 GCA_028646575.1 Pseudocheirus occidentalis | reverse complement strand
GATTCTAGAGTTTTATGGGTATTTTTATTTTCCCTCCTTTTCCTCATGTTGGCCAGTCAATTAATTGGTTGGGTTTGTTTTTTTTTAGGTCTGTAAAGCTCTGCTTCTAGGGGGGGAAGCTCTGTTCCAAATCGTTGGGGTTTTCCCAACTGCCGGAGCTATTAGGGGGGTGTTGCAAGTCCCCCCAACTTTGGCTTGCTGAAAGTGCACCCCAGGACCACCACCCAAGACCACAATCTGGATCCAAGTCACTCAACGCAAGAGCACTTGGCCCTGATCAATCGATTCAGCCCCCCTGAGGAGTCCACAGGCCAGGGGCTCTGAAGCAGCCTGGTGGGGGCCGTGGATGGATCCAGCAGTTCCCTTCCCCCACTGCTTCCTTACCCCAGGGGCAGAATGGCCAAACTGCTTTTACCACTCCCAAATTAATTTTCAAAGTTTCCCTTTCACTAACCGACTCTGATGCTTTAAAGCTCCTCTTAGGCAGGTGCTTTAGATTTTCTTTGAAGTAGACTCATGCTGTGGTTTGGGAGGCTCCTCGTGGCAGTGGCCACAGCTGAGGTTTTGGGCTGGCCGGGTCTCTGCTCCTCTGCAGTGGGAGCTGTGCCTCTCCTGTCCCCGATCCTCAGGCCTTGGCAGATGTGGAGGTGCTGGAGGCTGTAGAACCTCTGCAGGCTGGCTGCTGTGCCTGCTCGGCTCAGCTTAGCCCGGCTCCTTCCCACCGTCCCAGGCCTGGCGTGGTCTCGGCTTCAGGCTGTTTCAGTCTCAGCTCCCGGATGAGCCCCTGCTGCCGAGCTGCCTTTGGGGAGAGATGGGTTCTCTGTATTTTTGTGAATCTGAGACTCCTAGACTTTATCTGGGCTCATAATTTAATGGGTGTTTAGGGTTGCAGTGTGGGAGCTGTGGGATCTTGCTGCTTCTACCCCACCATCTTGGCTCCCCTCTCTTCATGTAGTTTTAAACTATTAAAGCTTTAGAACCTTAAAAGCTTTAATAATTTATTAAGTATTAAAAATAAAATTTAAACATTAAAGCTTTTTAACTACTAAAGTTTCAATAGCTTAAAAATATCCTGAGACTTTTAGAACACTCTACCAGGTCTCTACAGGGTCTAAACTCTAGACACATAGGAAATCTCATTAACTATGCATATTTTCAAGAAATGAAATGAATGAAATTTTCAACAACATGTTATTTAATTAGCATAAATTTTAGCCATGACAATTTCATATAGAATAAAAGCTTTCATTAGCTATTGGTGACTATTTTCCATATTAATGAGATTAATTTAATTTAATTAATGAGATTTCCTATGTGTCTCCTATGTCTTCCTATGAAATCTCATTTATGCTAATTAAATAAGCTGTTACTTAAAATTTCATTCATTTCATTTCCTGAAAATATGCATAGTTAATGAGATTTCCTATGTGCCCAGATTTTAGGGACACCCTGTATATGCGCACATATATAGTACTTTAAGGTTTGCATAGAACTTTACACATGCTAGCTCTTCTGTTATGTTGAGAGACATATACAGATGAAAGCAAAAAAGAATCAAAATTTTTTTTTAAGATTTAAAGACAATCTTTTAACAATATTTTTGTTGAATCGAATTCACGCCCGGTTGTTACTGTTCTCTCCCTTTTCATGCTCTATTGAATCATTTGTTTATCTGCTGTGCCCTCTCCCCTCCCCCAGTAGAATGTAAACTCCTGGAGGGCAGGGATTGCTTTGTTTTTGTTCCTCCATGGTGGGTAATAGAATCTGCCACATTTGACTGCTAGAGAAACTGGGGCTCAAAAAAGTTGGTGAATTTCCAAGGTCATAGGGAAAGAAAGTAGCAAAGCTTCCATTGGAACCCAAGTCTAGTGTGACTCCAGAGGGAGCCTTCTTTCCACTGGATCTCCCTTGCTGCCTGGCTTCACAGGCCCTCTCTTTCACCCCATGCCCAGCCTGCCCCTAGGGTCCTTGCCTGACAAACAGAACATGAGAAGATAGCAAAGCAGGGCTGAGGTGACTTAAGTGGCGCATCTGGGAGCAAGGGCTGGCATGGTGCCCAGTGCTGATAAGGCTTTCTTTTCAGGAGATGAAAATTCTGGTGGCAATAACCCTCAGGAATCCAGCTCTTACTGTTGCTTTATGAGGTGTCAGGCACTCATACTTTGGAGATGCTTCCTTCCCCAGCCCAGTCTCCATTGCATCATTTGGCATCAACTCTTGGTCTCTGTTTCCCATTTCAGTAATTAAAGTAATCCAAATGAAAAGGAGAGTGCCTAACCTAATTGTGGTGCATGAATGTGATGGAATGGATATTACTATGGCATAAGAAATACTGAATACGAAGAAGGCAGAGAAATTTGGGAAGGCTTACATGAATTCTCTGCTTTTGGTCTCTGTTTCACATTTCAGTAATTAAAGCAATTCAAATGAAGAGGGCCAGGATCCAGAGAGGGATAGAAAATCCATTCGAATCAACTCCTAGGATCAGTCAAAACCCTGGATGCCTCCTTCCCTAAACATGGGTGGCTTTGTCTTCCTGAAGATGCTCTGAGCGTGCCCCACTTCCAAGACTCATGACCCTTCCTTGCTCCTCTCAATCAATGGATCAATCCATCAACATGTATTTATTAAAGCATCTCCTATGTCCCAGGAACCATATTAGGCACTGGGAACAGAAAGAATGAAAGAATCCCCTAATCTCAAGTCACTTACATTCTAATGGGGATACTAGAAGTATAGACATAAGTATAAAGCAAAAAGATAAAGTAAGCAAATACAAACATATATTTTGGTTGTTTCAGTTCTGTCTGACTCTTTATGACCCCATTTGGTGCTTTCTTAGCAGTGATACTGGAGGAGTTTGCCATTTCCTTCTCCAGCTCATTTTACAGATGAGGAAACTGAGGCAAACAGGGATTTAAGTGACTGCCCAGGGCCACACAACCGGTAAGGAACTGCTCCACAAATATGTGTTCTCTGTCTGTCTCTCTCTGTGTCTCTGTCTCTGTCTCTCTCTGTGTCTCTCTGCCTCTGTCTCTCTCTGTCTCTGTCTCTCTCTCTCTGTCTCTCTCTCTCTCTCTCTCTCTCTTTCTCCCTCCCTCCCTCCCTCCTTTGGGAGAAAGGGCGCTCTCAGAGAAAGGGTACAAGAAATTTCATTTGACTTCTGACCCTGATAGGATAGTAAGCCTCAGTAGTTCTCCCTTCAAAGACACAAGGGGGAAGAGAGTTTCTCAAAAAGAATGGGGAAGGGTGAACTTGAAAAGGAAGAAAAGAAACAAAAGGCTGAAGTAGGAGATGAAGAATTTGGAGTCCAAAGGCCTGTGTTTGTATTCCAAATTGTATTTGCTCCTGGCTTCCTGGGAGACCATAATCTCTCTGGGACTCAAGTTCCCCCTCTGTGTGTATATGATGCATCAATTGGTATCACAGATTTCCAGCTACAAAGGACAGTCAACTAATGTCATCAAGGGGATTGAAATCAGAGTGGAAAGTGTTGTAATTACAAAAATATTTATAGCTGTATGTTTTTGTACTTACACAAAAACTAGAAAGAAAATGGATGCCCATTGATTGGGGATTGGTTGAACAAACTGGCATGTGAATATAATAGGATACTATTGGACTATAAAAAAACTATGAATATAAAAATTCAGAGAAATTGGGGGAGGTTTTTCTGAACTAATGAAGAACAAAGTAAGTCAAATCAGAAGAACAGATTAAATAGTAACCACAATAATTTCAAGGAACACATCACTGAAAACTTTGGGGACTTCGAGTTTGAGAAAGATGATGACAGCAATACTTAGCATTTATATAGTACTTCATGGCTCACAAAATCCTTTATCTATATGATCTCATCAGAACTTTTCATCAATGCAATACTCAATCATGTCTTCAGAGAACAAATGGTTATGCATGGTGCCCTCTCTCATCAGAGAGGTGACGGACTATAAATGAGGAATGATGCAGACACTGTCCGACGTGCCCAAAGTGTCAATTGAATACTTCTTTGGTATAAAATGGGGTTCTTTGGGGGTGGGGGAAGAAGGTAAGAAGCCATTCAGAGTAGAATCTACCTCTCTCACTTCTTTCTCCAAAAGGGTTGGCCACTTCCAACTTTGTCCATGCCACACAGCAGGGTTTTGGTCATTGCTGTTAAATACTTACTTGATTTGACAGGAGACATCATACAATACCCATATTGAGGCGAGTTTGACCCTGTTCATTTCATAGAAACTCTGTACTACTTTCCAGTCATCCAAAAGGGTCTACGATAATTCTATAGGGACAGAAAAGGCTATGGGCCAGTCATGGAGGCAAAGTGGGAAACGATAGAGAGATAGCCCAGGTGTTACATTGAGATCCACAAGGTATTAGCACACTAATTCCAGCTGATATTTCATTGTTTCTTAGAGTTTGCAAAGGGTTCATAAAAAACAAAAGGCTGTAGTGGAAAAAAAGAAAGATTTGCCCTGGAGTTCCCTTAATAAATTCCATTAATGAATCCCATTAATGAATACTTAATCTCATTTGAGCCTCATAACCCCATGATGTATTATCCCCATTTTACAGATGGGAAAACCAAGATTGAGAAAAGTTAATTTAGGTCATACAGCTAGTAACAGGATTTGAACCCAGTTGTTGCTGATTCCAAGTCTAGAGGCAGCTAGATGGTATAGTAGAAAGAGTGGGTAAGTGTGGAATCAGGAAGGCCTGAGTTCAAATGTGGCTTCAGAGACTTACTAGTCATGTGACACGTTGGGCAAGCCACTTAACTTCTGTTTGTCTTAGTTTCCCCAATTGTAAAAAGGGGACAATAATAATACTCCTGGGGTTGTTGTGAGGACACAATAAGGTAGTTGTAAGTAGTTTAGCTCAATGCCTAGCTTCTGGCCTGAATGGGGTAGTAACACCCAGGGTTTCCCCCTTTGAAGACACAGGAAGGAAGAGAGTTTTTTCAATAAGAATAGAGAAGGGTAAGTTTAAAAGACAGGAAAAGAAGTAAAAGGCTATAGCAGTAAAAAAAAAAAACCAAGAAATTTTACAGGGCCCAGCTCATAGTAGGTGCTCAGTATTTTTTTTTTCTGTCTTCCCTTCCTAGCACTGTAACCATTGTGTTATATTGTATCTCAAGCCAATCGGAAGTGGAAATTCTATGGTGGGTTTGTGGAAAGATATGAAGGAGAAGGCACGACGGGGTTGTAATATGCCCTTGTCACCATGCTAATGAGATCATCTATTCATTGAGACATGTGAGAAAGAAATTAGTCCAGCCTCTTCATTTTATACATGAGGAAAATGAGATGTAAAGAGTTTAAGCTACTTGTCCAAAGTCAGACAATTACTTAGAAAGTAATTAGTTTCCCTGCTTCCATTCTCTCCTTTCTCCAGTTCCACCATGCACGTGCCAAAATAATATCCCTGGATCTCAGGTCTGACCATGTCATTACCCCACTCAGGAATTTTCAGTGACTCCCTATCACCTCTAAGACAAAACACAGCCTACTTATTATCTGGCCCCAGTCAACCTTCCAGACATTTCAGATGACCCCCTCCCCACCTTCAAGAAATCCAATCAAACTGGGCTATTGCTTGTTTCCCAGACTCAGTCCTCTATCTCCCACCTCCATTCTTTTGCACAAGCTATGTCTTCTTCCTGGAATGCACTCCTCTTTCACCTTTGCCTGATGGTTTTCTTGAGCACCTCAACTAGTGTTCGCTGCCAGATGACTGCTGGTGCCAGCTGACAGGGGCTTAAAAGAATGGATTGTCAGATTTTCAGTGCGAACATTTTATACCCCAGAAATAGGCAAATGCTATAAACCAGGGCATCGTTGGGTGTTTTGTTGATTTGGGGACTTAATAAAATGATGGATAAAATGGATTCACTGTACTTTTTTGTGGGGGGGGGCACAGCACGGGTTGTTAAATATTTATCAGCTTGCTGCTACCTCCCTCCTCAAATTCTATTGCATTTACTGACATGTTTACACAGAATATAAACTCCTTAAGGTCAGGGTCTGAGATTTATCTTGTTATTGTTTCATTTTATTAGGGGGCAGTATTTTTATTACTGGCACCCAACACAGTGCATATTGTAAGCACTTAATAGTTCTTTTGTTGAATTGAATTGAAGCTAAAGTAAGGACCCAAGTCCTAAGGTCTTGAACTTGGAAATCCTCTTATCTCTGGAGTCTGTGACCTAAGTGCTGCCCTCCCTTCTTTCCCCTGAGTTTCCTTTCTTCCCTTGCTCCCTCTCCAGAGAGCTGCTCTCTGGCCTCTGACTCACCCTGGTCACGTTAATTAGGGCCCAGGGAGCCTCCCACCCCAGAGCCCCGCCACTGGGGCAGACACATATGGTGTTTGCCCTGGCTTACCTCGCGCTGTCCACCTTGTCCTGTGCTGAAGGAAACAAGGTCTAATGAAATCCAGCTGTGTCCGGGGCTGGAGCTGCTCTGATTCGTTCTGCTCTAGCATCAAAGGCCCCAGGAAGAGGGTGTCCAGCCTCCTGGTCCACTGCTTTTCATCTCTGAGGACTACATAGCTGAGGATGCCGGGTTTTTGCCTTTCTTTGTATTCCCAGTGCTTGGCACATAGGGAATGCTTAACAAATACTTCTTGATTGAAGGACTGGCTGAGGGGTATGTTCTCAAAGGCACCTCCTCATCTTGCTCTGCTTATGGAGAACCTTAAAAGATGCTCAACATACCTTTGGAATGAGAAGGTCCAACTAGATGACAACTAGTGTCCCAGCTCTAATGACAGTGTGGTACAGTGGAAAGAATGCTGAATTTGGAACCAAAGGGCCTGGGTTCAAACCCTGCCTCTGCTACTTACAAGTGACCTTGGGTAAGTCACTTGATCTTTAGACCCTGATTCCTTCATCTATATGTCAGGGTGAGCTAGCTAATCTTTATCATCATCCCATTCTAAATTTGGGATTCCCCTGATCCCATGACTCCTCATTGTGGTCAGAGAGCTCATGTTACCTCTTTCCTTGGCCCTGTAACAGCTAACCCCAGTAAAGGTTAGTTGCCAGAACTGCCAAAAGGAAGTGTGGGCACTCATTCTAGGATGCTTTGGAGGGAACTAGTGGCTATCTGTAAGTGATTTTTGGAAAAAAGAAGAGAGTAAGAACAGAAGAGAATACAGGTGTGGGGGGCGGAGAGGGAGGCAGGCAGGGAGGGAGAGACAGAGAGAGACAGAGACTGAGAGAGAGACAGAGACAGAGAGACACAGAGAGAGACAGAGACAGAGACAGAGAGATACAGAGACACACAGAGAGACAGAGACAGACTGATACAGAGAGAGACACACAGAGAGACATAGAGACAGACTGCTTTTGGATGGAAGAGAGCTGAGTAACCTTATTTTTAAGAGTCTCAAACTGAGAAAATAAAGATATTACCAATAACAAAAAAGTGTGGCAGTGATGAAAACTCTAGACTTTGTCAAGAGATTTGAGAGTGTTGTTAACCTTGGACCTCAGGTTCCTTACATGTCAAGTGAATATCTCAGATTCTGAGGACCCCTTTTAGCACTAACTTTGTTCTGTTCCAAGGTCCCTTCCAACTCTGCCCTTCTGTGTTTTGCCAAAGACACAGCTCAAGCATCAACTTCTAAACTAACCCTTTGCCTATGCCCTCACCAACCAACACTCTCCTTCTATAAACAGAGTATTTGTTCCATATGTACTTATTGATGTGCACATTGTCTTAACCAACAGAATGTAAACTCCTTGAGGGTAGGAGATGCTTTTTTGTTTTGTTTTGTTTGCTTTTGGAGGGGGGATGCCAGGGAAATTGGGGTTAAGTAACTTGCCCAAGGTCACACAGCTAGTAAGTGTTAAGTGTCTAAGGTCATATTTGAACTCAGGCCCTCCTGACTCCAGGACCGGTGCTCTATTCACTGGGCCACCTAGACACCCCCTGTGGGCAGGAGATTCTTTTACTTCTGTCTTTGCACCGCCAGTGTTTCATAGAGTGCCTGGCATGTAGACACTTGATAACAGCTTGTTAATTGGTTGATTAATTCTGTCTTTTAAAGTCCTTTCCCAGTCCTGACATTATGTATTCCTCAGAACCCTTTGAGCTCAAACATGTTTTGTTCCATAATTTTGTTCAGAAGACTAGCTGGATGGGGATGAGAGGAAGAAACAGAGATAATATTCTTTCGTCACTGAAAAATCTTATAATCCAAACTTTCTAGGGCCTCAGGGTTATAAACAATGACTTCCTCCACCCCATTTACAAATTAAAAAAATTATTCTTCTCTTTTTACATATCTGATGGCCTTAACATGTCATAAAAATATGATCACTGGCCATCTATATCAGAATTGTCTGCTAGAACATAGTAGGTGTTCTACTAGGATTGTAGATTTAGAGATGAAAGGGACTTGGAGGCCATCAGCATCAACCCCTTCATTTGATAGATGAGGCAACTGAGACAAACAGAGGTTAAGAGACTTTCCCAGGGTCACACTGTTTGAGACCAGATCTGAACCCAGGTCTTCTTAACTTAAGACCCAGTGTTCTATCCACTGCACCACTGGGCTGTTCATTTGTCTTCTAATGCTTTTCTGACTCGATCATATTCATTGTCTCTTACACTAGAGTAATATTGTATTACATTCGGGCACCAACTTGCTTAGCCATTTCTCAGGCATTGCATATTTACTTTTTTATACATGAGGTCTTTGTTTTTATCATTGACCTTCTTGGGATACAGGCACACCTTGCTTTATTGTTCACAGATCTTGGCTTTTTTTTTTTTTTTGCAAATTGAAGGTTTGTAGCAATCCTGCATTGAGCAAATCTGTCAGTGCCATTTTCCCAACAGCATATGCTCACATCATGTCACTGAATCACATTTTGGTAATTCTCACAATATTTCAAACTTTATTATTATTATTATTATTATTATTATTATATCTGTTATTGTGGTCTGTGACCAATGATCTTGGATGTTACTATTGTAATTGTTTTGGGGTATCACGAACCATGCCCATGTAAGACAGATAAAGCAGCAGTAGGGTTTGAGAGGATTGACTTCAATTTAGAAAGAGTTTCTACCATGAGTAAAATGCCAAACAAGATCCCATGCTTTAGAGAAATCTTGAAGAGTCAATCGATGCAGCAAACTTCACAGCTGTCTTATTTCAAGAGATTGCTAGAGCCACCCCAACCATTAGCAACAACCACCCTGAGCAGTCAGCAGTCATCAGCAGGGAGGCAAGACCCTCCACCAGTTAAAAAGATCACAATTCATGGAAGACTCAGATGATGGTTAGCAAATTTCAGCAATAAAATATTTTTAATTAAGGTGTGTACATTGTTATTTTTCTCCAGAAATTATACTACTGTACACTTAATAGACTTCAGAATAATGTAAACATAACTTTTATATGCACTGGAAAGTTTGGATGACTTGTTTTATTGTGATATTGAAATATTCACTTTACTGAGATAGTCTGGAGCTGAAACTGCAATGTCTTTGAGGTATGCCTGTATATGCCTAGCAGTGGGATCTGTGGATCAAAGGGTAGATGGACCTTTCAGTCATTTCATTAGCAAATTCTGATTTCTCTCCCATACCGGTCGGGCTAACTCACAGCTGCACCAATGGTGCATTTGTGCTGTTCCCCTTTCCACGACTAACCCAGCGTTAACTCTTTGTTCCTTTGTCATCTTTGCTCATTTTCTGGGTGTGAGGTGAAACCTCAGAGTTGTTTTTATTTGCATTTCTCTTATTATTAGTGATTTTGTGCAATTTCACAATAGCTGTTGACAAATTGTTGTTTTTCTTTTGAGAATTGTTCAAGATAAGTGTGTGTTTGAGGTGGGTATTTGTAAGTTCCTTGCTACTCGTGAGGCTGAGGCTGGTAGCTCTCTGGAGCATGGCAGTTTGGAGCTGTAGTCAGGATAAAACTGATTATATAAAACCTATACTAAATCTGACACCAATATGGTGATCTCCCCAGGAGCAGGGAGCCACCAGGTCACCTAGGAAGAGTCAGACTAGTCCAGGTTGAAAATGGAGCAGTTCAAAGCTGCCATGCTGATTACCAATGGAATGGGATCCATGAGTACTCACTGCACTGCAGCTTGGGCAAGGAATCTTTTAAAAAACTTCTTAAATGTAAGATAAATCTTCTTGAATGTAAATATATATATGTATACACATACACACACATATATATATATACTTCTTATATTTATATATACACACATAAATGTTTCTTATATTTATATATACACACATAAATGTTTCTTATATTTATATATACACACATAAATGTTTCTTATTTTTATATATACACATATGTAAATATATATATACTTCTTTTAAAAAGCCCTATTCATATCATATGACCATCTTTTGGGGCAGGCCCCAATTTGAACCCAGCTCTACCATATACTAACTAAATGACCTTGGGCAAGTCACTTAGCCTAGAAGAAACTTAATTTCCTAATCAATAAAAAGAGGAGATTGTATTTAGGTGGCTGATGTGAGCCCTTTCATAACTCAATCCTGTCACTAAGAACTAAATAAATACCTTATACCTATTCTCTATTCTTGAGTTAGAAATTTCCCAGCGACTTTGGAAGAATCTTGAAGTTTTGCCTTTTGAAGTGATGGTAATGTACAGCAAACTGCACCACCACCACCACCCCCAAGCCAATTTAATCCAATACACATTGATTAAGTGCCTACTAAATACAAGGCAGATAGGTGGCACAGTGGATAGAGTCTCTGGCCTGGAATCAGGAAGACTCATCTTCAGAACAGTCAGACATAACTTAAACAACTGAACAGTAGCAACAGTCTTGCTATAGGGTAAGGAAAGAATCTACTACGACACAATTTAAGTGGTATCAGGCAGGCCTCCCTGCCCCAAAGCCCACAGCTAGATGGCATAGTAGGCCTGGAGTGAGGAAGACCTGAGTCCAAATTTGGCCTCAGAACCTTCCTAGCTGTGTGACCCTGGGTAAGTCACTTAACCCTGTTTGCCTCAGTTTCCTCATCTGCAAAATGAGCTGGAGAAGGCAATAGCTTAATCTGAGTCTAGTATCTTTGCCAAGAACACCCCAAATGGGATGATGAAGAGTTGGATACAACTGAAAAAATACAATTACTCTCCTAGGCACTGCTGATACAAAGACAAAAACACCTGACTGACCCTGCCCTCAAGGAGCTTACATCCTTTTGGATGGATACAGAAAGACAGAATGAACAAGGACTTTAAATGTTGGGCAGGAAGCACATGGAAAATGGGAGCTATCCACAGAAGGTGGTACCTGAGCTGGGCTGAGGTTTCTGTGGGACACAGGGGACAGCCCATGCAAAGTTACAGAGGCTGGACGTGGGATACCTCTTTAAGGCAAATTATCATTATTTGATTTCACATTTTGTAATGTTCAACTGAGCAGAATGAGCAAAGTTGGGACATCCATTAATGGGTGTTGTTTCTGAAACTTGACTGGTACCTCTGAATTTGGGGGGGTTGATAGGAAAATAAATTTAGAGTTGAAAATCTCTGAGAGGTTATCAAGGGCAACCACCTTGTTTTATAGATGAAGGTGAAGTCCAGAAAGGGGAAGAGACTTGGCCAGGGTCACATAGCTAGCAAGTAGTAAAGGTGGGATTAAAACCCAGAACACCTTACTCCAAATCCAGCTGAGGTGGAACATGGGGAAAGGGGCCTTTAGTTGTGTGAGTAGATTTAAGGATCTGAGCTTGGGATGCAGCTTCTCTCAGGGTTATTCTAATATTTCATTACTCACACACACACTGACCCTCCATGATCCTGGTCTGTCAGCCACATGGTCTACACACTAGGAGGCTGACGAAAAGCACCCTCCCCTCCTCAAGTGCCATCACTAGTACACAATGGGATGGTGCTCCCACAGCCCCAGTCATCCGGATGACTCAGGATCACTCTGGACCTCCCCTTAGATCCTTGGTCCAGCCATTATACATCTCCAACCATCTCCCTAAATTCAATCAGGAGAGCCAGATTCACCCCAGCAGAGTCCCAGGCCTTCCCAGAGCTCACCCCGAGTGGGAGCTGGCCTAAAGTCTGTTCTGTAATGGCTGTTCAACACAGTGCCTCTAGTCCTGGTGGATCCAACAAGAGGCCGACAAGGGAACAAGAAGGAAATGAGAGAGTGAGAGAGAGAGAGAGAAAGAGAGAGAGAGAGAGAGAGAGAGAGAGAGAGAGAGAGAGAGAGAGAGAGAGAGAAAGAGAGAGAGAGAAAGAGAGAAAGAGAGAGAGTGAAAGAGAGAGAGAAAGAGAGAGAGAGAAAGAGAGAGAGAGAGAAAGAGAGAGAGAGAGAGAAAGAGAGAGAGAGAGAGAGAGAGAGAGGAATCAATGATGTAAACAAGTGGGGGCAGATATATCTGGTGATGGGAAGTCTTTGTGGAAGGAGTAAGAGGGGCTGATCACTCTCTCTCCCTCCCCCCTCTATTTCTCTCTCTTCCTCCCTCCCTCCTTTTCTCTCCTCTCTCTCTGTCTCTGTCTCTCTGTCTCTCTGTCTCTCTGTCTCTGTCTCTCTGTCTCTGTCTCCTCTCCCCCATCTTCTCTCTCTGTCTCTGTCTCTCTGTCTGTCTCTCAGTCTCTGTCTCTGTCTGTCTCTGTCTCTCTCTCTCTCTTTCTCTCATACACACACACACACACACACTTACTACCTGTGTGGACTTAGGATAATTTCTCCTCTCCAGGCCTCAGTCTTTTCATGTATAAAATAAGGTATTTGGGCCAAATGGCCTCTTAGGCCCCTCTCAGTTTGAACTCCTTTTTCTTATCATCTGCCCTGATTTCAGAGATACCCATCAAAATCAGTAGTCAGTGAAGCCCTGGCAAGTGAGTCCAAGGCCTGTGTTATCAAGCAAAACACTATTTCCTCTGGGCTACTGGAGCACCCCCAGCCAGGCAGCCAGGCAGAGAGGGAGGGGATGGTTTCCATTATGGAAAATGCTGAATTAAACAGAGAGCTTGCTTCTCTCCCAGCCTGCCCCTCTGTGTTTTGTTTTTTTCTTACAGGAAGGTTTCTTTTGTGAGACACAAGCTCCGACTAAGTGGGGAGTGAGGCATTTGAATACAAGTACTTGTAAACAGAGCGGTTTTCCTGAGCAAAACAGAACCAGATGCCCCCATTCGTCAGCATTTGCCTGCCCAGACCTTGGCACCAAGTGACTCAAGGGACCGGCTTGGAGGTCTTGTGGTGTAATGGGTAGCACTATGGACTTGAATTCCAACCAGCTGAGTTCAAACCTTGGGTGGAACAACAGTTTTGTTTCTTTTCTTTCTTTCCTTCTTTATCTTTTTTAAATATTGAATTTTATTTCTTCAATTAACAAAAATCTATTTTCTCTATTTCTTTTTCTTTTTCTCTTCTCCTTAATTTATTCCTATACTTACTTTTTTCTTTCTTTCCTTTTAATTTCTTGCTTTTTTCTCTCCCTTTCTGGTTGTCTTTCTTTTAAAAATTGAAGTCAGGAAAAGCTTTCTAAGAACTAGAATTGTCCCTACGTGGAGGGGGCAGCCCCAGGAGGCAGTGGATTTATCCTTCCCAGAGCTTCCCCAGGAGAAGTTAGATGACCCCTTGTTCAGTATGTGATAAGAGGTGTGGGGGGGTGTTGAGTGGGTGCCTTTCCAGGTATGAGCTGGGTGGTGGTCAGTGGCCATTCCAGCTCTAAAATTCTGTGATTCTTAGCTAAAATCTAGAGAGAGTACTCTGGCCACAAAGCATGACCTCTACTAAGGGGACTAGAAGGGTATGGAGGAAGGAATGATAAAGAAAAGAAGTTTGTCTAGCAACAGGGAACAGCAGAAGAAATTAAATCCTCACCCACAAGAGAAAATAAAGGCTTGATTTTCAGTGTTTAATAGTAGAGGCATCATGTACACAAAGGTAGAAGAGACAGCAAAAAGGGTAGAGGTCACATAAGAAAATATTTAAGACCTTCTAGGACCTTTGATCATCAAATGTCAGAGTTGGGAAGGACCTTAGAACATAGGATGTCAGAATTGGGAAGGGCATTAGAACATAGGATGTCAGAATTGGGAAGGGCATTAGAACATAGGATGTCAGATTTGGAAAGGACCTTAGAACATAGGATGTCAGAGTTGGGACGGACCTTAGAACACAGAATGTGAGTGTTGGACCTTAGAACATTGGATGTCAAAGCAGGAAGGGACCTTCGAACATCTTAAATTTTCTCAGTTACAGTTCCTTCCTCTTAAAAAGGGGAATAACAGTAGCACCCACCTCACAGGCTTTTTATAGGCACAAATAAGATAATATATGTATAGAACTTTGCCCACTCTATATAAATGTTAGCTATTATTACTGATAAGAAGCACAGAATGCCAGCACTGGGAGGGACCTTTGGATATAAAATGTCAGAACTAGAAAGGTGCTTAGAAACTAGAACGTTAGAACCAGAAAGGTCCTCTGAATATAGAACACAGAATGTTGGAGCAGGCAAAGACATTGCAGATCATCTAATCCAACCCCTCCAGTTTGTGAATGAGGTGACTGAGATGCAGAAAGGTCAGTGACATGTTCCAAGTCACACAGCTAACCTGTGGCTGAGCCACAATAAGAACCCAAGTCTCCTGATTTGTAGGCCCATGTAGTAAGCCCATTTGTAGGCTTCACTCTATGTCGTATGGCTGTTTCTTTAATGCCAAATTAAATAGTAATGATAAAAAAATAATAGCAACAACACTCAAATGGATGTTGGATCTCACCAGGTTGGATGTTCCATCCAAAGATGCAGACTGCAGTCATCTGTGCCCATCTACCCTGCTCTCCACATCTTCTGCTAAGTCCCATTATAGGGGGATCCAACCAATGGGCTGGAGGCCTTCCTCACCTTCTCCTGACAAAGAAAAGCTGACAGTAAAGTCCTCTGGCTGTCAACCCATAATCCCTTGGCAATAATACATTCATATCATCTATTGCCTTGATGACATGGGATAAAACATGGGATAATGATGATAATAGAACTGGAGTTGGAAGAAAACTTAGAAACTGTCCAGTTAGGCTTTTTGATTTTACAGATGAGGAATTAAGGCTTAGAGAGGTCACATGCCTTACCCAAAGTGACATAGGTACCAAATGGCAGAACCAGGATTTAAACCCAAGGTCTCTGACTCCAAAGCCATTGGTTTTCCCATGACCCCATGATGCCTCCTGTCTTTTATACTTGTAAAATTGTTATCTCATGGCCAATAGCAGCCCACTTTAATATATTATGTTTTAGACCTAGCCACTGTCCTTCAGGAACTCAGCAGGAATAACAGGAACTCCTGGCACCAATATGGGCATCAGGCGAATACCCACTTTGAGTTCCATTTCACCTACTGCCGGGCTTGACCCAGCCCAAATGCTCCATGTTCTCTCCATCTCTGCAACATTCTTTTTCATAATTATTACTGATCACAGAGTTAGAAGCAATTTGAGAGCTCCCCCTGGATTTTCCAAAATGGAGATTGTGAGTAGAATAAAGAAATGAAACAGATCTAGGTTAAGTATCTCACCTAGGACCACACAGCAGGTGTCAGAGACTGTCTGAAACTAGGATTTCTTAATTCCAAGTCCTAAGCTCTAACCATTTCATGTTTCATATTTATGCGGCACCTTAGAGTATACCAAGTGCTTTTATTAAGTGTGTGTGTATACACACACATGCATGTATGTGTGTATATATACATATATGCATACATGTATAGAGATATATAGATATCTCTATCTGTCCATCCATCTATCCATCCATCCATCCATCCATCCGTCCGTCCGTCCGTCTGTCCGTCTGTCCATCTGTCTGTCTATCTATCTATCTATCTATCTATCTATCTATCTATCTATCTTTCTTTCTTTCTATCTATCTATCTGACTGTCTGTCTGTCTGCCTGCCTGTCTGTCTATCTGTCCATCTGTCTCTCTATCCATCTGTCTCTCTATCCATCCATCCGTCTGTCTGTTTGTCTGTCTATCTCTCTATCTCTCTGTCTGTCTGTCCATCTATCCATCCATCCATCCATCCATCCATCGATCGATCTATCCATCTATCCATTTTTCTATTTATCTATCTATCTATCTATCTATCTATCTATCTATCTATCTATCTATCTATCTATCTATCTATCTATCTATCTATCACACCTGCTCTGTGCCAGAGACTATGTTAAAGACTGGGAATGCAAAGAAAAGCAAAAGAGAGTCTCTGCTCTCAAGGAACTTGGCAGTCTAATTAATGGGGGAGAGAACATTTAAACAACTGTATACAAACAAGCCATTTGCTGGATTAATAGGAAATACTCAGCAGAGACCAGAGTTAAGGAGAATCAGGAGAGACTCCTGTAGGAAGTGGGACTTTAGCTGGGACTTGGAGGTAGCCAGGAAGGAGGAGATGAAAAGGGAGAGCATCCCAGGCAAGGGTGGCCAGGGAAAATCCTTGGAGATGAAGCATGGAGGCCAGTGTCTTTGGTTCACAGAGCACATAACACACTGTAAAGTATAAGAAACCAGGAAAGAGATGAGGTGGGTCAGGTCAGGAAGAGCTTTGAATGCCAAACAGAGGATTTTATATTTGATCCTGGAAGTGATAGGAGGGAGTATATTGAGTTTACTGAGGGGGCAGGAAGGGTGCTGTGATCAGACATAGGTGCTGGGGTCAGGCCTGGCCTACGTTAGGCAGAGCTGGCAGCCACATAATATAATTTGAGAGATGCCAGAAAGGACCCCCACCCCAAATAGCTCTAGTAGCCTATTGTGATACATAAATTTTCATTATTAAAATTTTATACCTTTGAATCTTCCATAATCCCCTGTGAAAAATGCTCATCACTTCCTCACTCAAGAACTTTCAATGGATTCTTATTGTGGACTAGATAACATCCAGACAATAGTCTGACATTCAAGGCTTTCCCCAGTCTGGCTCTAACCTACCTGTCCACCTCATCTTGTACCCAAACTAAGTTATTCACTGTCCCCCCAAACATACCCTGTACTTACTGACTATTCCTTTGTTCCCATGCCCCAGCCTCCACTATCTTTGCCTGTTACCATCCTAACCAATCTTGCAGGCTCAGCTCAAGGGGTACCCCATTCCAGGGGTTCTTGTCCCCTCCCTCCCCAACTTGAAGTGATTTCTCCAAGTACTTTTATCTGTAGCCCTTCCAGCTGGTTAGCATATTCTAGAGATGGGTGTGGCATGATGGAGCAATGGAAACCGTCTTGGAACCCGGGGACTAGAGGTCAAGCCATAGCTCTGATACTTCCAAGCTGTGTGAGCTTGGAGAAGTCACTTCAATGATGAGCCTCCTTTTCTCCATCTGCCAAATAGAGAGAGCCATGCTTGCTGTACCTGCCCCTCTGTACTGCTGTAAGAAAAGAGCTTTATACTACAGAAATAGCCATAGAGACACGAATAATTACTTTGTGATATTTTAATAATAATAGCTGTCATCTAGATGTGTGACAACATTTACAAAATGCTTTAAATACCTTAGCTTTAACAGCTATTAAAGCTTAAAGCTGCACTAAGACATTTGGGACAGCCTGGACGGCGTTGTTCTTTCTACCCTCCCCCACCCACAGGCACCCACAAACACAGCCATCCATGCCCAGCAAAGAGCTAGCACAGGGAATGGGGGGGGTGGACAAGGGCACCCAAAGCTTGCAGAGGGGTCTTTAAAGCAGAGAGGCACTAAGGCTGAAGGAGAAAGTATTTTCTTGATAATTTCATCCAGGTTAGCTCTATGGGGAAGGGTGGGTATAATTTCCTAGCTTGTATCCACAACACAATCAAGGCTTCAAGAGACCTACCAGTTTGCCCAAGGTCACTCAGTATCCATGACTACAGCAACGTCCCAATAAGGCCAGTGCTGTGGTTGCTATTATCCCCATTTCAAAGACAGAGAAACTGAGGCTCATGGAGGCTGTCTTAGAACTAAGAAGTTTCAGAGGTTAGATTCAAATGCAGGTCTGTCTTCCTGACTCAAAGTCCAGCACCATGTCTATCTCCTTGCCTCTCCACACAAAATTAATGGAAATACTAGTACTAGAATCCAGTAGGAAAGAGAGAAGGGAGGAAGGGAAGGAGGGAGGGAAAAAGGGAAGGAAGGAAGGAAGGAAGGAAGGAAAGAAAGAAAGAAAGAAAGAAAGAAGGAAGGAAGGAAAAGAGAAAGGGAAGAAGGAGAGAAGGAAGGAAAGGAGGGAAGGAAGGAAAGAAGGAGGGAAGAAGGGAAGAAATAAGCACCTACTATGTGCCGGGCACTGTGCTAAATGCTTAACAAATATTATCTCCTTTGATCCTCACAACAACCCTGGGAAGTAGGTGCTACTATTATTCCCAATTTACAGTTGAGGAAACTGAAGCAGGGATAGGTTAGGTGACTTGCCCAGGGTCACACAACTAGTAAGTGTCTAGGGCTGGATTTGAACTCGGGTCTTCCTAACACCAAGCCCAGTGCTGGTCTCCATGCCTCATGAGAAGAATCTTGGAACATAGGACAGAGCCCTGGATTCACAGGCATTTGTCTTAGTGTTTTAGAACTGGAAAGAACCTTCAAGGTCATCTACTCCGACCTCTTTATAGGTGGCCAAGAGGTTTATTTGCTCAAGGTCCCAGCATGCCCTTCCCAGCCCAAGGCTCTGAGCCCAGGTGCTCAGACTCCTAATCTGGGGTTCTTTCCACTGTTCCAAGCTGTCCTGTAAGCCCCAGCAGCCGATTCGCCAAGGGTGCCACAGAGGCTGAAGTCATTTCATACCCAGCAGGGTTTTCCATTCTCCTCTATTGTTTGTGTCTGGAAAACATGTCTCTGTTCTTTCTTCTCCTTAGGAAAAAAAAGCCAAGCCAGACTTCTCCAAAGGGACACCCCCCACCCCCTCCTCCAAGCCCCTGGTCTTGTTTATTCCAAGGAATGGAATGGGCTGTGGGGATGGCAAGGAGTTTTCCATGCTCCCCATTCCAACCACAACTGCTCACCCCTCCTGCCATCTTTTCCCCTATCTCCCTGGCCTGACTAGCCTCTGCTCTCTGCTGATTCTGAGGTGAGTGGAAGTATCTAGGAAGCAAGATAGAGCTGGGAAGCTCTGTGTTACCCCCACCATTCCCAGCCTTGGCAGGGGTCTGGAGTCAGGATGTCTCCACTGCCCATGATTGGAATTCTGCCTGGTGGCTTAGCTGCCTCACTTTCTGGAATCCCTGGCTTGTTGGTGAGGGCTTTGCTGTGACGGTGATGAGGGTGCTCTGTATCAGGCCAAGTATAGTCCTGAAGATAAAAGGACTGTACTGAAGGGGAAGTACCTAATATAGGGAAACATGGGTGGACTCTTAGGAACCTCAGGCCTTAGGACCTGCAACCAGTTCCCTTGGTTCTAAGGATACCACCATCTTTGCGGTGGCCAAGGTTCCATCCTCAGGCTCCTGCTCTACTCCACCCTCTCCCTTACTCCATATATCCAGTCATTGGCGAGACCTGTCCATACATTCACCACATATGCTTTTCTTTTGTAATTTCCTAGTCCATATCCGGAGCACAATTAAGGCCCAGGGTCACCCGGCACTGTATGCCTCCGACTCCATGGGACTGAACATTAAACAGCAAACTGGCCATGAGTTCTCAGCCCCTTTGTTTTGCCCTGAGTTATAGAACCACGTCCCCTTCTCTTCTCTCAAACCAGAAGGACCCTAGTTCAGGAGCCCTCTCACCCTGGATTATTTGCATTGGTCTTTCTGCTTCCAGTCTCTCTCCTTTCCAATTCATCTCCTGTATACCTGCCAGATCTAATCAGATCACTCTACTTCTCAAAAAAGGCCTGGGGCTCCCTGTTGCCTCTGGGGTAGTAAAGCCTCTCAGGTAGTAGGCTAGCAGGCAACATTCATTCATTAAGCTACTATGTGTCAGGCACCTTGCTAAGCAATGGAGACAACACATAAAACATGGCTGGGGGGTGGGGAAGAGGTATTCAAACGAGGATGGGATGACCTAGTCTGGAGGATTGGAAGCACAGGTGGGAAAGGAATGAAGCATGGCAGACCAGGGCCCACTACCTAGATGCAGACCCTGGAAGGAACTCACCAATGCGAGAAGGGGACTGGCATGTCAAAGGCATGAGACACAGCCCACCTCCCCCGGCTGATCAGGCTTGGCTCTTCCTCCATGCTCTTATGCTCAGGGCTAATCAGCAACACAAACAGGTGGGGGGAGGAATAAAATGCATATTCATGTCAAAGAGCATTTATTAAGCAACTGATATATGTATATGTGTATTACACGTATATATGTATATCTATCCATCTATTTACCTATCTAATTTATCTGTTTATATCTATATTTGTCTATCTATAGCAACCTGTTTATATTTGTCTATCTATACCTATCTATATTTGTCTATCCATCTGTTTGTTTATCCATCTGTCTATCTGTCTATCCAAACATCCATCCATCCATCCACCCACCCACTCACCCATTCATCCATCCATCCATCCATCCATCCATCTATCTACCCATCAAAATTCAAACTCAAAATTCAAATTCAACTTTAGACATTTACCAGTTGTGTGAGATGTAAAGTGGACAAGGAATAATTGTTTGTACATACTGTTTATTTGTAAATTAAATTTTTGTAAGCCAATTGGGCAGCTAGGTAGTGTTCTGGCCCTGGAGATTTTGTGATTATATGATAAATGACACCGTACAGGACAGTGAGGACAGCTAGGTGGCAGAGTGGATGGAGCGCTGGGCTTTGGATCTAGAAGATTAGTCTTCCTGAGTTCCTATCTGTCCTCAGGTACTTACTAGGTCTGTGACCCTGGGCAAGTCACTTAACTCTTCCTGCCTCAGTTTCCTCATCTGTAGAATGAGTTTGAGAAGGAAATGGCAAATGTCTCCAACGTCTTTGCCAAGAAAACCCCAAATGGGGTCACAGAGAGTCTGATATGACTAAAACAACTGGAGGACAGCAACCCAATTAGTAATATAGTGTCATGGAAGCCAAGGAAAGGACTTTCTAGATGGGAGGAGAGATTAACTATGTCAACTATGACAAGTAGAACAGAGCCAAACATATCATGTTTAGAAACAAAACATCACTGGAGAAGAACAATTAGTAAATTCATTCACTAGTTCTTGCCTTAGCTAATAAAGTTTTAGTTATGCAACATTACACTGTGATGTCTTTCATGTGAATAAGTAAATAAAACTATATTGGAATTTTCCACGTGTTTTGTTTCATAAGGAGAGATCCAGGCTTGGTCAATGTTTTGTGGCCAATATGGCCACAAGTAATCAAGACAGAATTTTACTTAGATTATTCTCGTTAGAAATATAAATAAGATCCCAGCGGATGAATTTGATGATTATTTTCCTTGTTGATAATATTTTACATTGTGAATATTGAAAGGTGCTATGATATAGTGGAAAGAACAACAACCTTGGAGTGTAGACAGATCTAAATTCAAGTCAAATCTGACTCATGCTGAGTGTTGGGTCTTAAGCAAGGTTCTTTACCTCTCACTGCCCCAGGCAACACTCTAAGACAGGAGAAATAAAAGGGTTTGTTCTGTGAAGTTTGGATTCAGTCAAAGGGTTGAATTTGAGGACTGAAAGGGCCATATGTGACCTCAAGGTCACAGTTTCACCACCTCTACTCTAAGACTATAAATTGCAGAGACAGTGCCAATCAGCATTGGTAGAGGGAACTTTCTCATCCGCGAGTTCCCTATACCAATGACATAAATGACAGATAGTTGGATTAGTGGATAGAGTTCTGGACCTGGAGTCAGGAAGATCTGAGTTCAAATCTGGTTCCAGACACTTCGTAGCTGCATAACTCTGGGAAAGTCATTTAATCTCTATTTACCTCAATTTCTTCATCTGTAAAATGGGGACAACAGGGAAAAATACTTTGTAAGTCTCAGAGTTTCCCAGATGACAATTGCTGACCCTCCAGGAGTCTATGGCCCTATACAGGTTCTCTGCTGATTACTGACTGACCCATCCAGGATTGTATGGCCCTATGTTGGTTCTCTACAGGAGAATAGAATGTCTCTTATTCTTTCAAGCCCATCCTGACGGCTGCCCAGACAGCCCAGCCCCCATGTTGGGGCTGTCATACAGCCTTCCCAGTTTCTGTATTCCATATATCTTCTCCAGGGAGGAGAGGGAATGTCCCCGAGACAAGCCACCTCCCTGTCTTGTGGTCAGACTATTCTTGTGACTTTGCGTTTTTTCTCCTCGGCAGGGGTGGCAGACACCACCTCCACTTGCCAGGCCTAGCCCATTGTGTGAAGCCTTTGGAGCCTGGCGTCGTGGGTGGCGTGAGGGCTTCTGCAGCCTCCACACCCACCTGGGGCTCTTGCTGCCATGGTGGGGAGTATGCTGAGCAGTTGACATTTCAGGGTGAAGGGGAGGGGGAGGCTCTGGGGTGGTGTTCCTTCTTGGCCAACTCTGGCAGAACAAAAGAGGCCTTCTCTGTTAGAGGGGGGAGAAACTCGCTTCTAATTGTGAAACAAACAAACAATCCTCCTTCCTTCCCCTCAGGGATGAAGGGAGGGAAATGAAGGGTAATGGCCTGGTATAGCCTCCTCTCTGTTCCCAGACATGGAGTCAGGGTGGGAGGAAAATATTCCACACGCACAAACATACACACACACACATACACATACACATACACACATCAACCATTGTGACCAACTCACAAAGGTTTGTAGGAACGCAAGCTACAAGGGACCTCAGAGATCATCCATCCATCCATCCATCACCTCAGAGTTGCTATGGATCGTAGAGATCATTGAACCCAACGCTCTCATTTTACAAAGCAGAAAACTCAGTCCCGTGGAGGACCTTGAGGACACAGCTAGCAGATGGCGAGGGAGCTCTCTGCACCATCCATCCAGTAGTGAGTTGGGGGACATCTCCAGTTGTCCTGATCTATATCTGGCCACTGGACCCAGATGACTCCAGAGGAGAAAGTGAGGCTGGTGACTTTGCATGGCCCTGCCTCACTTATATCCGATTCACTTGCAAGTCATGGCATCACCTTCCTGATGCCATGGTCCTCTTCAAGAATGAAGGACAAACAACAACAACCCACCACCATCATCTCTTACCTGGATTCTTGTGATTACCTCTTAAATGGTTTTCCTGCCTTCAGTCTCTCCTGACCCCAATCCATTCATTTATTCATTAATCACTCCATCCTTCACATAGCTGCCAATTTTATATTCCTGACAAGGTCAGTCTCCTCCTCAATAAGCTCCAATGGCTTATTGCTTTGAGGAGAAAAGAAAAACTCCTCTGGAACAGAGAGTTCTTTGCAATCTGACCCTGGTCTATCTAAGTTCTACTCCACATCATTCCCTGTCTATACTTTATATTCTGCTGCTTTGTTTCTCATGCACAGCATTCCACCACCTGTATAGGCTCACACCCTCTCATTTCATCTCTTCCTCCTAAAATTCTGTGCTTTCCATCAGAGTTAAGCTCAAACACTACTCCTTGCAATGAGTGTTTTTACACCCACATTCAGAGATTACCTTCTATATACTATGTTCATATTTTATGTATACTTATGTGTATACAGGTTGTCTTCCCCCACCTGACTGTAAACCCCTTGAGTGCAGGAAATGTTTTCTTTTTGTCTTTGTATCTTCAACAGCTAGCTTAGTCCCTAATATATTGAAGGCGTTTGCTGTTTGACTGACTGATTGCTCTTCTCTCTACACATCTCAATACTTTGTTTCTGCAGGTGTTGCTGTGGGTAGAATTCCCTTATGGAGCGGCAACCACACTGACATCCCCAGGATGGCTGCTGGCACAGGTTCTTAGATCTGCTTCACTAGGAAAGACAGCTAGCTGTTTAAAGAGTCACCAATCTTTTTCAACTACATTCACTAGTTCAGGGGAAAAATTGGCACCCTGAACTTCAGAGAAAATACAAACAGAGAACTAAAGACCAGTGCAAGCTTCCCTTAAAGGGCTCCACGTGAGGTCTGTTAATGGGCAGGAAGATCTTATATCCCATTAACATTAGACCTTATTGTTGAGGATAGAAGACAAGTTAATACACTGTGAGAAAATGTCTGATGGATCCTGAGATTCTGTAGAAGAGACTGGCTTGGGTTCCATCTAAAGGGGATTAAGTACTAGAAGAGCTTTCTTACAACATGGTCCCAACCTTTATGGTGACATCTCACATCCCTGGTTCTAAAGCTGCTAGTAGAAAGCATCTTTCTGAGCTCCAGAAACCTGTTTCTCCTACATGAATGCAAGCTCTTTTTTAGCCACATCTGTAGCTGCCCATTTGGGTTAGCACTGTATTATGGTGCTAGGACTTTAAGAACACAGAATATCATGAGTTAGATGGAGAAAGAACCTTTGAATAGGGACCATAAAACATCAAAGGTGGGAAGGACAATAAAACACAGAATGTCAGAAGTGGGAAGGACCTTGGAACACAGAAAGTCGGAGCCTTTAGAACATAGAATATCAGAGCTGGAAGGTAACTTAGAACAGAAAATATCAGAGCTGGGAGGGAATCTTAAACCTTGGAACATAAAATATTAGAGCTGCAAGTGCAGTTAGAAATGGAAACCTTGACATTGTCTATTGTGGTCATTCCATTTTATAGATGAACAGACTACTGACTTTCACATAACTTGAAGCGTAACTTTCAGTGTGTGTATTTCTGCTAAAGCTCTTTAAAATTTTTAAGGCCCCCACTCCCTTGTGAATGTGTCCTAGAAATTGTGAAGATTTTCACTAAGTATTGAGGGATGTCTTTCCCTGCACTTCCCCCTCCCCCCATTTTGAAATAGTTTTTTTTTTTTTTTTTGCTTTTTGGAGGGCAGCTGGGGTTAAGTGACTTGCCCAAAGTCACATGGCTAGTTAGTGAGTCAAGTGTCTGAGACCGGATTTGAACTCAGGTCCTCCTGAGTCCAGGGCAGGTGCTCTACTCACTGCGACACCTAGTCGTCCCTTGAAATAGTTACATATTCATTTTTCTTTAAAACAGCTCAGGTGACTCATTTCCTGCTCTACCTCCTTAACCCCTCCCTCCCTCTCAGTGGTTATTTTCTCATTCCCCTCGAGCCCCCTCCCCCTGCCCCAGTACATTGTATTTAACTGCCTGGTCTCTGATTTATATTTATTCTGTATCCTCCGCTACAGATTCCAAAGTTCTTTCCAGATTTATATGCATGGTCCTATGATATGGATGCGTTTTCTGTCTCCTAGATTAATTCTTTTGAGCATATTCTCGATAGAGTGGCTCCTTAATAGAAGGGACTGTTTCATTTTTACATCTTTGTATCCTCAGTACCTAACACACAATGGGCACTCAATTAGTGCTTGTTAATAATAATAATAATAATAGCTATAATTTATATACCACTTTAAGGTTTGCAAAACACTTTGCCAATATCTGATTTAATCGCGCAACCCTGGGATCTAGGTACTATTATTATCTTCATTTTATAGATGAGGAAACTGAGGTAGACAGAGGTTAAGTGACTTGCCCAGGGTGACAGAGCTAATGTCTGAAGTCATATTTGAACTCAGGTTTTCCTGAATCTTAGCCCAGCATTCTATCTACTGTATGCCTTGTTGATGAAATATTTTATTGATTCTGTCTTCTAAGGTTCTTGCCAACTCTAATATTTTATATTCTAGGAAGGTTCCTTTGAAAGCAAGCATGTTGCTTAATCAAGGTTTGTTGATTGATTAATTGATTTATGGTACTTTGGGGATAAGATCAGATGGTATAGGTTGGATGAGAACCACACGTTATGGTGATAGCACACTATTTCTAGACTGTCTCAGGAAATAAGTAGAGAGAAAGCATACCTATCCCCACCCAAACACATACAGAAAACTCAGTGCCCTGGGAGAAAGTGTCAGTGGCCTTGACCTAGTTAGAGAGGGGCAGTAGAGGCCATGGCTTTTGTTCCAGGACAGGTGTTAACAGAAACACTGACTGCCCAGTGTGAGCCAAGAAGGAAAAGCATTTGGACTTGGCTGACATGGTTGGGCTGTTGAAGAGGGGAGGATAGGGAGGAGACAGAACCAGAGGGGGAAAGATGTTTTTAATGTGCATTATATTATGTAGCCAAACCAAGGGGCCTCTGCTCGGCTTTTCAGGCACGTTCCTGCCTGAAGACAACTTGATGGCTCGAAGGGAGCCGCAGTCAGATTGTATACCTGTCAGCTGCAGCTCAACACTCCCGGGCCCCTGGAACCCCTAATGAATCCTGACACCTGGGGAATTCCAGTGCAGATGAAGCAACCGTGGGGGCGTGGCATTGCCTGCGCTGGCCAGCTTCAGCCACCACACAGGACAGTTTTTCCCACTGGAGGGCTTCACATTCCCCCAGGCCACTGGTTTTAAGTAAGTAAAAAGCCTGACTCTCACTTGGTCTCACCCATCATTCTAAGGGGAATGGTCCCCCACAGCACAGATCCTGAATCTGCTCTTAGAGTGGACATTTGGTGTCCTTGATACAATGAAGAAAGATAAACAAGGTCCCCTTCCGCCACTCCACAGCTTTTCATTCTGGATAATGCCAAGCAGCAGGCACTATGGAAATCCTTCCTGTGGTTCTGAGTTCAAATCTCACCTCTCTGGGACTTTGGACCTAAGCTCCCTGGGTCTCCATTTCCTCATCTGTAAAAAACGAGAAGACTGGATTAGATGGCTTCTGAGGTCCCTTCTGGCTCTAGAACTGGGATCCTATGGAAAGACCTCTGGAATATAGACTGTCTCATCTGGGAAAACCAAAGAAAGGACATAGAATTTTAATATGTAAAGGTCCCTAGAACAGAAAATGTCAGAGCTGCAAGAACTCTTAGAACAGAGAGCGTTAGCAGTGGAAGGGACCTAAGAACACTGAATATTAGCAGTGGAAGGGACTTTAGAATGGAGAAATTGGATTTAGAAGAGACTTTAGGACACAAAATGTTAGAATTTCACAGAAACTTGGGAGTTGGAAGGGACCACAGTCACCAATTAGTCCAGTATTAGTTAACTATGGAGTCCATGAGATTTGTTTTCTTTTTTCTGTAACTGTATTTCATTATAATTGGTTTTTTTACAGTCATGTCTTTCATTTCATGGACTTAAAAACCTACCTCTGAGGTGCCCCTGGGCTTTGCCAACCTGCCAAGGGGATCCATGGCACACAAACAGTTAAGAGATCCTAGTCCAGAGACCAACTCATACACAAAAGGACTCTGAAGCCTGGAAGAAATTTTAGAGCAGAGAGTGGAGAGTGTCAGGGATGGACGTTTCCAGATTTTCTAGACCTTTAAGGGATTAATCAAGGAATGAGCACTTATTAAACTCCTATTAAGTGCTGGGCACTGGGAATCCAAATACAGAAGTGAGTTTATACCTTATCAGGGGAGACAGCATGTACATAAAGAGATATATACCAAATGTGATAAATATAATGCAATAAAATATATCCGGTGAATGGACCAGTAGTGAGGGGGCAAAAGGGACTGGAAGCAGGAAAGATGCATGTCATCAGAGTTTTAAAGAGTAGGAGGGATTCTGGGAGTCAGAGATGAGGTGGTACTGCACTCCAGGCATAGGGGGACAACCAGTGTGAAGGAAAGGAGATGGGAGATGAAGCGTCCCATATGAAGAGTAGGAAGGCCAATTCCATTTGACTTTAGAGTGGAAGGGAGCTATCTGTTGGTTAGTTTCCTATTTCTGGTTAGAAACTGGTCTTATACAGGTCCAGCCTAGGGGAGAGTGTCCTGGCCTTGCAGTCAGAACCTTTGGACTCTTACTAATTAGCCATAGGACCATGTGGAAGACACATCCCTCTCTGAGTCTCAGATTCCTCATCTGTAAATGAGCATAATAGCACCCACTTCCCAGAATTGTTGTGAGGATAAAAGAGTTGATATTTGTAAAGTGTTTTGCAAAGCTTAATATATATAAATGCTAACTATTATAAGTAAAACCAATACAAATAATGTCCTCTGATGGACTTTATTTGCAAAATGAGAGGCTTCCATTAGATAATATCTGATATTCGTTCTGGCTTTATGATCCTTACAGTGTCTGCTCCTTCTCCAACTACCTGTGGGTCACTAGCCCTCAGCTCAGACCTTCTGATGACCCTGGTCATCACAGAGCTCCTCCCTCCCTTTGCCGGCCTCTGGCTTCCTCTGCCATCTGGAGTTGCCAAAATTGAACCAGATCCTCAGCCTTTCCCAACTGAGAGACCCTGGGGGGAGGGAAGGGAAAAACTGATCAGAGATTTAGTCTAAACAGAGACACTACACTCTGGCCTGTTCCAGGGTTCCACAGCTGGCAGGGGTCATAGATGAGTCAGATGAGGCCCAGTTTCCCTCCCTGTTACTACCCCGAGGCCAAAATATACCCTCACTAGTAGAAACCAAGCATGATTGAATCACAGGATTTAGAAAGGGAAGGGGCCTTAGAAATCTTCTAGCTCATACCTTCATTTTACAAATGGGGAAACTGAGTTTCAGAGAAGGAGAAGTTTTGCTTATGTTAATATAGGTAATAAGAGAAAGGAAAAAAATCACATGACTAGTTCCAGGGCAGAATTATGGAAGCCATTAAAGCAGCCAAGGTACAGAGCTTAAAAAAAAAGACAGTAGTTTTGGGATTTGAGCTGCAAAAGGCATGGATGAAAAAGATAATGGGTCTTCTGAGATGCAGCCATCTCTTACAGCAGAGTTAAAGGAGGCAAAGAATGGAGATGAAGAACAGGTGATACTTGGTGAGAACTATCAAAGAAGGAGAAACTTCAAATGCACAAAGAGGGTCCAGAGAAAAACACTACAGAGAGACATAAATCTTGGAGCACCTTGATGGAGTTCCACCTAAGAGAGTAAGTTAGGGAGACTTTACAAGACTTTGGAGGGGAGAGGTCCTTTGAGGGAAGAGGGTTAGCATCAATGCTCTGGGGACTTAGTTATAAATCTTTTTCTGTGGCCATTAATTTGTAAAGGAAACTTATTTTGAGTCTTGTGAACCTGAGTGCTTGTAAGGAGAACTGGTGGCTACCCTTGGGGTATATCATATGTTGAAGTTTCCTGGTTATCTCGGTGATGTCACTAAGTCAGAGAAGTAAGAGGTCTTCAAAGTATATTCAAGTTCTTTTGTGTCAGGGATTATATCTAAGGATGCCATTTAGGACTGATCATACTATATGAATGTATCCCTTCTTTTTCTCCAGTAAATTTTATTCTCAGTTGAATCTGATTAAAAATGAATATCACGATCAGCTTTTAATCAGAAAAGAAGCTACAAAAATACAAGCTTGAGAGGGGGAATAGATGTGATAACATTAAGCCTTACATTTATATAGCAATAGATAGAAAGTACTTTGTATATATTATATCCTTCAGTCTTTACAACAACTCCATGCAATAGGGAGTGGAAGTGTGACTATCTTTATTTTCTAGAGGGGAAAACCAAATTAGAAAACTTCAAGGGACTTGCCCTGGTTTTGCTCCACTTCTCATGAGCAATGTTCTTGGAGAGGTAGTGGAAAGTAAAGGATAGTCACCTGTCTTAGAATCATAATACCTCAAAATAAAGTCTCATTAGCTCTGGGGCTTCCTAATGGTACCACCTTAACTAAGTCCCTTCATTTTATTTTGAAAATAAGAAGGTGGGAACAAGGACCCTATCAGATCTAACATTTTTCTCAAGGTCCTTCCAACTTCTGTGTTGTAAGGTCCCTTTGGGCTCTGATATTGTGTTTCAAGAAATCTCCTCTCCCTAGCATCCTTTTAAAGGTCCTCTTGGCTCTGATATATTCTAAGGTCTACCTCAGCCCTGATAGCCTATGTTCTAAGGAATCTTCCAGCTCCAGGATTCTATGATCTAAGAACACTCCCAACTCTGGCAGGGTATGTGCTGAGGTCCCTCCCAGTTCTTGGGATCTACGTTCTTTGACCTAAGCTTCCCTCCTTCCAGACCTAAGTCCCACAAGACTCCTGAGCTACTTGTTCCTATCATTAGTAAGCTATGAAGACAGAACTCAGACCTCAATCTTTGGGTTCCTTCCACTCCAGCTCATTGCTTTTATCAAGACACTATTCGGGGAGAGAGATGAAAACCAGGGCCTCAATCGCCCAAAGGGACTTGGTTGAGCTCCACTTCCATCTTCTCCCAGACATGAGCAGAAGACATCTACCTCCATCAACATCCCTTGAAAAGATTGTCTTTCTCATTCAGAGGCTTTGGACCCCAGGTGTAGCATTAAGTGGTCGATTCTTTATGTATAGTTGGCTACAGCCAAAAGAAAAGCCATCTCCAAATAATCTTGCCAGTTTGAATTGATGTAGTGAAATGAACAAAGGATGTGGAGAAAGAGGACATGAGTACAAGTCATTGTTATGGTTGTTGTCGAGGTGTTTTCCATTGTATCCAACTCTTCCTGACCCAGATACTGGACTGGTTTGCCTTTTCCTTCTCCAGTTCATTTTACAGACAAGGAAACTGAGGCAAACAAGATTAAGTGACTTGTCCAGGGTCACACAGCTAGTAAGTATCTGAGACCAGACAAAGAATTTGGAGGGAGAGGACAGTAAAAATTCTAAGTCACAACCTCTCTGCATCTCTTTTGCCATCTATAAAAAAAGGGAATTTGATGTTCTCCAAAGTCCTTCCCAACTCTAAACCTACAGTCCTATGAATCTTTGAAAACTGTGTTAATGATACCAAGTCTCTAGACTCCATCCCCACTGGGGGAGATCAGCTCTATGGTCCATAACCAGCAATGGTACCAGTCTGACCCATCTGTGACTCATCTACCCTTCTTATGCTTCTGTGTAACTGGTCAATGGGTAAAGAACCATGAACAATGACAACTGAAAGGAGCCTCAGGCCATACAAGATTGTCTCTTACAGCTGGCATATGACTCCTCTACTCTAACATCTTCAGCGGCTGCCTTTCACCTAACAAGCAGGCTCATCTTCATCTGCTCTTACTCATCTGTTCAGATGTTTCAAATTTCTCCCCACCAAACAGCTCATTCCCCAGTCAAGCTAGATGAATCCTCTGTCCTCTCCTACAGCCTGAGCTTTGCTGCTTCTGCTCATGTCTCCAATCCCCAAAATGTTTTCCTTCCCTCCTGATGTCTCTTAGATTCCTATTCATCCCTTACCATCCAATTCAAATTCAAATTCAATATTTTTTTGGCTCCCTCTGGTATATGTGCAAGTATTGGGGGTACTTTTAGTTATTGAAATGTCTTTCTACTCTTCTAGAGTATAAGCTCTGTGAGGTAAGGACAGGGATTAATATAACTTAGCATATCTCCCAACACATAACATTATGCTCTGAACATTCAGGAGTCTATTAATAAATATTGAATTGAACTGAATTGAATTGAGTTGGAGGTGGAAGGGACCTTAGCACCTAGAATGTGAGAGCTGGGAGAAACCTTACAACAGAAAATGTTAGAGCTAGGAGGGACCTTAGAACACAGAACACAGAAGGTCCTAATGAGAAGGAACTTAGAACAACTGAACTTAGAATGTTTGAGCTGAAAGGGACATTGGGACAGAGAAATGTCAGGGCTGGGAAGGGACCTTAGAACATGGAAGATTATAGTGAGAAGGAACTTAGAACAATATAAAACAGAATGCCAGAGATGAAAAGTGCATCAGAGATCAGAGAATCCTGAAGGTGTGGTGGGACCTTACTCTAATCCCTGCTCTTGAGGAAGCTAAGGCTAAGTCTAGAACTGGTGGAACACTTGAACTTAGGACTTCTGTGTTGCAATCAGGTGTCTGCAAAAAATTGGGATCTAGATTGAATATGCTGAGGCTCTGGGAGCCTAAGAAGGCGTGAACTGGCCCAGGTAAAAAGGGATAAAGTCAAAGCTCCCGCCTTGATCAGGGGTAGGGCCAGGTATATCAGTAGCTGAATTTCCAGTGTGGGTGGGGTAAGGAGACCTAATCTTTTAAAAAAAATGAAGAAAGGAGAAAAGGAGAGAGAGAGAGAGAGAAAGAGAGAGAGAGAGAGAGAGAGAGAGAGAGAGAGAGAGAGAGAGAAAGAGAGAGAGAGAGAGGAGGGAGGAAGGAAAGGGTCAGAAGTATGGATGGAATAGAGAAAGAGAAAGAATGAAAAAGAAAGACAGGAAAGAAGAAAAAAAGAAGGAAGAGGAAATGAAAGAAGGAAAAAGGGAATTTGATGTCCTTCCAAACTCTAAATCTACAATCCTATGATTCTTTGAAAATTGTTAATGAGATCAAGTCTCTAGACTCCAAAGTCTGTCTGTCTCTTTCTTTCTTTCTTCCTTCCTTTTCTTCCTTCCTTCTTTCCTGTCTCTCTTTTTCATTCTTCCTCTTTCTCTATTCCATCCATACTTCTGACCCTTTATTAATTCCTCCCCCCCCCCCCGCCCTCTCTCTCACTCTCCCTCTCTCTCCCCTTTCCTCCTATCTTCACTTTTTAAAGATTAGGTCTCCCTACCCCTCCCACATCTGACCCCAATCCCCCATTTTACAGGTGAAGAAACTAAGGCCCAGTAAAAAAAAAGACTTGCTCATGAAGAATCTTCTCAGCTCATCACAGGCTAAAAGGTAAAGAATAAATCGATCAAAAAGGCAGACAAAGTTGGTAAACTATGAAGAGAAAATACGGAAAAGAGAAAGACAAGAGGAAAGACATGTTAAAGGTAGGAAGAGGAGGTTCAAGTCAGCTAGGAGAAGACATTATCCCCAGCTGGGGAGGCAAGAACAGTTAGCAGCACCATTTATTAGTTTGCTTCCTTGCTGTAAATATGAGCTCCAAGCACTCTCCATGCACCTTTCCATAAGCCAGAACTCATCACTAGGCAATAGCCAAATTTCACAGATGTTGATCCTCAACAGCAGCATCTTTCCAACCTTTTCAGTTGGACTCATGCCTGAGCTTGCCAGGACACGGAAGTGGGTCTCAAAGCCTCCTCTCTTGACTCATCCTCCCATTTCAGTTTTCTCTCCATCTGTCATTTCCCAACCCTGCCAACCACATTCACCTACATAGTATGACTAGGAGGCACTAAGGCTCAGTTTCCTCACCATTTTTTCTGTTGTTCAGTGATTTCAGGTGTGTCGAAATCTTTGTGACCCCATTCAAGGTTTTCTTGGCACAGACTGGAGTGGTTTACCATTTCCTTCTCCAGCCCATTTTATAGATGAGGAACCTGAGGCAAACAGGGTTAAGTGACTTGCCCGGGGTCACACACCTAATTCCATGTTTGAGGCTGGACTTGAGGGGTTGGCCTAGATGATTTCTAAGTTCCTTTCAACACTAACAACCACTAACATTTTATATTCTGAAGTCTATTTCTGTGCTAACACTCAATATTCCATGTTCTGAGGTCCACTTCATTTCTAACCTTTTTTTTCTTTTTAGAGGGGGAAAGGCAGGGCAATTGAGGTTAAGTGACTTGCTCAAGGTCACACAGTTAGTAAGTGTTAAGTGTCTGAGGCTGGATTTGAACTCAGGTCCCCCTGACTCTAGGGCCAGTGCTGTATTGACTGCACCACCAAGCCACACCTCATCTCTAACTTTTGAGTTCTAACATTCTTTGTCCCTTTAGGCTCTGACATTCTCTGTTCTAAGACCCCTCCAAAGTTCTGAGATTTTTTTATATTCTAAGGTCTCTCCCAACTCCGACTTTCTATTTAACTCAAGTGATTCTGGAACTGAATCTTGTAAACTAAAAGTAAACAAACAAGTCAATAAAAAAAAGTACCTTTTAGCCCTGACATTCTGCATTTAAAGGTGTCTCTTCCAGGTCTGACGTTTTAGGTTCTAAAGCCCTATCCAGCTCTGCCATTCTGTGTTCTACATATACACAGAGAAGCACCCCTCCTTCTATTCTCCAATGTGCACACTTCCACCTCCATATACCATTCTGTAGTCCCTAGATGGCCAAAGAGACAAGTACATTCCACAATGCACAGAGGCACCTCCCAGATGCTGCCTAGCTGGGGAGCCTTGTCCTTCAGCCCCCTGCCTTTCACCTCCTTACCTCCTGCCTCCTTTGGGATAGTAAGAGAAGGAGTAAGAAGGAGAGTGAAGGAGGCTCCAGAGTCCTTTCCCCTCCCCCCCCTTCCCCATGCACCGTTTCAGTCTCCCTCCCCCCCTTTTTTTAAGAAAAAATTCTATTTTGGCTCCAAAGCACATACAGATGTGGGCCTGTCGGCCACAATCACTGGGCTCAGGTGGGGAATGGGGCCTGGCAGCCCTTGGCTTGTACTCATTTGCCTTTACTGCAATTTCCCCATAATTACACTTCCTAACTTTTTAGCATCTGTGAAAGATCATCTTCTGACATAGCAGAATCAGGCTCTGGCCATTCAGGAGGTGCGCGCCTTTCACTGGGAATCATTCCCAACAGGCAGAGGAAGACAGGCAGGGGAAGAACTCATTCTTCTCTTTTCCAGAGGTAGCTGAGGATAAGGGAGCGAGCACCACACTCAGGGGCAGAAGACTCAGTTTTCTTGACCCCAGCTCTGATATCAGCCTGGCCCTGAGCCCTGTATCTCCTCAGGGCTCAACTTACCTATAAAATGGGGACAGAAACACTTGCCCTAACAACAATAATAGCACTGTATCCCTCATGACTGTGGATGGTGGTGGCTGGTAGGTACAAGCAGAAGAGGGCTGGCTTTGTAGTCAGGAAGAACTAAGTTCAAATCCTGCCTCACACTTAATAGCTTTGTGACCTTGGGCAGATCACTTCATTTTCCTGGGCTTTAGTTTCCTTATCAGTAAAATGGGTATAGGAAGAGCACCCATCTCTCAGGGTGGTTGTGATGATCCTGAGGTACCATATGTCAAACACTTTGCAAACTTTAAGGCAATTTAAATGTTAAATATTATAATAATTGTTGTTATTATTGTAATACCTTGCAGGGATATTGAAAAGTGAAATAAGGAGTTTTGGAAACAAGTTCAATACTATTTCCTGGGAATTCAAGGGTCTTCAGGGGGCAAGTCCAGGTTCAATAACATTTACTCACCTGACTGATTCCTCAGTCTCTCATCCAGTCTTACACTGTGCCCCTCCTCCACTCCCACCATCCCCCAATCACCCTGCTTCACTTCTCCCCCTGCACTCTCTCTCTCTGTCTCTCTTTCTGTCTCCCTGTCTCTCTCCTCTCTTCTCTGTTTATCTCTCTCTCTTTCCTCTCTTCTGTTTCTTTTTGTCTCTTGTTTCTCTCTCTCTCTCTCTCTCTCTCTCTCTCTCTCTCTCTCTCTCTCTCTCTCTGTCTCTCTCCTCTCCTCTCTTTTCTCTCTGTCTCTCTGCCTCTCTCTCCTCTCTTCTCTCTGTCTCTCTCTCTCTCCATCTCTCTGTCTCTCTCTCCATCTCTCTCTCTCTTTCTCTCTCCCTTCTCTTTTTTCTCTCTCCCTCGCTCCCCCACGTCACACCATCACACCCTTTTGCAGGCAAGGACGCCAATCCTTGCCACTTCTGCCATTTACTAGATTTTGACCTTGGGCAAGCCTATAGGCCACAGTTTCTTTGTTGCAGAAGGAAGAAGTTAGACTGAGTCTCTTCTAGGGTCCCTTCTGGCTCTACATCTATGAGCTTCTCTATTCTCCTTTACCTCTTGGGCTCATGAAAGATTTATTCCAAGGTCATAGAATTTAGCATTAGGACTTTGGAGATCAAGGGGCTCACAGGTTCTTAACCCATTAAATTTCAAAGGGTTCATGAACTTGGATGGGAAAAACACATCTTTGTTCTCTCTAACCTCTAACTAAAACTTCATATTTCCTTCAGTTATTAATGTGGGCCTCAAATGTTATTCTGACAAGTGGCCCAGACGACCCAAGGAGCCACACACAAAAACTGAAGTCTTTTAGATAATTCAAATTCCTCATCTTTCATATGAGGAAACATATCCAAGGAGGCATAATTAGTCAGCATAGCCAGGATTCAAATCTATCTCTGGGATTCCAAATCTGGTGAACTTTGGGGGACAGGGGAGGAGTCAAGATGGCAGAGTGAAAGCAGGAACTTGCTTGAACTCATCCCCCAGTCACTGCCAAATACCACATCTGACGATCTTCTCACTTGACCATGAGTAACAGGCACCGACAGCATTCAGAACCCAAGAAGGGATTCCAAGGATCTCAACTGAAGAGCCTGCATCTCCTAGAAGTAGTGGGACAGGAAGAAGGGTCCTCAGTTATCTTGGTAAGAAAAGGGAAGTGGCTCCTTTAAAAAAACAGCATTGTAGATAGAGCTCAGACCATCGCAAGCAATCAGTGACTCCTCCCGGGAGGACCAATGACTGGCTTTTGTGAGGATGCCTTTGGTTTTCCCTAATCTCCTCCAAATGTTCTTCTGATTACTCTGCCTGACAGCAAGATAGGGGATCTGGAAGGAGCTTCATTGCCTCTGGGTAAATCAGATTGGGAGGCGGTGACTGTGAAAAGGGCTGTCATCCTTTTCCCACTGTGGGAGAAACAAAATCTCCCATGGGATATGAATCACCTTCCCCTTTACTTTATTCTTGCCACCAAGAGTACTTTCATTTGATCTGAAGATGTTCAAACTGTGCCTGGAGGCCAAGTAGAACCCTCTCTACCTCTGAGACCAAGAACCACAGGTTATGGAACCAAGGTGGAGGCGGGGGAGCTGCAAGGAACCTCTGAACATGGAATGTCCAAGTAGGAAGAGAGCTTAGAATTCAGAACATCTAGAGTAGGGAGAAGTCTTAGAACATAGAATAGTGTCAGAGCCAGAAAGGAACTCAGGACAGTCAGCACAGGAGAAGCCTTTAGAATAGAAAACATCAAATGTCAGATCTTAGAGAGAATAGAAAACATAGAACATGAAAGTAGGAAGAGACTTTAGAATATAAAATAGTGTTAGAGCTGGAATGGATATTATAGCATAGAATATTGGCTCTAAAAAGGACCTTGGAACTCAGGGAAAGCACAGTGAATGCCTGAGTAAGGAGTCTTGGTCCAAGGCAAACTCACACTCCAGGTCCACAAGTGGGCTGTGAATTCTGTGAAAGCCAATTCTGGCAGAGTGGGAAAAGTGGATTTTGGCACAGGAATATCTGGGCTTACAGCCCAGCTCTACAATTTAATTGCCAGGTGACTTCGAGCAAGGACTTTTCCATCCTGAACCTTTATTTCCTCATCTGTCAAATGGGGCTAATAATTCTTACACTCCTTAAGTCAACAGATTGCGGTGAGGAAAGCTTTAAACCTTAACTCCCTTGAGAAGCAGGCAGTATTATTCTAGGGGCCCAACAGCTATAACCCTGCAACTGTCAGCAGACTGGAAGGATCATACATGGAGAGCCAGAAAGGACCAAGGAGACTACCTGGTCCAACACCCTTCGCTTACAGATGAGCCCAGAGAGGTAAAGCAATTTGTCAGGGCATCACACAGGGATGCAGTGTAGGAGGCTCCTGATTCCAGGGCCAATTTCTCCTATATCAAGAAGCCAGAAGACCTGGATTGCCCCAAGGGTAATCAGCCTTCTCTGCATACTGTAATAGCTAACAATAAATATTATAATTGTTGTTCAGTAATCTTTCAGTCATGTCCACCTCTTCATAACCCCATTTGGGGTTTCCTTAGCAAAGATATTAGAGTGGTCTTAGCCATTTCCTTCTTTAGTTCATTTTATAGATGAGGAATCTGAAGCAAACAAGGTTAAGGGACTTGCCCAGGGTCACACAACTAAAGTATCTGAGGTCAGATTTGAATTCAGGAAGAAGAGTCTTCCTGACTCCCAACCTGGCTCTCTATCCATTGCACCACTTACCTGACCTTAATAATAGTTACTACTGACGACGACGACAACGAGGAGGACGACGACGACGAAGACTACTACTACTACTACCACCACCACCACTACTATTACTGCTACTACTACTACCACTACCGCCACCACTATTACTACCACTACTACTACTACTACTACCACTACCACTACCACTACTACTACCACCACCACTATTACTACTACTACTACCACTACCGCCACCACTATTACTACCACTACTACTACTACTACTACTACTACTACCACTACCACTACTACTACCACCACCACTATTACTACTACTACTACCACTACCACCACCACCACCACCACTACTACTACTACTATACTACTACCACTACCACTACTACTACTACTACCACCACCACCACCATCACCACCAGTACTACATTACTACTATGACTACTACTACCTAACATTCAAACATCATTTTAAGATTTTCCAAGCACTCTTCAAATAATATCTCATTAGATGCTCCTGTGAGGTAGGTACCATTAATCCCCATTTGACAAATGAGGAAACTAAAGCTGAGATGGCTCAGTGACTTACCCAGAATTACACAGTTAGAAAGTGTCTGAGGGAGGATTAGAATTCAGGTCTTCCTAACCCAGGTCCAACGTGAGCTAACTGCTTTGGGATTTAATCCAGATCTCTGAATTCTTTGTTCAACACACATAGAATTGCAGAATGTTAGAGCTGGAATTTCATCCCCAGCAAGGCCCTCCATAACCACAGATTCCCAGAGGTGGATTCCCCATTCTTCAGGCCCAAACTTATTTGAGCAGGGAAGGTAACAGCTTCAAATCCATTTCCCAGCACATTTGTCTTACTGCCTTGAGGCAGCTAAACAGGGCCCTTAAATCTTGACCTGCTCCTCATTCCCCCTAGTCCTTGACAATAGATTTGCCTGGTGTGGATGAGAAGTTGAAACAGGAGGGAGCACACCACCTGGAAATAATCTTTCCTCAAACTAGCTACTTAAAAGTGAAAGCCATGCTTTTGATAGTCACCAAATGGCCTTTTTCTCTCTCCCTCTTTTTTTTATTGGGGGAGGAGGGGTGAAGGGTAGAGAGAGGTAAAGACAATGGAGGAGGAGCAAGGCAGATCATCTCAAAGACAATCCGGCAGAGGTCCACTAAGGACACAGCCACCCCTCTAGGACCTATCTTCCCACTTTTCCTGACTGTTCTTGTGGCTTCCTAATTGATCTCTCTACCTTTCCCTCCCCTCCCCAGCCCATCTTCCCATGTGGTTTTCCTCAACATTGAAATCTAGCCATGTTACGTACACCCCTATTCAATAAACTCCACTGTCTTCCTAATACAGCTAAGCTCAGATAGGGACCCCTTTATTTGGCACTGAAAACTAAGGCAATATTGACCCCAGATCAGGGAAGGAAGGAAATGAGGGGCTGATGAGTGTGAGCCTTAGAGATGAGTTTGCAAGGCTTTTTTTTTTTTAATGGGGTGAGGATGCTCCCTCACGCCACCCCCCACACCACCTTAGGTAATATACCTGCAATTTGAGCAAACTGCCACCAGGTGGGGCTCATGTATGAGGCCTGCCCTCTCTCTGTACAGTCAGATTTCATAGGAATAGTCAGTCAAAGATAGCTTTGAAGGACAGGGGAAAGAACAAGCCAGATTCAAATGAGCCCGGTTCAAAACTCATCTCTAATACTTCATTTGCGACTTTAGGCTTACACTCTCTGGGCCTCAGTCACCTCATCTGTAAAATGGAGAGGCTGTACTTAGCCTTTTCTAGTGCTAACTCTGACCCGACAAACATGAGTGTGACTTACTTCAGCACTCCGAGGTTCTTTGTTCACCCGCATGGGTCTTCTTTGTATGTAGCTGTTTACAAATTACCTCCCCCGTCAGACTGTGAGCTTCTTGACAGACGTGATTATTTTTTGCATCCAGGTAGTTCAGTGCTGGGCTCAGAGGCAGAAAGACTGGAGTTCAACTCTAACCTCAGCTGTGTGACCCTGGGCATGTCACTTAACCTCTGGTTGCCTCAGTTTTCTAAACTGTAAAATGGGGAATAACAATAGCCATTTTAGGCAGAATATGGACAGGCCAGGGATGCGCAGAGAAAGGTAGATAAAATAGGAGGAAGAGGAGACCATGACTTACAAGTATCCTTGGAAGGAACTGGGGCTACTTATACTGGAGAAGAGAGGGTGGGTTATTGTAAGGCTAAAATGAGATAATATTTGTTTTAAAAAATGCTTAGCACAGTGCCTGGCAGATAAGAGATGTAAACGAATGCTTATTCCCTTTCCCCTTCCCTGTTATGATCATATGATCCCTTCAGGACTCAGGTCAAATGTTACCTCCTCCATGAAGCCTTCCTTGATTCTTGTCCTCCTCCTTCAATCTGGAAATTGTATTGCTTTTCTTCTGCCTCCTACAGTATTTATTCCGCTGCTCTTGAGGCTTTGCTTTGTGTTGTAATTATTTGACTGATCTATCAAGCATGTGTTAATCTCCTTTTAAATGTCAGGTACTGTGCTAGGTACCGGACATATAAAGATGAAGCTGACTGCCCTCAACAAACTTCTTTTTGGTCACAGCATCACTGTCCCAAGGTCAGGGGCTTCGTTGAGAATGAAGGGTGAACAATATGGACTAGAAGGAAGCTTCCAGATCATCTAGTCAATTACATGAAGAAACTAAAGCTGGGGGCAGGGAATTCACTCTCCCAAAGTCACATGGGTTGTAAGTAGCAGTGTCAGGATTTGAATCCGGGTCTTTTGACTTCAAATCCACTGTTCTTTCACCTGTTGGCAGACAAAAAGGACACACCATCCTGTGTCACCCTGAGAGATGATCCCTCTGTCTCTGGACAAGAGCGTTGTGTCCTTGTTGATCAGCCTTTAGAACCATCAGTGAGACAACCACTTCAGTCAATGGGACTCTAAAGAAACAGAATACATCCGCTCTCTCATCCAGCAAACACTGACCAGCATCTCTCCCTGAGTTTTAAGCAACATCCACTTGGTGGTGCTACAGCAATGTTTCGGTCAATCTTCACTAGAAAAGAATCTGAGAGTTTTAGTGGTCCACAAGTTCAATAGGAGTCAACGGTAGGACATCTCTCTCTCTCTCTTTCTCTCTCTTTCTCTCACACACACACACAAAGTGTGACTATTCTCTTAAGTTTCACTAAGAGAGGTGATATTCACAATGTGGGAAGACATATTGTATTCTCTGACTCTGAAGATCACATCCAGAGTACTTGTGTTCAGCTCAGGGCACCATATTTGGACAAGCCAGGGATGCCCAGAGGAGGGCAGGCAAAATGATGAAGAGATTGGAAACCATGTTTTACATTCATGGAAGAAACTGGCACTATTTATCTCTGAGAAGAAAAGACTGAAGTGAGAGGAATGAGATGGTGGTAGCAAAAATCACTGTCTTCAAGTTTCTAATGGATTGTCACATGGAAAAAGTGGAATGGGCTACTTTAGGTGGTGGTGACCTCCCCTTCACTTGAGGTATTCAAACAGAACCACTTGTTGGCTGTGTTGTAAAGAGAATTCTAAGTCAGATACAGGTCAACTTAGTTGACTTCTGTGGCCTTCTCACTCTGAGATTCTGGGACTGTGTGTGCTTATCCTTCCATTAAATTACATGCCATGAAGATGGTAAGTGCTGCTTCTCAGGAGGACTCATAAGCTAGCTGTCTTCGTTACCAATAGAAGCCGGGTCTTGGATTTATACTTGCAGGCTTATATTCAATCTGGGTAGCATCTGGCTGAGAGCCAGGAATTTATCAGGAATAAACATCCTCTGTTCTCTTATTACTGAACATAATTAAATTAACTTTTATGGTGATGGAGCAAACTGAGTTAATGAAGATATTTTTCCCATTAGACAAAGAGGCAGCACTTTCCATCTCCTCCCCCAGGATCATCTCCATCTTCAGATCAACTGCACACCAGTCAATCTCTTTTTATTATATCTTCAGGCTAAAGAGTAAACTCCAGGAAGACAGAGCTCTGTCCTGAATAAATCTTGATTGAATGGAAAGAACAAGATTTAAAGAAATACAAAACCTTGGAACACTTAACTAAGCTCACTAAGCTTCAAATCATTGCCTGATTTAATCTTGGCTTCTCCTCAAGGTTGATCTAGATTCCTCACCCTGAACATTTCTTGAAATAGTCTGTAGCTCCAAAATGTTCAGGGTCAAAACTCCTAAGCCTTTCCCTCACCAAGGCTCCCCCTGGAAAAAAATTACTAGCCAAGACAGCACTCAATTCTTCTCCCAGAAGTCCTTAGGCCAACTTGCCTGCATTCTCCATGAATTTTCTGAGCATTCAGAAATCCTGTGTCTTTTCTGTAACCATAATAGCTTAATAATAGCTTATGGTTATTATTATGGTACCCTATGATTTACAAAGTGCTTTCTTCACATCAACCCCATGAGATAAAGGTTTGAAGTATTATTGTGTTCATATTATAGATGAGAAATTAAGGCTAGGGGTGGGGGGAGGCAGGAGGGAGAGAAAATAAACTTTATTGAAAAAATGCAACTAAATTTGAACAAAAAAATCAAGAAAGCTTCAGCAGAAACTGAAAGTTTCAGTGGCAGAGCTGGGTCTTGAACTGAGGTCTTCTGCCTCTAAAACCCAAAGCCTGCCAGAACACTCTACTATAACTTTCCTGATGACCTTTTAGAATCATAAAACTAGAAGGAACCTTATGAGCCCAACCCCTCCATTTAACAGGTGAGGAAATTAAGGCCCAAAAGCAGAAAGTGACTTGACCATGGTCACATAGGTTGTTGTTCATCTGGGTCCGACTCTTCATGACCCATTTGCTAGGGAGTTTTTTGCTTGTTGTTGTTTAGCAAAGAGACTAGAGTGGTTTGCCATTTCCTTTTCCAGCTCACTTTACAGATGAGAAAATTGAGGCAAAGAGGGTAAAGTGACTTGTCCAGGGTCACAAAGCTAGTAAGATTTAACTCAGATCTTCCTGACTCTAGGCCTGGTGCTTTATTCATTGGGTCATCCAGAACTGAGACTGTCCTGATTGAGACTCCCAGCCCTTTCCTCTCCATTCCATCTCACTACACTTTTCTCTCCAATCGCTCTGTTTTTCTGGGACAATATGAAATTTTCCAAATATCTCATTCTCCAATCCCTAATTCCAACAATGAAAGGAAATTTAGAATTAATCGAGTTGTCAGGAGAGATTGGAGGCCTGGACTGGAAGAGCAAAGGGAAAATTAACACACCCCCCTTCCCCCTCCATGTTTGAGTTTTAACTAAACATATTAAAGATGGATGCCTGGGGTGGAGGATGGACAGTGATACTAGGGAGAACTGAGATGCTCATGATGCATATGAAGGATGTCCACATAGGTTGTGTCCCACACCCAAAGGAGCTGGACCCTCCCATGGACCTGGCACCCCAATCAGCAGGTTGCTTTGGCTCTCCCACATGTAGCCCATGGTGTTTGCTGGCCCCCACAGCTCCAACAGAAGCCAGACTAAGGGCCAATGATAGCTTCATAAAACATCGAGATCAATTTACCCAGGCTACTTAGCCAAATTAATTCCAGCACCCAAGAGCCATTAAGGAGTGACTGGAACAGATAAAGGTTGAGTTACCCTTAGCCTCTGTTTTTCAATAAATATTCCACTGGGCTTCCTGGAGTGGCAGGTTGGAACTTTAGTAAATTAGCTTCTCCCTCCCTCCCTCCCTCTCTCTCCCTGCCCCCCCCCCTCTCTCTTCCCCAACCCCAAGTAATTTCAAATATCTGGGTCTCAGTTTTTTCATCTGTAAAATGAAAGTGTTAGACTAGATGAACTATGCAGTCCCTTTTGGCTTTCAATCTGTGACTCTATGAGCTCATAACTCTCTGTAAGAGGCTGTATGTCACATTGAAGAGAGTATAGGACTGAGAGTCATGAAGTAAACAGTTCGAATCCTTCCTCAAACCCTTTCTTGCTGCATGACCCTGGGTCACTTAACTCCCATCTAAACTTCCATTTCCTCACCTATACAATGGTGTCCCTATTTAATGAGATCAGATGAGATAATATTGGTAAAGCACTTTGCAATCTTTAAGGTGCTAAATGAACATGAACTAATATTCTTAGATGTCCCTGCCTTGCCTTCTTACAGGAGATTTCTCTTTTCATTGTATGTCAGTTTGGCCCATCTAGGGGTCTTCTCCAGAAAGATTGCCAGCCCCATTACAGGCTGGACTGCCAAGTAAACTAGAGGGGCCCATGTCAGTCACCTTCCTAAGAGGTTCAGTAACTTCTGTGGAGCTTCCAGATGCCACACAGTCCTTTCCAGGCTCTACAAGTTAAGGACTTAGAAACTCCCTGGAAGGGAGCAGGAAAGTCAAGTTAAGTAGGACCATCATTCCCCCCCCCCCCACATTTGAACAGAGTAGCACAAAGGTAAAGATATTGCATATGTATAAAATATAAATTATTATAAAATAACCAGAGAAGACCTGGATTCAAGTACTGGTTCTGTCACTTACTAAGTGTGTAACCTTGACCAAGTTAACAAGTTACAAAGTTATGTTACAAAGTTAACAAGTTGCAAAGGTAACCTTTGCATGTTTGTAACATGTTAAGTTACAAACTTAGCATGTTACAAAGTTAACATGTTGCAAAGTTAATAAGTTAAAAAGTTAACATGTTACAAAGTTAACAAGCTGCAAAGGTAACATGTTACAAAGCTCTCTGTAAATGGATGTGCTTAGAGTAGTCTACACAAACCTCTGTTCCTTTACTGACAGTGCTGGGAAATTCAGCCCCATGATAAGTCCCTATAGTGAGGAATCCCTAAATTTCCAGTGACTGAAGGGGAGGAAGGGTGGGGCAGGACATATAGGAACTCATTAAAATAATAGATTTTGAGCAGGAAGTCAACCCGCACTTTTGTTTTACAGATGGGGAAACTGAGGTTTGAATCACACAGATGGTAAGTAGCAGAGCTGTGTTTTAGACTCAGGCTACTGAGGATGGGCTGCTTTTTGCCATGCATGTTATCAGGGCTTCTCTCCCTGTAGCCCCATCTTTCTCAATTTTCCCTTCCATGCTCTCCACCCACCCCCAACTCTTACCTCTGCCTGCTCCCTGCTTCCTTATGGTGGTCCTGAGATCAGGTTCAGTCTCTCTACCTTCCTGTCTCCTCTGTTTTGACCCTCACATGTATGGACAGGGCTAGGGATGGGGGTGGGGAGAGGTGGGTTGTGGAGATCCACAGAGGGAGAACAGGGAGAAGGAGGAGGAAGGCAGTCCAGGGTTAGAGTGCCATCCCCCTAGGGGCAAACAGATGAGGGTCCTGCTTGAGCTTCTCAGTGTCTGCCCCTCCACCTAGGGTCTCTTTGTTGGGCATCCAGCCTGAGGGGGAGGGCAGGAGACAAAGCCCTCCCTTTCTGGGCTGGGGGGCACGACCCTGGCTCACTTTAGCTTATACGCATCTTTGCAATCCCTGCCTTTATCAGATTAACTTTAATTAGAGAAATAAAAATCACATGGCCAAGGGAGGAAGCGCTCAGCTTTCAGGAGATCCTTTTAACAAAGAGAAGGCAAGTGGGATGGGGGATGTGAAAAGAGAGGAGCATTGTGGGCCAGTTTTCGGGTGAATGATGCATAGGCAAGAAAGGAACTATTACCAGTGGATACCATTAAATCCCATTTCTACTAGTTGAACAAAGCACTTTCCTCACAACTTTGAGACAGGTAGAGCGCTATCATTCCCATTCTACAGATAAGGAAACCAAGATATACCTGTTTTTTCTAATATTGGCGTTTTCTTAGAACCTTTGATTTAGAGTTCTGAGGGTCATAGGACCATTCTTCTAGAGCTGGAAGGGACCTCAGAAGCTACCTTATTTAACCCTTCACTTTACAGTTGAAAAGCTCAGACCCAATGGGATTAGTGATTTGTCCAAGGTCACATAGAGTTGGGATTCAAACCCAGATCTTCTGACTCCAGAATCATCAGTGTTCTTGCTCACAGATGTTAAGTGACTTGTCTAATGAGATGGAGGTAGAGCCAGCAGGACCAGATAGGACTCAAATACAGTTTCTCTGACCCCAAGTCCAGGGCTGTCTCCAATGTGTCAGAGCTGAGGCCAAATCTAGAATTCTCTGCCTATAAGACTAGAAATGCCCTTTGGGTCAGTCATGTATAGTCAGTCAACAAACTCAATAGATGTTCGTGGATTGAGCAATGTCTTTGTGCCAGGCACCATGCCAGGTGCTGAGGATATAAAGAAAGGGGGGAAAGCCAAGTCCAGTTCTCAATGAGCTAACATTCTAATAGGGAAGACATGTAGATGGTTAGATACACACAAAATGGAGCAAATGAAAAGAAAATTATATCCAGCAAGACTGTGCAGTCTGAGGTTATAGTAGGTTCCTCTCCAGAGGCAAGATTAAATGCCTTATTCAAAGAACCCATGGCAAGATGGCATCATAAAGGGACCTTAAATATCACCTGACCTAAGTTGAGATGTGTCTTTTAGGATATCTCTGGGAAGAAGGATTAACTCTGTTCTGCTTGGCCCCAGAAGGCGGAACATGGAGCACTGAGTGGAAGTTTCAAAGAAGCAGATTTGGATCGGATGTCAGGGAAACCATCCCTACAATAGGAGCTGCCCAGCAGCATGGCTGGGGCTGGCTCAAGAGGTAATAGGTTCCTCCTTACTGGAGGTTACTAAGCGAAGTCTGGATTACCATTATGAAGGTTATAGAAGGGCTGTCTTTAGAGCTGTGAGATTCGATCCTGGTCAAGTATCCATTGAGTTAGATCATAGCATCGTGGCTTTATATGGAACTATATCAGTTAGTCAGTCAACTAACATTTAGTTATGCTTAAGCACCTGCTGTATACCCAGGCTCAAGGCAGCTAGCTGGTTTCAGAGTCCTGGACTTGGAATCAGGAAGAACTGAGCTAAAGTCCTGCCTCAGACTAGCTGTTTGACATTGGACAAGTCACCTTCCAACTCAGCCTCAGTTTTCTTATCTATAAACTGGGAGTAATAATATCACCTATGTTCCAAAGCTATTCTGAGGATGGAACAGCATATATAAATTGCTTTACCAACCTCTATTGCTATTTAATACTATCAATATTAACTTAGCCTTGAGGAAACTAATAAAAGAACCAAAGTGACCTGTCCAAAGTTATGTAGGTAATAAGTGTCAGAATCAGGATTTGAACGTAGGTCCTCTGCCCCCAAATCTATTGCTCTTTCCATACTACCTTGTATTGACCTCAGATGGCTTCTGAGATCAGCTCTAATTGAAATTCTGTGATCTCTGTACCCAGGACTCAGAACCAAAGCTCTGGGTTGACATAGAGCAGGATGGATTGTGGGATGCTCTCTCACAAGCTCTTTGTGACTCTTGCATTCACCCAGATTTCCCCCTATTTGGGCTCATGTCTAAGTATCCACAAAAGGTGGCACTCAAGCTAAGAATCAAATGAATTCAGAACAGGCTTTGGCAGAGAATGCTCACGAGACCATGAGCAGTTTGAACCTCTCCAGTTGGCCCAACTTTTCCCAGGGACCTATTTGGTCATTCCAACATGTAGTTTTCTCCTAGGTGGGCCTCCTCACAAAGAGAATGACTTGGAGTTTATAAAGCATTGAGCCCCTTTGCTAGGATGAATCTTTACTTCCTAGGGAGCTCTATAGTCCTCCTGAGTCTGGACTTATACAATCCACATAATTTATGGTGTTAGTGATTCAGAGACTCAGCTTTGTCCTAGAAGTGTCTCCTCTCCATTGTGTCCTGGACACTGGCCCTTGGCTTGTCCAGCTCCATCACTCCACTGGCTCTGACTCATACGCTCATCAATTGACCCAAGCACGCTTCACCACTCCACTTCTGCCTCCCTCCAAGAGGCTCAGATCCCTCCCACCCTGAGAACCAAGCCTGAATCTCTAAGTCACCCCTCCTCTCTGTCCTTTCCAGTGTTTGTACTCATCACCATCATCTATCTCTGGTATTGTTAAGGTCAAATCCAAGGTGTTCTCCTAGTTCAGGAGCATGTCCAACCCTAACTCAATCATCTTCACGAGAGATGCCAATGGGGACATTAAGACAGATGTCTTCAATGCCAAATAAAGCCCTCATCAGTGGGTAGTAATGTAGACTGAGGAACAGCCAGGTGTCTACCTCCTAGAAGTATAACTCTCTCATTTTACAACTGAATAAACTGAGGCTGAGAGAGATTACATTATTTTGTAAATCAAAGCTTTATATCCAAAGAGCACTAGAATAGAGTCTAGAACCTGAATCTCCTCATTCTTGTCCATCATTCATGCTTTTTTGCCAACTGCCTGTGATAGTGATGTCTTAGCTTGGGACCTTCTAAAGAAGAAGGGTTAAGGATGCCTGGGATTCTGTTGAACTTACTTTGCTTTCAGTTATAAATCAAACAGAAATAAATAAAAATTATCCAGTGACAATGGGATGAACATTAAGAGCTGTGATTATGCCAACCTGCTATGTTTAACACAAATACTTGAAAATAATTCAGTAACTGTCTGTTTGGTTTTGCCCGAAGTGTGGAGTCCCATACTAAGACAAAAGATACCTGAATTCTGCTCCAAGTACACTGCCCCTCCCAAATATGCTAATGTATACCTAGTGGAGGCATCCTCTACAAAAATGAGGAATCATAGAATGGCAGAATGGGGGAGGGGGCAGGGAACAAATATTTATTAAGTACCTGCTGTATACTAGGCAGATTGCTAAGTGCTTTACAAATATCACAGAGTTTCTCTGTCCAAGGGTGACATGATATCACTCTCAGTCCATGGTAATAGAGCTCACCTTCCATTGTGTAATACTATCCAAGTCAATTGCTACCTCTCAGGAATACCTATTCTTTGAAGGGTATAGGAACTGTGAGGCCACTGTCATGATTGTCTTTGGTCTAAGACGGATGGCCAAATGACCATCCTTTTGTTAATAACATGCTGGCTTTATTAATAAAATGATTAAATAAATCAGAAAAAAGTATCACCTTAATTGATCCTCACAGCAATGCTGAATGGTGGGAGAGTTAGGTGCTTTTCTCCCCATTGTATGGCTGAAGAAACTGAGGCAAATAAGTTAAGTGACTTGCTCAGGGTCACACAGCTGGAACATGTCCGAGGCTGGATTTGAACTGAGATCTTCCTGACTCTAGGGCCAGTGTTCCATTCACTGTGCCACCTGGACCTCTAAAGAAGGATCATAGAGCATCATATGTTAAAACTGAAAGATCTTAGAACATAAAACACAGAATCTTAGAGCTATAAGGAGCTTAGAACATACAACTGTAGAATGGGAAAGGGCCTTAGGATGTAGAACATGGAATGTGAGGGCTGGGAAAGGACTTTTGAAAGCATCTCATTTGGCCACCTGATTTCAGAGGGGCCCAGAAAAGGAAGCTATGCAAGGGCACCCAATAAGTTGGTGAGAGAACCAAAATTAGAACTGAGAGCAGCACCCTGGGCAAGTACTCTGCTGAGAAAACTCCTGACTTTAAGGTCTAAGATTCTATGTGCTCAATCAGAGTCATGTCCTGGACAGAACATTGGCCTGGGACTCAGGACACCTAGATTCTAATTCTACCTCCGCCACCACGAGCAGGTCATCTCACCTCACTGGGACTCAGTTTCCCCATCTGTAAAAAATGAAGGAGTTAAATAAGGTCCTCTCTAAGGCTTCTTCTAGGGGCTGAGGTTGGATGCCTGCTATTATCCTCTCCTTTCCCCTTTTCATCCATCTCTGGCCATTTGGCTCAGGGTCCCTGGGAACCTAGAGGCCCTAGAAGAATAACCAGGCATTGACTATAGGCCAAAGGAAGCCCCCTCCCTAGAACTCTGGCAGGTCCCTGGTCCTTGGGGGTGAGCAACACCAGAGCAGGTCTTGACTTTTCCTCAGTGGATCTCCCTACCCCAGGCCCACCCGGCTAAAGCTACTAGCGTCAATGAGACTCCATTAGGGCAGAATGGCCCCATAAAACCAGTTATGGGGTGTTGCTGAATTTACAAGCCTGTTCTTGTAAAGTCGCCAGATTTGGGGCAGCTATGGCCCCTGTGGAAGAATGACTAAAAAGGATTTCTTCTCTCCACCAGCTCTTGCCACCCACATGCCAACAGTTTCCATGGAAGCTCAAGGAAGGCCATTTCCTTACCTGGGGGCAGAAACTGCCAGTTCCCTAAAGCTTACTCAATACCCCTCCCATCCCCCTTCAGTCTTCTTCCTCCAGTCACAGAATCCTTCCTCCATCACCTCTTACAGAGACAGAGAGACAGAAACAGGTAGATTCAGAGACAGAGAGATACAGAGAGACAGAGAGAGAGACAGAGACAAAGAAGAAGGATTGGAGGAAACACTGTGATACTTTGGAAAAGGGGGGTCCTCAGAACCATTGGAGGTTAATATTTAGAACTGACCTGGGTGGGCATAGATCCCAGCTTAGCCACTACATCAAGTTACCTTGGCTAGGTGATTGATCATTTTCTCTTCTTTGGGCTTCAGTTTGTTCAAGGTGGCATCCACCTCTAATATTCTAAGGTTCACTCCAACAGTGCTAATATTACAAGATTCCTTTTAGCTCTGACATTCTAAGGTTCCTCCCAGCTCTGACATTCTGTGTTCTAAGGTCCCTCCCAGCTCTGACCTTCTGTATTCTAAGGTTCCTCCCAACTCTGACATCCTATGTTCTAAGGTCCTTCCAGCTCTGACATTCTATGTGTTCTATGTTCTAAGGTCCCTTAGAGTTCTAGCATTCAACAATCCTCCCATTCTCACTGAAGTGTTAGGGACCTAATTTCCCAAAGCTTCTACATTTAAAAAGAGACCCACAAGCAGGATCCAATCCTTTCCTTACCCTTAATAAATCTCCTATGATAGACTTTCAGACAGTGCCAGGCACATGGGGGGTGACATTTGGGAGTAGGAATTCTTGAAGCACATCGTTCAGATACCTTGCATGTCTGCTACCTGCTAAGAACTGTATGAATCCCTGGGGACATTGATACAAAAGTGAACCTATCTCAACCTTCAGCAAGCTTATGTTCTTCTGGGAATAGGAAGAGTGCACAGGTTAGCGTATACAAACTATATACAGAATAAAGACCAAAAAAAATCATATTTCTGGGAGTTGACAGGGAGAGACTTCCGAAGGCAGTTGGACTTTGAACAAAGTTAAAGACTCCATGGGATGGAGGTAAAAAGGAAGCATATTCCAGGCATGGACAAGAGCCTGGGCAAAGATCTGGAGGCAGGTGGAGCCATTGTGCACTGTGAACAACAAGGTTGTTGCTAGAACTTAGGGGGATGGGGAGGATAATGGGATTGTCATCTGGCTGGAGTCAAATTGTAAAAGGTTTGATTGACGTAGAAGATGGAGCCATTCAATTTTTCCTCCTAGAGGCAGCAGGGAGTGCCTAAAGCTTCTTGAGGAAGGGAGGGACACAGAGAGACCTGTGATTTAGGAACATAAATTTAGCAGCTATTGTAGAAGCTGGCTCAGAGAGAGGTGGGAAGCAGGGACACTATATCCATGACCATTCACTTTGCTTAGAGAAATTGCCTTTGTAGCTCCCACTGGCCAATAACTGCAGACCCCAGTCCCACTCTCCTGCTTCTGGGTTGGTGGCTGGTGGGGGGGGGGGAGGGAAGAGAGATCCACTGGCAGGTCTGGTTTGTGTTGCTGCCCCTGCCATGTGCTTTGGGCAGGGCATGCAGGACTGGTCTGATATGTGATCTTCAGGGCTCATGTCCCCTGTTGTCAACCTCTGGGCTAGAATGGTCTGTGTCAGAGCCTTCTGAAATGATTCAACCCAGAGCTGTAGGGAGCCTGGTTGGAAGACCTGGAAAATATGAGGCTGCAATTGTATATTTCACCAAGGCACTTATTCTTTCAATAAACCAGGCCATCCCAGCTGTGAGAATTAAGGGAAAAGGGCAGAGGGAGGGGGAGAGCTTTTCCCAGAGAGTTTCATGAGCATTTCTAGGGAAGAAGCCCAAACTAGAATTTGGAGTTTCTTGGTCAGCCCCCAAAGAGGCACCCTGGTTGCCTGAACTGGGATGGGGTGGCAAGAGAGAAAGGGAGCATCAACATCTTGTCCCCTCCCCTCCATGTTGCTTCTCCAGGTTTGGATTAGGGGAACCCTTGGGTATGGTCATCCCCCCTAATCTAAGTGTTCTGGCCTTAGTGGACAGAGGGATCATGGTCCATATCCTAAGGCCTTCTCCAATGATCACTGTAGCCAGAGCAAACAATGGCTTTGGAGACTGTGTAGTCCGGTCCCATAGTTTTATAGGTGAGGAAGCAGTAACTTATCTCAGATCTTCTCTCCAAAACTTCCTCATGAATCACAATATCTCACATTTTAAGGGAGGGTTGCAATTTATAAATCACTTTCCCAAAAGAAAGTTGTGTTCAGTCATGTGAACTCTTCATGACTCCATTTGGGGTTTTCTTGGCAAAGATACCAGAATGGTTTGCCATTTCCTTCTCCAACTCATTTTACAGATAAGGAAACTGAGACAAACAGGGTTAAGTGACTTGTCCAGGATCACACAGCTAGTAAATGTCAAAAGCTAGGTTTGAACTCAGGTCTTCCTGACTCAACAACAACAACAGTTTCTTTTAAGGCTCTGTAGGATCAGAGAGAAGAGAAAGACACCCAAGGTCACCCTATAGTAAGGATTCAAACCCAGTTGTCTGACTTCAAGCCCAGTGCTTTTCCCATAATGCTTTGAAACAACAATTGAATTCAGAGGAGGGAGGACATTTCAGGTGGTTGTATTGCTGCTTCTGGTGGTAATGTTTGCACTGGGAGAAACAACTTGAGAGAAATTATGGAGACCATATTACAAACGGTGTGTCTAAGGGATGAGAGCTGAGCAGTTTAGAGAGAAAGATTGCAGTATCATAGATCTAAAGCTGTAAGAAACCAGCCTTCTCATTTTGCAGATGAGGAAAATGAGGCACAGGGGGATTAAGTAGCTTTTCCAACCTTGCACAGATAGTACATGCCAGAGGTGAGAACTGAGCCTAACTCCTCTAACCCCAGACTTTGTTACACTGCCTCTGTAAGGGAAACAGCAAGAAATAAATAATGAGAGAAGTCTGGAGAGAAAAGTAGTGGCCAGATTGTGAAAAGCCTTGAATGCCAAGCTAAGTAATGTAGTATATTTCAGTAAAATAAAAGCTCCTGATCAGGGAGTTTATTTTTGTCTTTATACTCCTAGGACCTAGGACAGTACCTGGCATGATACCTGGCACAGGGTAAGCGTGTAATAAATATCTGTTGATTTATTGATTGCCTGAAGTTTGGGCTCTATCTTGTATGAAAAATGGAGGCAGTGGAGGTGTAAATGGATGAGATTTGGGAAGATTCATCTGGGAGTAGAATATGTGCTGGTTTGGAGGGTAAGGCGGCTCCAGAGCTTCCACTGACTCCCATTGCCATGCTCCAACCTTTATCGTTTTCTGTCTTTGGTTAACCAGATCTATCCATCTAGCTCCCTTGCCCAAACCAGCTAATACATCGTCTTCCCCTCCACCCAAAACTTCTGCAGTCGTACTTTACATAGAACACCAGTGAGTCTGGAACACCGACTCAGCTCTCCTAATAAGTGACAATGTGACCATGGGCAAGTCTGTTGTGCTCCCTCCCCACACACCTCTCTCTGTCTCTCTGTCTCTGTCTCTCTCTCCCCCCCTCATCTATAAAATGATGAAGTAGAACTAGGTGACCTCTAAAATATCTTCCAGTTCTGACATTCTAGGTTCTAAAGTCTTTTCTATCTCATAACCTTGTGTTCTAAGATCCCCTTCAGATCTGATATTCTAGGTTCTACCTTCTAAGGTCCCTCCCAGCTGTTGTATCCTATGTTTTAAGGATCCTTACACCTATGGCATTGATCTAAAGTCCATTTCCAGCTATAATACTCTGTTCTAAACACCTCTCCCAGCTCTGATATCCTATATTCTAAATTTCCTTCCAGATTTAATAATCTGTTTTTGCTTCTAAGGTCACTTCTATTTTGACAATCCATGTTCCAAAGTTCTTTCCCAACTCACATTCTATGTTGTAAATTCTCTTTCAGCTCTGATATTCTATATTCTAAGGTCCCTTTCAACTCTGATATTCTATGTTCTAAGACCCCTCTCAACTCTGATATTCTATGTTCTAACATCCCTCTCAATCTGATGTTCTCTATTTTAAGGTTCTTTCCCTCTCTGACAGTCTATATTCTTCCTTCTAAGGCCTCTAGTTCCAACAAACCATGTTTTAAAGTCCCTTTTAGTTCTAACTGCCTATGTTCTATTGTAGAATCACCTAAAAGGTTGGTGTTGTCCTCTAAGAAAAAATTCCAAATCCTAGCAAAGAGATTACAGCAACACTTCATAAAGATGGCACACTACGACCAGGTGAGATTTATATCAGGAATGCAGGACTGGTTAAATATTAGGGCAACTATCAGAATAATTGACCATGTCAATAACAAAACCAAAAAGAGTCATATTATGATCTCAATAGATGCAGAAAAAAAATCTTTGATAAAATACAGCACCTATTCCTACTAGAAACACTAGAAAACACAGGAATATATGGAGCTTACTTAAAAATGATAAGTAATACTTATCTAAAACCATCAGCAAGCATTATCTGCAATAAGGTGAATCAGGGGGTGAAGTAAGGATGCCCATTATCACCCCCATTATTTAATACCATACTAGGAATGTTAGCTATAGCTATAAGAGAAGGAAAAAAAAACAACAGAATTAGAATAGGCAATGAGGATACAAAACTATCACTCTGTGCAGATGATACGATGGTCTACTTAGAAAATCCTAGAAAATCAACTAAAAACCTATTTGAAATTCTTAACAACTTTAGTAAAGTTGCAGGATACAAAATAAAGCCACATAAGTCATCAACATTTCTCTATATTACCAACAAATCCCAGCAGCAAAAGATAGAAAGATAAATGTTATTTAAAATAACTATAAACAATATAAAATACTTGGGAGTCTACCTGTCGAAACAAACCCAGGAATTATATTTACACAACCATAAAGCACTTCTCATTCAAAGTCAGATCTAAACAACTGGAAAAATGTTAGTTGTTCATGGGTAGGCCTAGCCAATGCAATAAAAATGATGATTCTGCCTAAATTTATTTATTCAATGTCATGCCAATCAAACTATCAAAAAAAATTTTCTAGAGATAGAAAAAATAATAAAATTCATTAGGAAGAACAAAAACTCAAGGATATCAAGGTAATCGATGAAAAAACTGCAAAAGAAGGTGATGTAGCCACACCAGATCTCAAACTGCGTTATAAAGCGGTCATTTTCAAAATAATCTGGTACTAGCTAAGAAATAGAGTGGTGGATCAGGGGAACAGAGTAAGTACAAATTACATTATAGTAAATAGCCATAGAAATATGTATATTGTATATATACAATACACTATATACACAGTATACGATAAACCTGAAGACCCAAGCTTTTGGAACAAAAATTCATTATTTGAATGAAAAGTACTAGGAAAACTGTCAAACACTATGGCCAAAACTAGGTAGAGACTAACATCTCACACTGTGTACCAAGATGCAGTCAAAATGGGCATGTGATTTACATATAAAAGTTCATGCCATAAGCAAATTAAGAGATCATGGAACAATTCATCTGTAAGATGTATGGATAAGGGAAGAATTTAGGACCAAAGAAGATGGATAGAACATTACAAAATGTAAAATAGGGAATTTTGATTATATAAAATTTTTAAAAATTGTACAAATAAAATCAAAGCAACCAAAATTATAAGGAAAGCAGAAAACTGATGGGGGTGGGGGGAATTTTTCAACAAGTATCTCTGATAGAGACCTCATTTATTTTTTTGAAATTAGAATTTCTTTTATTGTATTTCTTTTTTAAAATATTAATTTTCAGTTTTCAATATTAGGTTTTATAAAATTTTGAGTTCTAAGTTTTTCCCCCTCCTTCTCCTTTTTCCTCCCCAAGACAGCATTCAATCTGATATGGGCTATACATGTACAATTGTATTAAACATATTAGTCGTGTTGTGAAAGAAGAATCAGAATAAAAGGGAAAAAGCATGAAAAAAATAGAGAAAACAGTGTGCTTAAATCTATATTCAAACTCCAAAGTTCTTCCTCTGGCTACGAATAGCATTTTCCATTATGAGTCTTTTGGAATTGTCTTGCATTGTTGAGAAGAGTCAAGTCTATCAAAGTTGGTAATTGCACAGTGTTACTCTTACTGTGTCCAGTGTTCTCTTGGTTCTGCTCACTTCACTCAACATCATTTCATTTAAGTCTTTCTAGATTTTTCTGAAGTCTACCTGTTCATCTTTTCTTATGAAACAACAGTATTCCATTGCATTCATATACCACAACTTGTTTAGCCATTCCCTAATTGATGCACATTACCACAATTTCCAATTCTTGGCCACCACTAAAAGAGCTGCTATAAATATCTCTGTATATGTGGGTTCCTTTCCCTCCTTTATGATCTTGGGATACAGACCCAGTAGTGGCACCACTGGATCAAAGGGTATGGACAGTTTTTAAAGTCCTCATTTCTCAAATGTATAGAGAACTGAGTCAAATTTATCAAAATACACGTCATTCTCCAATTGATAAATGGTCAAAGGATACAATTGTTCATACAAAGAACTCAAAGCTATCTACAAATCATAGGAAAAAATGCTCTAAACTATTGATCAGAGAAATCTAATTAAAATAATTCTCAGGTATCACCTCACACCTATCATAATGGCTAATATTACAAAAAAGAACAATGTTGGATGTTGGATGGGATGTGGGAATACTGGGCTGCTGACATACTGTTGGTGGAATTGTGAACTGATCCAACCATTCTGGAGAACAATTTGGAATGATGGCCAAAGCATTATCAGACTGTGCATACCCTTTGCTCTAGCAATACCATTGCTAGGTATATATCCCAAAGACATCAAAAAAGGGGAAAAGGACCTATTTGTATGAAAATATTTATAGCACCTCTTTTTCTAATGACTTAAAGTTGGAAATCAAAGACACGTCCATCAATTGGGGAATGGCTAAACAAGCTACGGTTAATGATTGTAATGAAATATTATTGCTCTATAAGAAACAACTAGTAGGACAATTTCAGAAAAACCTGGAAAGACTTCTGTGAACTGATGCATGGTGAAACGAACAGAGCCAGGAAAGCACTAAGTAACTAAGTAACAGGAATATTGTTTGATGAAGAATTTTGAATGACTTACTTTTCTCAGCACCACAATGATCTGAGATAACACTGAAGCATGAATGAAGTATACTATCTGCCTTCAAAGAAGCTGATATTGACTGAATACAGATTGAAGCTTGCTGTTTTCACTTTCTTTTTTTTCTTTTGTTCAAGTTTTCTTGTACAAAATGACTAATATGGAAGTGTTTTTACATAAGTGCACATGTATAACCTGTACCTGATTGCTTACCATCTCAGGGAGGGGAAAGGGAGGGAGGGAAGGACGGATAGAATTTGGAACTCAAAACTTTAAATAAAACTGTTCGTAAAAATGTTTAAAGAAGGAAAAGAAAAAATTTCAGAATTTTTGAGGAATCATATAAATTCAGTGCCAGCTTTTACCAGGCCAAAGAGTCAAGCCCAGTCCTCTTTTGATCTTGGTTCCAACAGCTGAGATGGTTTAATGAATTGGTTAAAAACCACTATGAAGCCTGTAACTCATTGTACTTTCTGGGCAGCTTCCTCTTCCCCACAGCTCCTCCCCACATTGTCACAGTCGGGGGGGGGGCTTCACTGTCACCTTCTCTGACTCAGTCTCAGAAGAGTGTGGGATAGAGACTTCTATTGTCAGAGACAGAGTTTCTCCAGCTTCCTTCTACCCTCTGCCTTTGAATCTGAGATCTGCCCCTGGATGGTAAATCCTGGGGTTTTATTTCTTTGTTCCTCATTTCAGGCCCCCCCCCCAAGGCTGGGGGGCCACCAAAGTGTCCATAAATGAGACTTGCAATGTTGGGATTGAGTAACAGCTCCAAGTAACGTCAGCAGACCCTGGCCCTGCGGCAAGGGGAGGCCGTGGCTATGACCGCATCTGGGCCATCTGGTTCCCAAGTTTTCCACCTATGTTCATCCAGACAGAAGCTGGAAGCTTCTGAATCTGGTGTTGCCGGACTTTGGCTGGGCTCTGTGTATAAGGTGGGGTCCCAAAGTGGTCTAGACCCTGGCTTGAAAGCTAAAAAATGCAAATGGTCTTGGCTGTTGGTGTCTATTCAACACCAAGTAATTTACCTTTAAAAAAAAATAAATTCAGGTCTAATTTTTAAGTGCCCACTATGTCACACTAGGGATACCAAAATGACAACAATTTCTCATTTCCAGGAGTTTGTATGCTACTGTGGGGCAGAGAAATGGAGGGAATGGAGAAGACCAGCAAGCTAAAGCTGGGTCCATGGACACCAAGCTCAACCTTTTCATTTTAGATACAAAGACACTGGAGCTAAGTGAGGTCACACCCCTTAGAAATGTCTGAGGCAGCATTTGAACCCAGGTCTGTCTGGCTGCAGTCTAGTGCTCTATCCACTAAAAAGGTCATGGACTATTGCCTGAATTGTCTTGAACCCTGAAAATGTATTAAGACGAGCCAGATTCAAATCCTCGCTCTGATATTTGCTATTCATCTGATCCTGAGTAGGTCGGTGGATACAGTGTTGGGCCAGTAGTCAGGAAAAACTGAGTTCAAATTCAGCCTTAAGGCACTTACTAGCTGGGTGACCCTTGGCAAGTCCTTAACGTTGTGTGCCTCAGTTTCCTCAACTGTAAATTGGGGTTCATAAGGGCCCTTATTCCACAGGGTTGTTGGAAAGATCCAAGAAGGTAACATTTGTAAAGCTCTCACCATGTTGCTTGGCTGGGCTAAGTAGCTGCTCAATAAAAACTTGTTCCTTCTCTCCTTCCCTCCCCCTTGAATCAGTCCCTTTCCTCTCTATGACCCTCAGTTGTTATATCTATAAAATGAGCTGTCTTAGCCTATTTCTTTTTATTTATTTTAAATTTTAGTTTTTCTCAATGACATAGAAAAAATTTTAACTTTTTTTTTTTAAAGTTTGAATTTCAAATTCTTTCCTTCCCTCCCTTCCCCCCTCCTTGAGAAGGCAAGCAACTTGATATAGATGATTGGTTTTCAAGCTGTTTCTAAGAGTCCTTTCAGTCCTTCCTAAATCTCTTGTTCCTGAGGTCCTCTTTCCCAAGGGGGGTCAAGAGAGTCAGGCCACTCTGGAACATTTTGGAGGTCCAATTCTGAGCACCAGATTCAAGAGAGATACTGACCAAGAAGAGTTCATTCCAAGCAGAGTGACCATGATGGGCATCGATCTGGAAACCACTTCACATGAGGAACAGTTCAATACCCTCTACCCCTCAGTGACTTGGTATTTCCTTTGACTATAGGACTTATGTACTTATGAGTGCAGACATTGTTACGCCAATAGAATTTAAGCTCCCTGAAGGCACCAAGGCCTGAGCCCTTCTAGTCTTTGTACCTCCAGTGCCTAGAGCAAAGTAGGTTAATGAGTGTTCCGTGAATGACTGATATGGAAATAGGCTTTGCATGACTTCATATGTATAAGGGGTATCATATTGGTCACCTTGGAAGTGGGTGGGGGAGGGACTGGAGAGGAGAGCAGTGTTTGGGATTTAAAATGTAAGAAAGAATGCTACACATAGACAGACAGGCAGGCAGATAGACAAACAAATAGAAATAGATGATAGATAGATAGATAGATAGATAGATAGATAGATAGATAGATAGATAGATAGATAGATAGATAGATAAATAGATAGACAGACAGACGGATAGATAGATGGATGGATAGATAGATGGATAGATAGATGGATAGATAGATGGATAGATGGATGGATGGATGGATGGATGGATGGATGGATGGATGGATGGATGGATAAGTGAACATAAAAGTAAAATTTTTTAATGCTTGCTGATTGATTAGGGGGTTATTGAGATAGAGTGCTGCATTGGGAGTCAGGAAGGCCTGGGTTCAAATGATATCTCAGACATTAGCTGTGTGACAGTGGGTAAGACACTTAACTTTTTGTCTCTCTATTGTCTCCTCTTTCAAATGAGGAGGCTAGGTTCCAAGGTCTCTTCTGGCTTTAAATCTCTGATCCTATGGTGGCTTGATTTTGGTGACCACAAGTTAGAGAGGGCATGATTTCTGTAAATATCTGAGGGATTTTTGTGTTCATTGTGTCCTGCTTGGCCCTGAAGGGAGGCCTAAGAGGGATGAGTAGCTGAGAGAAAACCTAGTACACAGGGGAAAGAGCACTCTAGTTCCTGAGCAGAGAGAGACCTAGGTATGAATCCCAGTTTGGGTGCTAAATATCCCAGTTTTGATTGTAAATAATGTCTCTAAATCTCAGTTTGCTCAACTGTAAAATGGGACTGATTGTAGTACATACTACTTCATAGGGATTTTGTGAGAAAAATGCTTTATAAACCTTAACGTGCCATTTTGAGTGTGGGTAGGGGGTGGATGTAGTACAAAGAGTTGTGCTTCTGAAGTCAGAGGACCTGAGTTCAAATCCCACCTTTGACGCTTGCTATCTTGTGACTTTGACCAAGTCATTTAACTTCCTTGGGTCTCAGTTTCTTCATGCATAAATAAGAGAGTGGAACCAGATGAACTCAATAGTAAAGAAATCTTTTTTTTTTTTTAATGGACAGTCTTCTAGGGAATGAGCTCCCCATCCCTGAAGATACTCATGCAGAAGATGGATGAATGGCTGTCACTGACACTGCACTAGCTCCCATTTGCATTGGTCTGGGTGCCCTCTAGGTTTTTTCCAATGCCAGGCTCCTAGGGTTCCTCTGATCAGTCAGCCCCTGTGCAGGAACCCATGTTTCCCTCAGCAGCTTTCACCAAGCATTAGGGACAGTTATGAATTTGAAAAATGTAAGACTGTATTTCCTTTGGGGTTACATTGAAAAGCGAGATAGGAGTTGGCACTCCAAAGAAAATCCTTCACATTTGCTTAGTGGGGGGCAAAGGGTGGGGAAGGGCGGGGAGTGAGCAGTAGTTTCTTTAGAACTGAGGACAATTGGCTGGTCTGCTTTTACTCACCTAAGATCTGTAAGGTACAAGAGTTTCAGATTTCAGCATCATTCAAGGAAATAAACAGAATGGCCACAAAATGATTTGTCCTGCAACCACTAGCAGCCAGATAAAAATTCATAGTTTCTCTATTTTTCCTTATGAGAAATAAGACAGAAAAAGAGAATTTAGATTCTGGTTCTGTGACCTGTATGGCTTTGGACAAACCTCAGTTACCTTACCTATAAAAAAGGAAGAATGATCAATTAGGTGACATCATAGATCCAGAGCTGGAATCAGGAAGACTCAAGTTCAAATCCTGCCTTAAACATTTATTAGCTGGGCAAGTCACTCCCTCAGCCTCAGTTTCCTCATCTGTAAAAAGGAGTAGCCTACTTTACAGGGTTGTTGTGAGACTCAACTGAGATAATATATAAAGCACTCTAATGTATAAATATCACTTAAATTATTATTATTATTATTATTTTCCTTTATTATTATTAGTCTTCTAAGGTTTCTTTCAGCTTTCCATCTTGCAATTCCAAAGTTCAATTGATGAGGGGTGAGAAGGGCTGAGACATCTCAGATGGTAGAGAAGTATAAAGCCTTCCCAGAATAAGCTTCAGCCTCCTCACAGCTTCTCCATACCTATTTCTCATTCCCTTACTCAAGAATATTCAATGTCTCCCCATTACCTAGAGGAGAAAATCCAAACCCCTTATCCTGGCACAGATGGCATTTTGCCCTTTATCCCCTGTGTTACAACATGCCCCTCTGCCCTCTTTTCCCACAATGCCCCTGAAAGAATACTGACCTTGGGATTAGATAACCTGGTTTCAAATCCTGGCTTTGCAACCTACATTCTGTGGACCTTGGCACAAGTCACTTCCCTCTCTGGACCTCAGTTTCCTCATCTGTAAAATGAGGGGGTTGGAAAAAATGCCTCTGAGGTCCCTCCCAATTCAACAAGTATTTATTGAACACCTACTCTATGCAATGGCACCATGATGAGTTTTAAATACAGGAGGAAAACTCTCCTTCCCTCAGGTAACTAACATTCTACTGAATGGTTGCAACATCCAAACTGATGAGCAAATATATCATCTGAGGGCAGAAAGAATCTATCAACTGGGGGGGGGGAGCAGAAGAGAAGGGAAGAAAATCAGGAAATGCTTCCTGTAGAAGGCAGAACATGAGATGAACTTTGAAAGATAAGGATTCTAAGACAGAGGGAGAAAGAGGAACCAGGGGAGAAGAGTATCAAATTCAGGGAGGAGGCGAACAGGTCAAGGTGGTTTAAGATTCTTCAATCCCATCAACTTCTGCTCCAAATAAACTGGTCCCTTCTTCCTTTGATACCTTTGCTCACATGGTTTGTCCCCCTCTTTCTTGGTTTATCTAAATTGTCCCCACTCTTCAAGGCTGAGTTCCCGTTTTTTCTCGCTCCTGAGCCAAGTCTTCTCCACCAGCTCAGCTCATTCACCCATCCTTCCCAAAACTCAGCATTTCAAAAAATCCTCACCAATTATATGATACACAGTATATACTGCCTTATAGTGTTGGACATCTTTTCGTCCCCAAACATCATATCTCTCCAAAGAGATACTAAGTTCCTTGCAAGGATTGTAGCCTCTGTTGGCATATGAGAAACTGACCCCATGGGCTTGGTTGCCCAATCTGGTCCTTACCCTCCCTTCCACATTTCCCTGAGCCTATCCCTGTGTAAGTGGAAGTCACTTGCTCAGTTTTTGATATGACACTTCCTTCCACCTTCATGTCAATAGAATACCCAGTGACTTCACACAGAATCACAGAGACAGGCACACCATTAGCAAAATAGAAGTAAATGTTGTGTAACTATTTAGAATCACTGAATGACAGGATGTTAGAATCTGGAAGGAATGTTCAAATCTAGAACATAGAAAGCTGGATCTAGAAGAAACCTTGAGACCTAGAACAGAGATAGTTGGGAGGATACCATGGAACCTAGAATATAGATAAGGCTAGAAGGATCTTAGAGCATAGAATGTTAGAACTGGAAGGAAATCTTAGAACAGAGACCTTAGAACATGAACTGTTAGAACTTGGAAAGGCTTTCAAATATAGAATGTTAAACCTGGAAGAGAGCCCAGGTCATAGAACACAGAAGGTTAGAAGTGGAAGGAACCTTAGAACATAGAATGTTAGTGCTAAAAGGAACCATAGAGATCTGCCCATTACTAGTTACGTGACCACAAAGTACTTCTCTCTAGGTCTCAGTCTACTCTTATAAAATGAGAGTAGGCTCTAGAACTGTATTTCTTAGCCTGAGGTGGTCTGGTGAAGCTTCCTATGGATCTCTCCCAAGAATGATGTTTTTAAATGCATTAAGTAAAATACATAGAATTTCATAGGAAATTGAATAGGCTGTATTTAATTACAGTGGACTCAATGACAGTACATTTAGATGGAAGCCAACTTTTGAATGACCAAACCTAATGAATAGTAGGCACTTGGTGTTAACATGGAAGAAGGTCTCTAGCAGAGCACCCCAGGGATCTGTGTCAATCAACATCTGTAGTGATGACTTAGATTAAAGCATAGCCATAATGCTTAAGCAGATGGTACAAAGCTTGAAGGGATGGCCAACACATTGAATGGCAGAATAAAGATCCCACTAAAGTCCTGACTTGCTAAGTCAATGGGCTAAATTAATGAAGGTAAAATATAGGTTTCAGGAATAGGGACTGGACTTGTGATTTCATCTAGATAAGAAGTTCTTTATTGGGAACTCCAACCCAACCCTACTTTTATCCTCTGTAACTCAGATTTTTAGAGTATTTCCTAAGGCACTGAGGGGTTAAATGCCTTGTCCATGGTCACACACAATCTATCTTAGAGGTGGAACTTGAAAGTGAGGTTGGTTTTCTATCCACTATACAACATTACTTCTATTAAATAATGTTTAAGAGAAATGAATGAGAAGTCCTACTCTTGGGTTTAAAACATCCACTCAAGCACATGATGGGAACATTATGGCTAGGAAACAATTTGTTTGAAAAAAAAAAGATCTGGGGGAATTAGTGACTGTAAGTTCAATACAAGTCAACAGTATGATATTGAAGTTAAAAAAATAATTAATCAAGGAATATTGTCTGGAATGAAGGAGGGTCTGTGCTGTTGTTCTCTGCTATGGTCAAACCCCATCTGTGTTCACTTTCAGGCAACACGTTTTAAGAAGGACATTGGTTGATAAGCTGAAACCCAGCCAGAAGAGGGTAGAACAGTGAGAAGGCAATGTCCTTTTAACAGTAGTTGAAGTATCCAGGAACATTTAGCCTAGAGAAGAGAAGATCAAGGGTGGGAGAGGAAGAGGAACTAGCATAATTATTATCAGTCAGTATTAGAAGGGATGTCAGTTAGACTTGTCACACTTGGTTCCGGAGGGCAGAAAAAGGAGCAATGGGTGGGCTACAGACAGATCCAAGAGACAGGGAGGGAAGAACTTTCTAACACACAGAACTGTCTCAAAGTAGAATGGCCTGCCTAAGGGGAGGGAGAGGGACAGGGAGAGGGAGAGGGAGAGGGAGAGAGGGAGAGAGGGGGAGAGGGGGAGAGAGGGAGAGAGGGGGAGAGAGAGAGAGAGAGCGTGAGCGCAGGTCAAGACAACTTGACTCCAAGTAGTGGACCCATGCCTCCATGAAACGCCATCCCCTACCCTCCTGAGCTAACCAACAGTAATGCCACAGCTTTCTGGAAATGGCCCTAAGTTACCACTGTTGTGGGTAGGAAGGTATTTAGCCAGACCATGCTGTCTCTCTTGTCCTGGACCATCTCAAGTGGCCTGTTCTCCATCAGCTCCTCTGACAACCACGTATGATTATTAGGGAAATGAGGTTTGGGTGTTAAAGAATGAGCCTTCAATTTATTTTGACAGCAAGGACCAAAGGGAGGAAATTGACTTTGGTGATTTTTCCATAAGCCTTGACAATTCTAATTAATCTTCATTCCTTTTCAAGGGAGCCAACAGCCTGTGATAGCCTAAGTTGAGCCAAGGCCTCTGGCCTGGTGATGAAGGACAGTAGGATTTAGAGCAGGAAAAAGACCTTGGCAATTATCAGTCCTGGTGTTCTCTTGTAACTGCAGACAAAACTGAGACTCAGACGGGTAAAGTGACAAACTCTAAGACCAAGCAGGATGGTGGTAAAACACTTTAGATAAGGCTTAACCTCAGCCCAGAAGTCTCATCCTCACTCCTCCTGGGTAGAAGGAGTCGCTGAGGATGCTGGAGGGGCAAGAACTCCCTAAGGATACAGACATATCTCACTCCCGGATGAGCTTTATCATTCCTGCACACCTTGGACCTTCCCAAACCCAGCCCGACATTGGACAAATTGTGGAGCTGACCAAAAGCTGCCTTTAGAGCCTGGCTCTCTTTCCTTTGGAGATCTCTCCCATGCTCCTGTTTTTCTCCCCAGCCCGTGCCTTCATCCCTACTAGGTACCAATCCTGCATCCCATGCCATTGGGCTCTGGATCTCTCTGACTTCATTTCTCTCCATCTGTATCTCTCCCCTCTATCTGTCCTTCACTCTCTTTTTTTTTCTTTTTTTTCTTTTTGCTTTTTGGAGGGCAGTTGGGGTTAAGTGACTTGCCCAAGGTCACATGGCTAGTTTTTGTGTTAAGTGTCTGAGGCTGGATTTGAACTCAGGTACTCCTGACTCCAGGGCCGGTGCTCTATTCACTGTGCCACCTAGCTGCCCCCTCACTCTCTTTATGTTTCTGTCAATGTCTCTGCCTCTGTCTCTGTCTGTCTTCTGACTCCGGGGCCAGTGGTTTTTCCATTGTCTTAAAGGCCTTTCCAACTCAAAGTCCTATGACCCAGTTCAAACTGCATGTCTGCCATTTGTCAGTTATATGACCTTGGATAAGTCAAGTTACCTATATGGTTCTCACTTATTTCTATGGTCTTTCAGCATTCCTAAAGTAATACTTTATGACAGGAATTCTTAACCTGGGGTCCATGAACTCGGTTTTGTTATTTCTTTAAAAATACTTTAGCTTTGTTGTTTAGTCATTTTTTTCAACTATGTCCAACTCTTTGTGACCCTATTTGGGGTTTTCTTGGCAAAGACACTGGAGGAGTTTGCCATTTCCTTCTCCAGCTCATTTGACAGATGAGGAAACTGAGGCAAACAGGGTTAAGAGACTTACCCAGGGTCACAGAGCTAGTAAATGTCTGAGGTCAGATTTGAACTCTGGTCTTCCTGACTCCAGGTCTGGGCCTCCATCCATTGTACCACCTACCTGCCCTATACTTTGCTAAATGTATTTCAGTATAACTAGTTTGCTTTTAAATTTTATGTATTTTATTTTATGCTTTTAAAACATGATTCTGAGAAGAGATCCATAATTTTTACCACATTGCCAAAAGGGTCTAGGACACACAAAAAAATTGCTCTCTAGTTAGGCCCCTTCTCTACTTCGGATGGCCAGGCTTCAATACCTTTGTCACATTTCCAGTCCAGCCAACTAGAGGATTCCAGAATCTTAACCTTTTGGGGAAGAGATACCCACATCATCTGGGTACTCCAGTAATTTGGCAAACCCTCTTCTACTCTGGGAGATTCCTGCCTGTGCTGGAGTGAAAGGGAGGCCAGATCCCTCTATGACAGTGCATCTACCCGGGGCCGGCCCCTTTTTGCCATCTTTCCAGAGATGGGAAGCACAGAGCCCAGCCCAGGCCTCTGCCTGGGTTCTGTCTGGGCCCCTGCTTCCCTCAGATGTCAGAGCTCTGCACTCAAACATCCCTGGGAAGCATGCCAGGGACTTTCATGTTTTGGATTTCTAGAATTAGAAAAGACCCCTAACTACCAATGAATCATCCCAGAACTATGTGGGGCTCCGTCTGGAGGGAGACCTCGAGGGTGAATGCTTGAGCAGGCGTCCATTTTAATTTCACATGGTGTTTTCCAAACCCAAAGCTCTTTATGGTTCCCAGGCTCACAAAAGGTCGGAGGAAAGAAAAGACTATTTGATGTTTCACCCTTCTAAGGAATTTGTGTAGTTGTGTGTGACCTTGGATGAGTCACCAGACCTCCCTAGTTTTCACTTGTTTTATCTGTAAAATGACAGAAGTAGACCATCCGAGATCCTTTCCAGCTATGATATCCTAGGACCTAAGGCCCCCCTAAGCTCAAATACCCTTGGCATCATAGATTTAGGGCCAAAAGGGACCTTAAAAATCATAGACAAAACACCCACATTTTACACATACAGAAACAGACCCCGAGGTTAGTCACTTAGCCACAGGGAGTAAATTGCTGAGCTGAGATTCAAACTCAGGTCTTCTGGCTCCAGATATACGGACTTTTCATGGCATGATGCTGCTTCCCTATGGGCCATGATTTGAGGGCCTTCTCTGGTCAAATACTCTAATAGCAAAAGCAACAGTGACAAGAGCGAGCTTCTATGTAAGTGTTCTAAGGTTGGCAAAGTCCTTTACATTGTATCTCATGTGATCTTTACAACAACTCAGTGAGGAAGTTACTATTACTGTTTCTACTTTGCAATGAGGAAATTGAAGCAGACAGAAGTTAAATGACTTGCCCAGGATCACACAGCTAGTAAGTGTCTGAGATCTGATTTGAACTCAGGTCTTCCTGACTCCAGGTCAGGCGCTCTCCCCACTGTCTTCTAGCTATGGTAACAAGGAATTTTTTCACTTGAGACAAAAGCAGTTGAGGGGGGAGCTGTATAAGGGGGAAGGGAAGGACAATAGTGAAGGTAGCACAGAGGGCAGACTGGCAAAGGGCAATCCTACATGGGGGAGAGGGAAGAGAGGGTGGCTTACCCCCTAAAAGTACTGTTTTTACCGCTACATACTGTGCCAGGTTAATGTGACCCAGACTTCTTGCTGCTCTCCTCTGTCCCTTTCTGAAATGGATGGGTCATTATGAGAAGCTCGAGCTGTGCCAACTCCTGGGATAGGTCTGTGCCAGTCAAGTCTCTACCCATTGGTCCAGCATGAAAAAGGCTCAGATACTTCTCTAGAGCCAACTTACAGACACAGGAATTTGCTTTTTGCAATGTGTCAACAAGTTCAATTGATTCCTTGCGTTCTCAGAGACTTTTCCCTTTCCCTCTTCCCCCATCTCCCCAGACCTCCCCCTGCCACCACTCACCCCTACCAGCCTCTCCTGACTGCAGATGCCCAAGCTCAACTCTTTGGCCTGGCAGAACAAGCAGGACCATTGTCTTGCTGAGACTTTCTGTGGACTCATCTCAAGCAAACAGAGACTTCATCTCCCCACTTAGAGCAGCCCAGGGAAGGGCAGAGACAGGACAAGAGAAGCCACTCTGAAGTCCCAGGATGGGGCGACCCCAGAGTCACATGCCCATAGATTCCCCTTACTGATAAACTGGAACTTGATGACCTCCAGGACCATCTGAGGTTCATTAGTCCTTGTGAGTAAAGGATTCATAGAATCTTGGATGGGGAAGCTAGATGGTGCAGGAGATAGAACACTGGACTTTTGAGCTTTCATGGCATACTGTTGACTCATTGATTTGGCAGGTCACCAAAATCATTAAATCTTTTTTTTCCCCACAGTACCTGTTGTCTAGCCATGCCTCCTCCATCCTGTTCTGATAAAGTTGAATGTTTGAACCCCAAGGTAGAACTTTATATTCCATCAGTGAGTCAGTCAACAAACACCATCATACACTCATGAGAAAGACAGCATGATGCATTGGAATGAACTCTGGACTTGCTATTAAGGCAAATTGCCTTCCAATTCAGACTTTGACACTTGTTAACTATATAACCTGGAGAAAGTCATTCATCGTTCTTAACCTCAGTTTTCTAATCTGTAAAGTGGGGATAATGTCATTTATAAATACATTGCTAGTAGGGTTGTTGAGAGACAAAATGCTTTACACATCTTAAAGGTCTGCACGAATGTGAGTTACTATGATGTGAAAATGAAGAAGTCTGATAGGAGAAGTATAGTAGAGGTTGTTTGGGAAAATCAGATGGCCTGGGGTAGCTGAGAAATACATGATTTTTACACTGAGGTTGACCAAAGGGAAACTGGTACATCAGTAAAGGAGATGGTCTGGGGTAAAGCAATGCTTATTTTTGCTTATTACAATATTACACGTTGAATTGGCAGAAAAAGGCCCACTCAAGTCAATTCAGGTGCTGAATAAATGCTGAATTCATTGAATTTGGTGTCAGAAGAGGGCATTGATAAGCTGGAGAGGCTCCAGAGGAGAGTAAATAGGAGAGTGAAGCTGTCAGGTCATACAGAAAGAGCAGAGGATGACTTTCCTCTTTAACTTCTTAAATTTCTGAGCTTCCTTCAAGTCTCTGCTCAGGTTTTGTTTCCTCCTTGACCTCCCTTCTTGATAACTCCAGATGCTACTGCCTTGTCCCTTCCCACTTCATGAATTTTTTAATATTTATTTTTACATATTTTGAATTTATCTGTGTATGTTCCATCTACTCTAGGAAAATGCAAATTCCTTTTAAAGGGTTTCATTCTTGTCTTTGTACTGCCAGCACCTGGCACATGGTTGGTATGTAATTAACACTTGTTCAGTGAATACATGACTAACAGATGGACAGTCCCATATTGAAAATCATAAAAGCCCCAAGGGAAGACCCACCAGGCATCGGGAAGCTCCTCTATGGAGAAATCATGGAAAGAATCTCATGGGATGGGGAGACATGGATGGGTTGGTGTCATTTTCCTATATGGAGTGTCCACATTGATTTCATAAGACGATGAGGTAGGTACACTGGAGAGAAGCTGCCTCTGGAGTTAGAGGATCTAGGTTTGGTTTCTGCCTCTGGTACCATATGACACTGGACAGTTCTGGGCCTCAGTTTCTTCATCCATAAAATGCAGGGGTTTGACTGCATGACTTCCTGGATCCCTTTCAACTCTGGAACTCTAATCCTATGACCCCCCCAGAAAACATGGGGCTAATGAAGTAATAATCATAACAGTAATAGTAATCATTAGAATTTATATAGTTTTATGGTTGTAGAGCATTTTGCATATGTTAATTAATTCTTTTTTTTCCAGCCCTCTCAGGGCTGGCCTGAAGGGTCAATGGGAGACAAGAAATGAGAAAGTTCTTTGTGTCCTGTCCATTGACATGCAAGTGTCAGGGTTTCTCATCACTCCTCATCCTGGGCTGAGGGTCAGACTCTCGTTCAAGCCCAGATGTAGGCTGCAGATGTGCACAGCAGAGAGGTCACTGTCTCCTGAGAGGACCCATGTTCAGATTCAGTCTCTAGTAGGACTCCCCATGTGACCTTGCACAAGGCCCTTCCCCATTCTCGACTTCATTTTCCTTATCAAACAATTCATTTGGGCTAGAAAGTCTCTAAGATCCTCTTTGGGTTGGAGAGCTATGACTTGCTTGTGTTGGTCCTTATTTTTATGGTTTACCTGAGGCTGGTCTCCAGGTCCCAGAGCTCCACCAGGCTCTCTTCCCCAACAAAGGCTTATGTTGGTTGGGTATCTCCAATAAACAAATGCCAAGACAAGGGGAGAATGGTGGAGTTGTGCTTATTGGAGCCAGACCCTGCAAAATCCAGCCTGAGACAGAGAGGCAGCCAGCCTGGCAAGCCACCCCTGGGTCCCTGGAAAGGAGCTTCTCTCACTCCCTGGAATTGAGAAAAGGGAGGAGAGGAGGAGGCAAAAACCAACAAAGAGAACACATCAAATGCCGGGCAGCCCATGTGTTCTGGCGGGAAGAAAATTCTTGGTATTTCATTAGTTGGGGTCTGAGCTGAGAAGGGAATTCTCAGTTCCAGAGTCTTCTGGGGGCCACGGATTCTTGTATTTTTTTCTTTTTAATCTTAAAAAAATAAGAAAGAGAGAAAGAGAGAGAAAGGAAAAGCCTCTCCATCCTTTAATTGAATTACTGAACTGCCCTCTGGGGCTGACATTGGAATACATGAGTCTTTTGTATAATATCTAGAGGAATCCGGGGACAGAGGGAAGAATTTCAAAAGGAAAGGCAGAGGAAGGGGGTGGGAGAAGGGGTACTAAGCATAGCGTAAACTAATAGGGATGGGAATAATTCTTCGATGCTGGAGGGATAAGGGAGGTGGGGGAGTCTGGAGAAATTTCAAACTGCCTCTCCTTCCTCGCCCCAGGCCTTGCCCTGACCTGGGGTAAATGCCCTCTCTCCAGACACTAGGACAGAGTTCAGGACACCAGGAAAGCTGGATAAATATAGGACCCCTATCAGTGTAGCCTCATCCTGACACAAGGAGACCCTGCTGTCTATTCGAAAAGGAGAGCCCAGGATTACAGACCTCCTCCCCTCTTCTCTCCCTCCTCCCCTTGGTGGGAGCCTGGCCCCAGGCCCTGGATTGACTCTTAGCCCTTCCCAGTGAAAATGGTGTCTTCCAAGTTTCCTTAGCACTCAACCAAAGGAGTGTAGTGTTATGAGAAGGGAGTTAAATTTGGAGTTAGAAGCCTGGGTTCCTAAGTATCAAAGGATCATAGATTCAGAAGCCCCTGGAAAGGGCCTTATCTGCAGTTGAGGAGCTGAGGGACAGTAACTTGTCAACATCACGTAAGTCTCAGACTCCAAAGCCAAGACTTTTTCCAACATACCATGCTTCCTTTTGTCCCAGCTGTGCCACCTTGGGAGAGCCTCATCCCCTCCCTGGGTATGTTTCCTCAGTTATAAACTCAGGGTTTTGGGATAGATGATCTGGAACATCCCTTCCTAATTCTAAACCTCTGATCCATGATATCCCTCTCCAGTTTAGTCAGGGCAGGAAGGAAATTGAGTCAATGTGCTTTCCTTGGTTCCCAGCACTGACCATTATTGTCAAGGGTAGGTCAGTGTCGTTGGCTCAGAGACATCAAGGACACAGAGAACTTTGGGTAATGGAAGGACCACTGGCCTGGGAGGCAGAAGAACAAAGGTCTAGCTCAAGGTCTAACATTTGGGGAGTTATCCTGAGGAAGCAATTTCTTTTCTCTAGACCCTAGTTTTCCCATCAGTCAAAGGAGGAGATTGAATTAGATTATTTCTATGATTCGTCCTGTTTCAAACACTGCATGTTCTGTGTTCTAAGGTCTCTCCCTTCTCTGACCATCTGAGTTTTAAGACCCATCCCAGCTCTAGTATTCTAGGTTCTAAGATTTTCTTTCAATTCTATCATTCTAACTCCAACAGCTAGGTGACATAATGGATAGAAGGATGAACTTGGAATTAAGAAGATCTAAATTCAAATCCAACTTCAGGCACTTACTAGTGGGGTGAACTAGTGGGCCAGTCAAACAACCAGTCAATCTCCTCAATGATAAAATGGGAATAACAATAGCACCTACCTCCCAGGGTTGTTTGAGGAGCAAATGAGGTATTTGTAAAGCTCTTGGTACAGTGCCTGGCACATAGGAAGAACTTAATAAATGCTTCTATGCTTCTTTCCCTCTTTCCCTCCTTCCCTCCGTAGCCCTCTCAGTTTCCTTAGCTGTAAATTCAGGCGCTTGGGATAGATGATCTCAGACATCCATTCCTAATTCTAAATCTCTGATCCATGATATCCACCTCCAGCTTAATCAGAGCAGGAAGGAAACTGAGTCAATGAGCTTTCCTTGGCTCCCAACACTGGCCATTATTGTCAAGGGTAGAATCAGGAAGAAAAGTTAGGATAACTATACAGTGATAAATATGGACAATGCAGTTTTCCAAAGATTCAAAACTCAGGCAGGACCTGAATCTGTATCCATCCCTCCCTCCCTCAAATTCTTCCCTCCCCTATTTCTGTCCCAACTCCCCCTCTTCCTGACATGCCATCCTCCCTCTTTCTTCTCCTGTTTAGCTTCTTTCTCCTTTCTTCTTTTTTCTTTCATTCTTCTCCATCTTTCTCCTCTTTTTCTTTCTTATCCCTCCCTTTGTCTTTTTTTCCAGTTTCTACTTCCTCTGTTCTCCCTCTTCTCTCTTGCATTCCCTTTTCTTTCTCCCCCTTTTCCTACCTTCTCTCTCTTCTGCCTCTCCTTTCCTTCCTTCCCTCCATCATGTCTTTGTCCTCTGCCCCTTTTGCCTAACCTCCCCTTCTCCCTCTTTTATTTTCCACTACTTTTCTCCTCTCTTTTCACCCTCTCCTGTTATCCTCCTGCTGTGGCATCAGAAAAAGGGCCAGACCCTCGAGTAGATCCATGCCTTCCACATCTGTCTGCGAAACCAGTCAGTCATTTACTCCTGATTTCACTCTTTTCCATATACAAATGAAATTAAATCACCTTCAGATGTGTAATTAAAGCATCCCGCCTTATGCTATTTTAAAACTCCCAAAATAATTGTAACATTGATTAAAATTTTATAAGAATTTTTTTTAAATCAGCCATCTAGCATCCCCACAGGACTCCACCTAATAGTCACTTTATTAATACAAAGTCTGGAACCAGGGATGTCTTGCATTACAATGATTTATTTTTTCCATGTATATGTTGTGTCCTCCTCAGCTTTTCTTTAATAAATCTTGCAGGCTTCTCCTTCTGGAAAGACCTCCCAGCTGCATTATTTATACAACCACATGGATTTTTAAATAGGTGTGAAAGAACTGGCTTTAGAGGCAGAAACAAAGCCTTAACTAGGGCAGGGTGACCAGCTCTCTGTGCCAGGATGCTTAAATTTAGAGTGTGTTAACCGTATTTGTAATCTTTAAGAGTGTAGAAATAGCTAAGTTTTCAAGGACAAGTAATTAAAACGCATAATGCTTCTTCCTCTGTTGTCTGCATCCCAAATGAACTCATCCTCCATCCAGCTTTCCTGTGTCTTATTTCATCCATTCCTCCTCCCTGTGATGGACCATATCAACAGCATCCCCATGGTGACTTCCTCCCTTCTTGGGTCAGGAATATTTTGTGCTACTTGCCTCAGTCACAAAAATTACCAATTACAACTCTGTTCAGAAGACCTGGGTCCAAATCCTGGCTCTGCCAATTACAACATGTATTAACATGGGCAATTCACTTTCCTTATCTGACCTTCTATCTTCTCTACAAAAAACTAGGTGGCCTCTAGCTCTAAATTCTAAGATCTTTTTAAATTTTGTTTCTTAAGGGTACTACACAGATTCCAAAGAATTAAAGTTGAGGATCACAAAGAGGGCAACAGAGACATGTATAGGGGGCGAGAATAGGCTGCAACATATTACCAAGGATGAAAGAGAAGAGGAGCCATGTAAAGTGAGCCATCAAAGAGATGTTCAACCAGAAAAAAGTGGGCAGTCCCATAGCAAGAATGATGAATAACCCATGTGTTCCATTTGCTTCCACATAAAGTCAAGAGATCTAGAGGAAGGCCCTCAGCACATTAAGTGGAAGTACTTTAAAAGATTTCTGTGAAGGCTTGACCAAGAGTTATAAAAGATGGGAAGACATTAATGCATGATGAACTGCCGTGGCAGAGGAAGCACTCACATGGATCTTCTCATGGATCCACAGAAGTATTGGATTCCATAGGCTTATCTTAGATTTCTCTTTTCTCCTAACTTTTGGGATATTTTAGCCCCTATTTAAATACATGCATACACATATACACACAGAGAGTAACCTCACACTGTCCTCACACCCCTTTTGTATACACAGAGGCTATATTTATCATGAAAGACATTATTTCTGCAATTTTGTCTAGACTTCTTTTCATTTGTACAAGAATGGTGTAGACATTTCCTCCTCCAAATTGCGTCAGCAACTCATCTGTAACTTGTAGTCTTTTTTCTCTTTTTAAAACTTTTTTTTTTAGTTTTCAACACTCACTTCCATAAGATTTTGATTTCCACATTTTTCTCCCCATCTTTCCCCTTCCCCACTCCAAGACAGTTTGCAAACTGATATGGGCTCAAAAATATACATTCATATTAAACCTATTTTCATATTAGTCACGTTGTACATAGAAATTAGAACCAATGGAAGAAACCATGAGAAAGAAGAAACATGAGAGAGGGAGGGAGGGAAGAAGGGGGGAAAGAGAAAGAGAGAGAAAGAGAGAGAAAGAGAGAGAGAGAAAGAGAGAGAGAGAGCACAAATAATATGCTTCAAAACTCCATAGTTATTTTTCTGGATGTGGATGGCATTTTTCATCATCCATCATGAATCTTTTGGACTTACCTTAGATCCGTGCATTGCTAGGAGATAACTCTACCAAAATTAGTCATCATATAATGTGGCTGTTACTGCACACAATGTTCTCCTGGTTCTGCTCACCTCACTCAGCATCAGTTCATGTAAGCCTTTTCAGGTTTTTCTGAAGGCAGCCTTCTCATAATTTCTCATAGCCCAATAGTATTCCATTACATTCATATACCACAACTTGTTCAGTCTCCCCAACTGATAGGCATTCCCTCAATTTCCAATTCTTTGCTACCACAAAAAGAGCTGCTATAAATATTTTTGTACATGTGGGTTCTTTTCCCATTTGTATGATCTTTGGGGGACACAGCTCTAGAAGTGGTATTGCTAGGCCAGAGGGTATACATAGTTTTATAACCTTTTGTGCGTAGTTCCAAATTGTTCTCCAGAATGTTAGATCAGTTCACAATTCCACCAGCAATGGATTAGTGTTCCAATTTTCCCACATCTTCTCTAGCATTTATCATTTTCCTGTTTTGTCATGTCAGCCAATCTGATATGTGTGATGTGGCACCTCAGACTTATTTTGATTTGCATTTTTCTAATCAGTAGTGATTTAGAGTATTTTTACATGACTGTAGATATCTTTGATTTCTTCATCTGAAAATTGCCTATTCATATCTTTTGACCATTTATCAATTGTGGAATGCCTTGTATTCTTATAAATTTGACTCAGTTCTCTATATTTTTAGAAATGAGGCCTTTGTCAGAGACACTGGTTGTAAAAATTTCTTTCCCAGTTTTCTGCTTCCCTTCTAATCTTGGTTGCATTGGCTTTGTTTGTGCAAAACCTTTTCAATTTAATGTAATCAAATTTATCCATTTCGCATTTCATAATGTTCTCTATCTCTTGTTTGATCAAAAGTTCTTCCATTCTCCATAAATATGACAGGTAAACTATTCCTTGTTCTCCCAGTTTGCTTATACTGTCAACCTTTATATCTAAAGTATGTGCCCATTTTGACTTTCTTTTGGCATAAGCTGTAAGATATCAATCTATGCCAAGTTTATGCCATGCTATTATCCAGTTTTCCCAACAGTTTTTTCCCAAACAATAAAGTTATTATCCCAGAAGTTGGGGTCTGTGCTTTATCAAACCGTAGATTACTATAGTCATTTACTATGACGTCTTGTGTACGTGCTCCATTGCACTGATTCACCACTCTACTACTTAGCCAATACCAAGTAGTTTTGATGACTGCTGCTTTATAATACAATTTAAGATCTGGTATGGCTGGGCTACCCTCCCTTGCATTTCTTTTCATTAATTCCCTTGATATTCTGGACCTTTTGTTCTTCCAAATGAATTTTATTATTTTTTTTCTCTAATTCTATAATTTTTTTGTAGTTTGGTATGGCACTGGATAAATAAATAATTTAGGTAGAATTGTTATTTTTATTTATATTAGATCAGCCTACCCATAAGCAACTGATGTTTTTCCCATTATTTAGATCTGACTTTATTTGTGTGAATGTAACTTGTAGTCTTAAAAGATCTTCTCAGGACACTAAGAAACAGCACAATATAGTATATTGGAACTAATCCAGACCTTGGAGTCAGAGGATATCCCACCTTTGCTCCCAATTAGTTATGTGACCATAGGCAAGACACTTTGCCTTTCAACCTCAGTTCCCTTATTTGTAAACTGAGCATCATAAAATGGGTGTTACCTACCTCATTGGAGGGCCGATTCAATGCCATGCAAGATGATTCACCCTTCAATAGGCACTCTATCCAGACATCCAAGCACACGTTTTCCTGAGAAGAGCCAGCAAATATTCACACAGTGCTTCAAGGTTTGGAAACTGCCTTACAAATATCATCTCATTTTTACCTCCCAGTGGCCCTAGGAGGCAGAGGCTGTTATCACCCTCATTTACAGTAGAAAAAAATGAGGTAGGCAGAGGCCAAGTGACTTGCCCAAGCTCGTACAGCCAGTAAGTATCTAAGGCAGGACTTGAACTTCAGTCTTCCTAATTTGTATACTCAGTGCTCTATCCACTATGCCACCTAGGGGCTGAGAAATAGTAATGACAGTAATAGTATAATAATCATAATCATAATAATATTAGCCTATTTAGAAATAGTAGAAGTTTCACAAAGTGTTTCATTCATTAACTCATTTCATCCTCACATTAAATCTGTAAAGTGAATGACATTTTTATCTTCATTTTATAGATGGGGAAACTGAGGTTTATAACTTATAAATGTTAAAGGAAAGATCCAAACTCAAGTCTTCCTTACCCCAAGTCCAGTGTTTTCTATAATGCCAAGTCTACCACTGTCTGCAGAAGTCCATGTAGGACTTTTTTTTTTTATAGCTAATGAAGCCAGTCTGCTTTGGGCCATTTCCTGAATCTTTTGCTCCTAAGGTTTTAGTACTTTGACTCTGTCAGTGAGTACAGTAGGGAGGTACCAAGGTTTCAGCCAGGGAAATCTGATTATAACATAGGAGATTACCTGATCATAGCAAGTAATCACATTTTCAGGAAATAATAGATTCTCTAGTAAAGACCCAAAATCTACATAAAAACTGACCCAGGTGGCCCAGTACTTTTTTATTTTTGGAAGCTCAAACTTTTATTCCATAAGTCAGGTTTTGGTCAGGTGAGGCTAATATAAACAGAAGACAGGCTTTTAGTGAACCAAAAAATCTCAGGAGGAAGGGTTCTGATGCCTGAATAGTAATAGGAATTTGGCCCAGTACTTCCTTGACATGGTGGTGGCAATGACTGGGAGTGGGGAAGGGGAGGGAGAATGGATGAGAATGCATGTGGCCAGAGATCATCATGGTTGTCTCTGGGCATCCTGAAACTTAGTAGTACCTCTAGCTCTGCTAGGACCCTGTCCTGCCCTTTGCCTTGGGATTATATTATAGAATTAAAGGATGCCAAAGTTAAAATAAATCATTGACCATATGATGTGAAAATGGGGAGGGACTCTAGCCCATAGAAAATAAAATTCTAGAACTGGAAAAGACCTTACAACATAGGATGGTCAGACCTAAAAGAACCTATTTAGAACACTAAATGTAGAATGTTAGAAAGGGGAGGCGGCTTAGAGCACAGAATGCTAAAGCTAAAATGCTATCTCTTCATGCTCAGTCTTTGACCTAAACCCAAGAAGCCCAATCATTACCCAAGCAATCTATGGATGCTTTTTTATCCTTTTCAGAGATGGAAAGAAGAGGATACAGATCTCTTGAAAAGAAAAGCAGGTAAAGGGTCAGAAAGAAGACTAAATAGAGGAAGAGTGAAAAAGAAAGAGAGGGAGGGAGGGAGGAAAAAAGGATGAGAAGGAGGGAGAAAGAGAGAGGGGAAGGGAGTGGAGGAGAAAAAAGGGAGGGAGAAAGGGTTAGAGAAAGAGAAAGGGAAAGATGGAAGAAGGAAAGATGAAGGAGAAAGACGGAGATGAGAGAGAAAAAGAGAGACAGAGAGTAAAAGAGAAAAGCAGCCCCACTTTACAATGACAGCTTACCAAGGGGACTGAAAAAGACTGGTCCAATGTCTCCAACCTCATTGGCTTGTAAAAACCCATTGCCTTTCTTCTTCCGCCCATGGTATTATAGTTTGAGGAAAGGAATTCAATTTTCTCAATAACTGGAGACCTGGGGCTGGTTTTCCCATGAGTAAGAGGATGACTGCCCAGGAGGGGCCTCTCTCCCCTCACCCATTCTGGGACCAGAATCACCTAGAAAGCAGCTTTTAGAAAGTCTTCTCAGGGTCATGGGCCAGTTTGTTTCTTTTCTCTTTGTTATGGAGAAGGGTTCTAATTTTTTTCTGAAATTGGCCCTAAGATCAAGAGCCTAAGTCTTTACCTGAAGAACAAAGCCACCTTCTTGTTCTACAACCGAGGCATGATCCTCATCCCACCCCTATGCACTTTGCTACACTCTCAATGTTCCTGTTTTGCCAATATGGGCCCCATGGGAGGTCAAAGGTTGTGGTAACTGAATTACAGCAACCAACAGAAGGTAGTGAAGCCTGTGTTTGGGACCAAATTGAACTGAAAGAGACATTGGAAGCCATCTAACCTGACCCTCATTTAAAAAATGAATAAATGAAGGCCAGAGGATGTAAGTGATAATTCCCTCAAGGCCATGGAGTGTGTTAAAGATAGAGTTAGGATTAAAACCCAGGTCCTTTGACACCAAACCCAACACCCCTTTCTGGTTTCTATGTGGTCTAGGAACTTGGCCAGGGAAGAGAGGAAAGAGTTGATATATTTGGATGAGAACAAAACCAGAGGAGCTGGAAAAAGAAAACCCAGCAGATTAAAGAGGTCAAAGTTGACCTGATGGTATCAGGGCCTCCTTTCATCCCAGCAGTTCACCATACACTGGAATCTTCTCTCTGCTTTCTTTTAGGGAAGACCATGCGTTCTTTATTTCTGGTGCATAGAGATTGGAGCAGGAGGCTCACTGTGGTGTTTTAATAACTTGACTCCCCTGAACCAGAGACACATGCAGGTAGTTAGGAGAGTCTATAAACAGTGGGCTTCAGTCACAAAAAATGTACTATGGCTGGTCCTCACATAACCTTGAGAAGCCTGAGACTAGGGGGAAGAGAGACAGGAGGCATAAATCCCACAGAGAAAGGAGGGGTGTTGCCAAGGCCTCTCAACCAGGGACCCAGATGGCTGGTTGAGACAAGACTACTATGGACCCTGGATCTACGGACCCAAGGCCAGGGTCCTTGGTGATTCTCAGTGCCCCAGCTATATGGGAAAGAGTATAGGAGAAATGGTAAATAAAATATGGAAGACCATTTTCAGTCAACTGGGACCATGCCCTTCATTTCACCAAAGACTCAACTAGCCACAAGACCCAAAGCATAGGACTCCAAGGGAGGAGGAAAAACAGAAGCCAGGCTGAAATATTTACACTATCAGTTCTGTCCTGTGAACCTAAGATGGGGTGGTGTAGACAACAACACGGCAGATCCCCCCAACCAGAAGTCAGACTCACATCTTGGGGGGTTGGGAGGACACCTCTCACTTTCTGGTTTTTTTTTCAGTTTTATTATCTCCCTTGAATCAGGATCACCCTAACTCAGATCCTTATCACCTACCTCCCACCTACTTCATTAGTCCCTTGGTGGATCCCAGCATCCAGTCTCTCTTTTCTTTAACCTATCCTCTGTTGTTGTTTTGTTGATTAGTCACATTCAACTCTTCATGACCCCATTTGGGGTTTTCTTGGCAGAGATACTGAAGTGCTTTGTCATTTCTTTCTCCAGCTCATTTTACAGATGAGAAAACTAAGGCAAACAGGGTTTAAGGGGCTGCCCAGGGTCACACAGCCAGGAAGGGGTTGAGGATGGATTTGAATTCAGGTCCTCCTGACTCCAAGGCTGGAGCTCTATCAATTGCATTGTATAGTTGTACCAATCTGTCCTCTAGATCAGTGGTTCTCAGCCTTCCTAATGCCATGACTCTTTAATATTCATATGTGGGCATATCTGCATGTGGGTGGACCCACTTGGAGACGGAGAGAGGAGCAGTGTCTTGGTTCCTAAGATCATCAGAAATATGTGTTTTCTGATGGTCTTAGGGGAGCCCCATGACCCCTGTGAAAAAGTTGACTCCCAAAGGGGTCTTGACCCACAGGTTGAGAACTGCTGCTCTAGATGTTGCATAAAGGTTCTGACCATGTTCCTCCCTTGCCCAAGGATCTTCAGTGGTTTCCTACTGCCTCTAGGATATAGAGGACATAGGATACAGTATGTCAGATCTAGGAAGGACTTAGACTATGGAATGTCAGAGTTCCAAGGGACCTTAAAGAATAGAATGCTAGAATTGGAATGGCCTTAGAAAATGGAATGTCAGATCTAGTAGGAACCTTAGAACATGGAATGTCAGGGGTCATAGAGAACAGAATGCTGGAGTTGGAATGGGCCTTAGAACATAGAACTTGGAATGTTGACACTTCAAGGAGTATCAGAACAAAGACTGTGAGAGGTAGGATTGTTAGTGGTCTCCATGTCCGCCACCCTTTCCACTGTAGCCAGCTATCTTCTAAGAAGAAGAGATAAAAAGGAATTAGGAGTATATGTTTGGGCCCCAGGCTTTTCAGAAGAAGCACACCTTCCCCCTTCCCTAAATCTTTAGGGAACAATAGAAGCCAAGACTAAAATATTGGTGAAGTTGGGGCTCCCCTGATTAGGAGCACAGGCAGTGGCCTTCTTGCTGTTCTTTGAGCACACCACCTCTCACTCCCAGCACTCTCACTGGTCAGCCCTCATACCAGAAAGTCTCTCCTTCCCCTGCTTCCAGGCTTCCTCCAAGTCCCATCTACAATCCCATCTGCTACAGGAAGCCTTTGCTGATGCCCATGAGTGCTAGTGCCTTCCCGCTGCCGATTATCTCCATTTTATTCTATAAACAGAATCTAGTTAATCAAATGCTCGATTGTGAATTCCTTAAGAGTAGGGATTGTCTCTTGCACTTTTTTGGCTCACTAGGGCTTAGTACAGTCCCTGGCACATTGTAGATACCTGATAAATGTTTATTGACTAATGCTGATAGACTTGAGGTGGGGTTTGAAATGCCGTCCAAGGAGCCCCAACACAACAGGGGGCTGATGGGACTATACCCTGAGGAGCTGCCACTTCATTATAGAACCATAGATGCAAAGTTAGAGATAATTTAGTCCAACTCCATTTTACAGATGAGGAAACTGAGGCCCAGTGTGGTCAGATCACTTGACCAAAGTCATACTGGTAGAAAGTAACAGGGTTGGGATTCAAACCCAGGTTCTCTGACTTCAAAGCCAATACCCAAATCCAATTTCACAGAACCACACTGGGCAGAGTTACCCTTAGATTTATTTTTCCAGCTGAGAAGTTGGCTGTATTTAATAGTTCCTTTCCAATCTCTCCCAATAATTGAACTTGATCGACTGTGTTTATTTAACACCCACAATGTTCTCAGCTCCACATTAAACACAGAGAAGGCACAGTCCTCAGCCTCAGACAACTACCGCCTTCTGAAACTGAGCCAGGCAATCACCATTTTGGTTTGCCCCAAAGAACCACAGATTTTCTCTCCTTTTCTAATATTTTTCCCTCCTTGCCACCTCTGGAGCCCTTCCTTAGCTTTCTCCTGGGAGAGGTCCTTCTTTTTTTTTTTCGTGTCTCTTCTTTTTTGGGTGTCATGGTTATTGAAAGAATGGTCAAATGCAAAAGATCTCTCTGTGCCTCCTTTCCACCCTTCTCCAGAATTCCCTTTAACCTTCTCTGTGGCCTCCTCTCTCCACACACCATTGCTGGGCCTTTCAGGGGCCACAGTAGTCAACAGCTAAAAAATACCACCCTTTTCTCTAGAGACGATGCTGTCTGCTAGATTTGATCTCCAGTTCTCAGACAGTTTTGGCCCTTAACCAGGACACTGTCTTCCTCTTGGGTGTGCAATGAGACATTGAGCTTGCTGACTTGCCCTCAACAGATAATAAATAAAGGCAATTATTCAAAATCTGTTCTATCATAGCAGTTTCTGCTCTGCCAGGAGGAGTCAGCTGCTGGCAACATTCCTTTTTGCTTCATAAGTGGAGAGGCTGGCAGCCTCACAGATGCTGTAGTCTAAACAAGCCTATATCCAGTTCAGAGTAACCCAATAAAACACTCTTCATTTCAGTTCAACAATCACTATTAAATGCTTAATGGGTTAAGGGATGGTATTAAAAAAAAAAAGGAAAATACCCACAGTCCCTGCCTTCAAGGAGGTTATAGTTTAACAGGGAAGTGAAATAATTGCTAGAGCACTGGTCTTGGAGTCAGGAAAATCTGGGTTCAAATCTTGCCATGGATACTTACTAGCTGTGTGACCCTGAGCTGATCATTTAACCTCTTAGCTTCAGTCTTCTCATTTGTAAAGTGAGGGGGCTGTACTCAGTGGCCTTCCTTTCAGGTCCAAATCTAAATAGCTCTCTGTAGTACAAGTCCGGATATGTCTAGGAGAATAGGAGAGACCATGCAGAATAGTCTGAGCAGTTCAGGGAACCCTGGTCACTTTTAATGGTAATTGGGGGAGCAGGGAAAGAGGCTATCAGGGAAGTGAAGACACCTGAGGTAGGCCAATAAGAAAGAGAGAACTTTTAACAGGTGGGGATAAGTTCAAGGAGATATTTTTTAAAATAAATTTATTTGATTGTTTTGCTCTGTTTTTATGTCACCAGAATTTTCCCCAGTATTCTTCCTATCTCCTTCCCAGAGAGTTATTCCATGTAATAAATGTTTTAAGAGAAAAAAAATAAGCAAAACAGATCAATACATTGAAAAAGTCTAAAAATATATGCAGTGTTCCATCCTCATGGACCCCCAACCTCTGCAGAGGAATGGGGGTAGAGTGGCTTTTCATGTGCCTCCATTGGGGCAACGTTTGTTATTTATAAATGTGCGATTTGAGGCAGGGGGGACAGCCAGAGGAAATCAAGTCAAGAAATGGGTTGTCTTGTTTATGGAACAGCCAGGAGACCAAAATCACTAGATTGAAGAGCAAGAGATAGGAAGAAAGGTGTAAAAAGGCTGGAAAGGTAAGAAAAGGCTGGGTGAAGAGCTTTGAATGCCAAACAGAACTGGAAGGGACCTCAGGAGCCATCTAATCCAATATCCCCTCATTTTTTTTTTTTTTACAAAGGAGGAAACAGAGTTCCAAGTAAGTTAAGGGAATAGTCACTTAGGTAGTGAGATTTGAATCCTGATCACCTGATTTTGGAACCAACCCTCTTTATACTATCTCCTACAAGTGTTGGTATATTCAAAAGAAAGCTAGGTTTCAATAGGAGCCAAAATCTATACTTCCCAAAGAGATAAAAACAAAAAGAAAAGAAAAAAGGAACCATATGTGCAAAAATATTTATAGCAGTTCTTTTTGTGGTAGCAAAGAACTGGAAACTGGAGGAAAGCCCATCAATTGGGGAATGACTGAACAAGTTATGGTATATGAACATGATGAAATACTATTGTGCCATAAGTAGTGATGAATGGGGATGGTTTCAGAGAAATCTCGGAACGCTTGTAGGAGCTGATGCAGAACCAGGAGAACAATTTACACAATAGAAACAATATTGTAAAGACAAACAACTTTGAAGACTTGGGAACTCGAGTCAACACAATGACCCAACTATAATTCCCGAGGACTCATGATGAAACAGGCTACTCCCCTCCAGAGAGAAAGAGCTTAAGGACTCAGAGTACAGCTTGAGACATATTTGTTTTTCTCGATTTCTCAATGGAGGGCAGAGGGAGAGACTATGAATCTGAAAATAATAAAACATAGAATTAAAAAGCAAAGATTCAATTATAGCTGTATCTAGAGGAACAACAACAGACCAATAAAGGCCAAAGGATAGAGAGAATATGATAGAAGAGAGCTGGGCTGTAGGGAAGTTTATAAACAACTAGGGAGGTTTATAAAGGGGACTTGGAACAGAAGGATGGAGAAAGGTAGCAACCTGAGAAGGGTAGGACTCGTTTTGCTATGGGGGGTGGGAGAGAGGACCATATGTGTAGCAGCAATCCCATTGGCATAACCAGGCTGGCTGCTAGCACAGGTTCTTAGATCTGCTTTACTAGGAAAGATGGCACTTCAAGAGGTCAACAATCTTTTTAATTACATTCATTAGTTTAGGGGAAAGTGAAGTGAAGTTCAGCACCCTGAACTTCAGGGAAAATCCAAACAAAGAAAAGAGAGAAAATACAAGCAGAGAAATAGAGATCAATAGGCAGGATTTCTAATTGTCTGAGAAATTAGCACAAATCAACAGACAGATTCAAGTATCTGATCAAGGAAATGCATATATAGTTACCAGAGAGAGAAGCACCAAACATCTAAGCTTTACAAAGTCAAGGGGCTCCTTAATGGCTACCCAGATTCTCATCGGGCCAAATCACAAGAACAGTTCTTCCAATGAATGAGCCCCAAAGCAAAATGCTAACCTCAGCATGCATATATAGAGCCAGGGGGCATCACAACCCTCTTGACTAATAGAAATTAACAAAAGGTGTGAAAGCTTCCCTTAATGGACTCCACCTGAGAGTCCATTCAATTATTAATTAATTATATAATTTTATAATATTTTTATTTATTGTATTATATATTATATAATAATAACAATTAATTAAATGTTAATGAACATTATAGACCAGTATTTCCTCTCACCCACCCTCCTCTCATGCTCCTCCTCATCCAGCCCAGAAAACTTCTTTAATTTCCTCAACTAGGGTCTCCTCTTCCCCTCCCCTTACCCCCAGCTATGGCCATCACATGGACAACAACCTGCAGCCTCAGATGTCAGAAGCTGAGGGCAGGGAGAGAAGTGGAAATAACCCTTCTCCTCTCCCCCACCCATCATTCAAAGTTATGCTCTCCATAAATTCCATCTTGGACATGAGACCCCCTCCCAGTGGATCCTGGACCCAGGAGGAAAAAAAGCACAGGCAAAAGATCAAACACTGAATGAATGGAAGAAGAAGATGCTGCTGTTCAACTCAGAGGCAGAAGAATGAGAGAAAAGATGGGGCTGGGAGGACAATTACTTTCATCCAAATTCTATTCCCATAAATCCCCAGCCCTTTTTGAAGACAATTTTCCTTTAATAAAAGGCAGTGTTATTAATGTCTTCAAGTGGGAGCTTTTCTGTGCAGGACAATGGGCAATTCCCCAGGCAGGGTTGCTTCTTGCCTCCTAGACAGTACACGTCTATATGAGACCAACAGATGTATACAAATGTCTGGTTTGGGGTCTGTGAGTCCTTCTTTGGAGTCGGGTAACAGCCTTGCAATGCAGTTTCTGGGAACACAGCCTGACATGTTCTCTTGCATCTCAGAAGTCCCTGCCCTTTGGCTAAAGAGGCACAAAGCTCCTCACAAGGGGTCCTGAGAGGGCACAGTTGAAACTCTGCTGCATTGACGCCATTAATTCAGCAAGCATTTGTTAAGCTCCCAGCATGCTCCAGGTACTTCAGTAGGCACCAAGGATACAAAAATGAAAATAGTGCCTGTGCTCAACAAGCTTACCTTCTACAGGATCAGAGGGGAGAGAAGTAACTTGTAAACACATAAGTAAATATCAAATAGATACAAGATAGACGGTGCAATGGATAGTGAGTTCAAATTCAACCTCAGACATGTACTAGTTGTTTGACCCTGGGCAAGTCACTTAATCCGGTTTGCCTCAATTTCCTTATTTGCAAAAATAAGCTGGAGAAGGAAATGGCAAGACTCTCCAGTATCTCTGCCAAGAAAACCCCAAAATGGAGCTGTGAAGAGTTAAACATGATTCAACAACAGTTTTGTAACACAAAATAATTTCAGGGTATAAGAAAGCACCAATAATTCAGTAAGGAAAGATGAAAGGTTTCCTAGAATGTCACGTACAGGGAATATCAGTAGTGTGAAATATGAGTGTGTAAAATAAATCTAAATCTAAAAGAATGGCTTGAAGTCAGATTGTAAAGTTCTTTAAATTGGAAAAAAATGCAGAAGAGTTATTATTTGATCCTAAGGGCAATAGGATACCACTGAGGCTTCTTGACTAGTCATTCTTGACCTATGCTCTGTGTAGATGCAACCTATGAAACTCATCTCTCACTATTTGCTTTGCATTTGTTGATGAACCTTTCCTTCAGTTAGCCCAATTCTACCACCCTTGTACCGTCCCTTAATGACACTCAATTGTGTCAATCTCCTACTTGTCTCTAGTCTCTTTTATGGCCCATCCTTAATCATACATAGAGTATCAGATAAATCTTCCTTAAAGCATCACTTTGTTCATGTGACTCCCCTGCTCCATGTGCTGTCCACACTCCATGTTTCATTCATACCATACCACTATTTCTGGAAGGGTCTCCTTTTTTATCACCGCTTATTAATACTTGACCCATCCCACAAGACCCTGATTCAAAATCCACTTCTTTATGGAACCCAAGAAGAATCCCGTTTACAAAGTCATTAGTAAGTAGGCTTCTGGCCTTTGTTTGAAGACCTCTAGAGAGGGAAGTGCCTTACCTCCAAACTATCCATTCCACTCCATGACAGCTCTAATTGTTAACAAGTTTTTCTTGACATCCAGCCTACATCTGTCTCTTTACAGTTTAACCCCCATGCTCCTTCTTATGACCTTTGAGGTCAAGAAGAACAAATCTAATCCTTCCATGAAACAATCCTTACTAAGTATATGAAATAACTGAAATACTTGAAAACAACGACCATACCCCTCCCTAAGTTTTCTTTTCTCCAAGTCCAGTCTTCTGTGAAATCTTCCTTGATTCTTCCTCCCTCCACAGTGGGACACTATCTTTTCCTTGAAGATTATAGAGAAAAGGGTGTTTTCAGAGAAAATTGGGAAGGCTTGGATGAACTGATACAAAAACGAAGTGAGCAGAAGCAGAACAATTTTTACAATAACAACAATATTATAAAGATAAATAACTTTGAAAGACATGAATGTTGACCAATGCAACGACCAACCAAGATTCCAAAAAATTCGGGATGAAACATCCCACCTACCTCCAGATAAAGAGCCAATGTATTTAGACTAAAGATTAAGATATTAGGAGGGGACATGGCCAATAAGTGAATTTGCTTTTCTCAACTATATATGTTTGTAACAAAGGTTTTTATTTTCTTATAAATTTGGGGAGGAAGATGGAGGAGTGAAGGAGGAAGAGAAGATGGATTTTCATTGACTGAAAAAGGAAAAAATTAATTTTAAAAAATTTTAAAGAGATAAACCACAATCTTAGAAGTAGATTAGAACCAGAAGGGACCTCAGAGGTCATCTCATACAGAGGTGTCTAACATGTAGTCAAAACCAGGTCAAGATGTAATTGGAAAATATTTAACAAAATAAAATAAAATATTATAGGACACGGGCAATGTCCTATAATATAGCTTTCTAAGTCAATATGTAACCCATAGGAATGTTTATTTACAGTTTAGTGGCCCCCAATTTTCTTTGGGTTTGACACCACTGATCTAATCCAACTCCCTTCCCCATTTTACAAAGGAAAAAACTGAGGCTCCAAAAAGTTGAGCAACTTGCCCAAGGTCGTACAACTAATAAGCATCAGAAGTGGGGTTCAAACCTAGGTTTCTTTCCACTGGGCAGCAAAAGGACCTGAATTCTCCTCTACTCAGCTCCTCCCGTCAACTTGTGGGGAGGGGTCGGATCCTGTCTCGTGGCATATGCTTAGAGCAGGTTCTTGAAGAGAGAGCACCAAGGGAAGGGGGAACCAACAGAAGAGTGTGTGTTTGTGTGTGTGTGTGTGTGTGTGTGTGTGTGTGTGTGTGAGAGAGAGAGAGAGAGAGAGAGAGATAAGTATTTGTTCATTTTTATAAGTATTTGTTCATTTATTAATTCAACTAATATTTATTGAGCCCCCTTCTGGCTATTAAGTTGCTTTGCTGGAGATTTGCCCTCAAGTTAGGAACAAATGAGCCTATACTTGTGAAGTGCTTTGCAAATTTTAAAGTTCTATATGTTAGTCGTTGTTATTAACTGAATGGCACGTGGGAATGATAAACCGTTGCTACAAGAGAGTCAGTGTCAGTGCTATGTGAATGGTTAATATATCGAGAGCTACAGAAATCCAGGGAAGGGAGTGCTTGCTGGAGGCTGAGGTGGTCAAGGCTGACTGGAAGGAGAACATGGGCTTGAGCTTGGCCTTGGAGGAATTAGCTTGCTGGAGGTCAAGCAGAATGGGCTAGGGGTCAGAAGTGGGGCTATTCCAGGCCCTTACTATGAGCTAGAACGCACCACCACACAGACCCTCCAGGCCTAACTCAGGCTTCTTCCTTTGGGATCCATGAACTTGGGATTTAAAAATATTTTGATAACTATATTTCAATATCATTGCTTTCCTTTGTAATTACATTTTATGTATTTTATTTTATTCATTTAAAAAACATTAAAATGAAAAGGGTCCATTGGCTTCACTAGACTGCCAAAAGGGTTTAGAACACACACACACACACACACACATACACACACACACACACACACTCTTCTGTTGGTTCCCCCTTCCCTTGGTGCTCTCTCTTCAAGAACCTGCTCTAAGCATATGCTACGAGATAGGATCCAACCCCTCCCCACAACATGCATGGCTCCCCAGTACTGCTATCACAGCATTTGAGGGGGAGTTTTGCCACTAAGATGCAGAACACCAACCAGACCCTCACAAATGCTTTTAGAAACAATGAGCCCCATAGGATTGCACTTGCTAAGGCTGCAAACTCCAGCCTTACCACACCCGGATTCTCTTACCCAAACTGGAGGGTGTCCAAGCCCCTGCCACCCCTTCCTACAAGCTGATGTTCTTAGGCACAACTCCAAGGTACAGACCCACCAGAAGCCCCACTCCCAAAATGGATTGTTCCCAATGAACTCTCCTTGAAGGAATCCACTCTGACCCTTGATGCTGAAATCCTACCAATCCTATCAACAACCCACACACTAAAACTCCTATCCTAAGCCAAATTGCTCAGGGATCCCATAATGCCCCATACCAGCATCGAGGACACCCCTGGATGTCTCTTTAGCAGAACTGAATAACGGCAGTCAGCTTTATTTTGGCACAACTTCTGGGCCATTGACTCTTCATTTTAACCCAAGTCTCCTCAAATGCTAACCTCTCTGCACCTGAATTCAATTAAACAAAAAAACTCAAGTGTAGAATGTTCTGCCTTTGGAGTCGGGAGATCTGAGTTTTAATCCCACCTCTGAAACCTAGCAAGTGTGTGACCCCAGGAAAGTCACCTATCCTAAATGTGCCTCAGTTTCCTCATCTGTCAAATATAAATGACAATATTTACATCATTTGGTTGTGATGAAACTATTTTATAAATCACAAATCACAAAAGAACTGTGAGTCATTATTACTACGTTTACACATTGTACAATATTCTAGGGGGATAAGGATTAAATAAGATGGGTTTTTCCATATAGTTTCTAGTTCAGTAGTGGGGTATAGTACATAGAGAAATAGCCATAATATATCTACAAAACCAGAGCTATGATTTCATTTGTATAAGGAATTCCCAATGAGGAAACTCCCTTTACCAATGCAGAACAATGTCTACTCTGTAATTGGTAGTCTAAAAGAACTGTGCTGGGTCAGATGGCCAGGGTGTGTTAGAGACATAGCTGGCTTTCTAGCCAATCCACCACACTGCTTTCACACATACAGAAATAACTACAAAACACAATGCTAAGTACAGTAGATGTAGGGGAAATCACTACTGTTTCTATCCTTAGTCTAAACCTTAATGTTTCATCTTACACATTCATGACCTATTTTTATTGGGCGCTTATCTTATGTTCCTCCACGATGAGTGCTTTCTTTCTCTTTGCCTGCAAACTTAATGTCTGCCTGAGATGCTAAGCTCCCCATGGAGAAGGTGTACACTCTAATATTTGTCTCAATTGATGGAAAAATCATGGTCTTTGTATATTGTTTAGAATAAGGTATACTGCTCTCCCACCCTTGCCAAAGCCTTAGAGCCTGGTGGGCTCTGACCTCCATGACTGCTGTTGACTTGGCCAGCCAAGAAGGGCTGAGCTCTTCTCTTGGCCCAACCAATCTACTTTCATGGTGTCTATTATCTCCTCCCTCCTTTCAGCCCTGTTACATTCATAGATTCCCAGACTAGTAGAGCTAGCGTTGACTTTGGGCATCAATTAATCCAATCCCTTTTATTTATTTTTT
>CM053601.1:175984279-175999956 GCA_028646575.1 Pseudocheirus occidentalis | reverse complement strand
TCTCTCTCTCTCTCTCTCTCTCTCTCTCTCTCTCTCTCTCTCTCTCTCTCTCTCTCTCTCTCTCTCTCTCTCTCTCTCTTTCCCGGTCTCAGAGTTAGAAAGATTCTCTTTGGCTATCTAGCCCAACTCATACCTGAAGGAAAATCCATCCCCTCTATAGCATACCTCAAAACGTGACCATCCTACCTTTGCCTTAAGACCTTTCTGGGGCTCAGTCCAAGGTAGTAAAGGTCAAAAATGATAAATGTGTCTTGGGAGTTGGGAAGGAAACCTATAAGCTTCTCAGGCCAGGAAAAAGAAGCTTTTCTGCTTGGCCTCCATTCAGGGGCCCACACTTCTGGGACCCCTCACTACTTCCCAGATTTATTGTTTTTAGTTTAGTCATGTTTAGTTTTTAGTCTTAGTCCATGTTTAGTCTTTTTTCAGTCATGTCCTGCTCTTTGTGACCCCATTTGGGGTTTCCTTGACAAAGACGCTGGAGTGGTTGACCATTTCCTTCTTGTTTTACAGATGAGGAAATCAAGGCAAACAGTTAAATGACTTGCCCAGGGTCACACAGCTACTAAGTGTCTGAGGCCAGATTTGAACTCAGGGAGATGATTCTCTCCGCTGTGCCACCTAGCTGCCCGGTTTTGAGACTTTCTCTTTTTAAAGTTTTGTCTCTGAGCCCCCACCTATACATCTCTGTGTCAGACTTAGGAAATCAAAGTGAAAAGACTGTAGGGTTTGGGATCCTAGAAATGGAAGGCCAGTGTAGTGGATAGACAGCTAGACTTGGAATCAGGAAGACTTGAGGCTGGATATTGCCTCAGGGACTGAACTGAGGTTAGGTGACTTACCCTGGATTATATAACTAGTAAGTATCTAAAGCTGGATTTGATCTCAGGTCTTCTAGTCCCAGCGCCCTATCCACTGTACCCCCTGGATACCTCCAAGATCAAGTGACTTATGGTCACATGGGTAATAAATATCAGAGCTAGGATTTGAACCCAAGGTCCTATGATACTGAATCTAGCCCCCTTTCCAATATACCCTATCACCTCACTATTAGATCCTAGGGTTATTAAATTAAAATAGAAATTTTATTATCTAAAAATAAAATGGAAAAAAACTCATAAGACAAGATACAAAAAAGAACTGACTCCCATACAAAGAGCTGTCATCTACCATACATCCAGGGGAGTGCTAATCAATGCTTCATTAGTGTCTTTGTGTTCTTTATATAGCAGGAAAAAGTCATTATCAGGTCAAATTCATGGTCCAGGAATAATATTTGGGGACCATAGTTTCTCTCCTTATTTATAGTTTCTTCAGCGTCATGTGGAATCTAGAGAATATTGACTTCTCCCATATGGGACCCGGAGCCTCTTGCCACTGCATCTGTCACCATCAGCACAGTCCAGATGGAGTTCTAGTTTAGGAATGTTTCTGCCCAAGGCTCTATGTACCTCTGGCTTTTCATTCCACACAATTACTGCTCTCATATGCTTCCTCTAGTCGCCCCACTTTGGGGCCAATTGTGACTCTCCCAGTCTTCTAACATCCTCGATATTTTTTTTTTCTGGAATCAGTGATGAGTCACATCACCAAACTATAGACACATGCACAACCTTATGGGAAATATCCAGAGGATTTTCACCCAAAGAGCAAAACTCTCATAGCCCCAAATACCAACAGAAATGAGGAGTTTATACAAGGTGCATCTTCTACATGAAAGAGATGGACATGAGTGATAGGGTGGGGTGATTTCTGTTTTTGTATTTCATAGAATCACAGTTAGCAATGGAGAGTCATAGAACATCAGTGCTTGAAGGGACAGTAGAACAGAATATCAAAATCTTGAGTCTCAGAGCAGTCAAACAAAGAAAGTTTGAGCTGAAAGGATCCTGTAGACCATGGAGAAGAATATAGTATGGGTTTAAGGGTTCAAAGACCTGAGTTTGAATCCTGGCTTTGGTACTTATTAGGGTATGATTTGTGAGAGTCCCTTTCCCTTTCTTTGCTTCTTCATCTGTATAATGAAGAGCTTGGACTCCATAATCTCCAAGGTCCCTTCTTGCTCAAAATCCTACAGAGCAGGAGTTCTTAATATGGGACCCATGGGCTCCTTCAAGGGGCTTTCAGGGGGACTAAATTTGGATGGGAAAAGGACATCTTTATTTTTACTTACCTCTAACGGAAGTTTAACATTTCCTTCAATTATTCCCATGTATTTATTTATTGACTGATTGATTGTAAGGCAGTCAGGGTTAAGTGACTTGCCCAGGATCACACAGCTAGTAAGTATCAAGTGCCTCAGTCAGGATTTGAACTCAACTTCTCTTGACTTTCATGGACAGTGCTCTATCCACTGTGCCACATAGCTGCCCATCCTTAAATTATTAACTAAAAACTAAATTTGATTCTGAGAAGAAGTGCATAGGCTTTACAAAGACCATTGAAGGGTTCTGGATACTGAAAGCTTAGAGCCCCTGCTCTAGAATAACAACAGGCTTTTATTACTCCTGTTAAGCAGGTAGTATACATTGTATTATCCCCATTTTACAGATGTGACTTAGAGAATTTAAATAATTTGCCCCATGTCCCAAAGGTAGGAAATGTTAGAGCTTGAGCTCAGTCCTTCCTGCCTAACTCTCCAGGGCTCTCTCCACTCCCTCATGTTGCTTGTAGGTCATCAGAGCAGAAATACAGGAAAAAGAATGTTGGAGCCAAAAAGAACCTTAGGAATCCCTTTTCCCTGAACTGGACAATCATTTCCTTCAACCCCAGAACCTTTGCAAACCCTCATTTCCATATATTCCACAAACAGAGAATCTTTCTCTTCAGTCAGTTCCATCTAACAGCTTCCCCTCCCATCTCCCAAAACCCTATTTGCAGAAATATTTCAGACCAAAGGAACCCCAGTTCCTGCTGACCTGCTCCTTGCTCTGTCCCTCTCTTGGGCCCTGATTGCAACTGACAGCTTTGGGGTAGGATCAGGCAAGAGGGACAGCGGCTTCCTCCTCCCTAGCCCTTGCTTCTCAGTGAGAGGAAGCAATTGGATATGCTCTGTGTAAAGGAGGCAGCCAGGTGATCAAGATGGAACTCTCTGTGGGACCATGCTGGGGGCAGAGGAGGGGCAAGCTAAGTCATTACATGCTGGGCCATTCCTTCCAAATGGGATAGCTTTCTGCCATCTGCCTGATATACTCTTTGCCTTTTCTGTTTTAACCTTTTGTGGTCAAGTATTCAAACACAGAAAGAACCATTTGATTGGTTTAATCTAGAGAATGTTTGCTATATCCATACTTATTCTGGTTTAGAGTTTTTGTTTCTGTTTTTTTAAAAATAAAGATAATAGATGTGATCCATGGTATGGAGGGTTTTTGCTATGGACTCATACAAACTGGGTTAAATTCTGGAGATCTTGATCCCAAAGAGAGAAATCAGACTTTGGCTCATTACATGCCTACCTTGGAATTCCAGAGAAAACTCTACAACAAAGCTTACGTGTGGTTCTGGTCTAGGGTATCCACTAAAAGGAATCAAGAGAATCCCTTCTGGATGAGGTATTCAGTCAGTTCACATCAGACAGCAATTTATTTCCTCTATCTCAAAAGAAATTCTTTATTTTTATTTTTTTATTAAATTAATTTATTTTTAGTTTTCAGCATTCATTCCCGTACAATTTTGAGTTCCAAATTTTTCCCCCATCTCTTCCCTTCCCCCCACCCCAAGACAGCATGTAATTTGATATAGGCTCTACATACACATTCATATTAAACTCAAAATAAATTCTTAAGAAACAAAAGAGTCATAAACACACATTAACAAATACTGAAAATATCATCACACTTATGATACACATGTTTCCAAGATATAAAGACAACTTTGGAATATAGTTGGACAGACAATACATGTTTACCTCAGTTCTGTACTGTCTGAGAAACTGAGGAAGTCCTGATCTCCTGCCCAATCAGGCACGGCTCCTTTGTCTCTTTTTTTTTTTTTTGTTTTGTTTTTTGGAAGGCAGTTGGGGTTAAGTGACTTGCCCAAGGTCACACGGCTAGTTTTTTGTGTTAAGTGTCTGAGGCTGGATTTGAACTCAGGTACTCCTGACTCCAGGGCCGGTGCTCTATTCACTGCGCCATTTAGCCGCCCCTCCTTTGTCTCTTAAGGATCATGACACTTTTGCAAGCGGTCATCTTCTCTTCCAAAAAGGGGCATAGTTGGCAATGGGCACTGACTCAGAAACCAAGGGAGGACTCTTAAACCACCAAGGCTCTCACTGAGGCTAGCAACATTCATTTCTCAGGATAACTGTTTGGTACTGAGGGAAAGAAACACAAAAGGGAAGCAAAAGCTGGGAATTTGAGGCTTAGGCTCAGCTGGACAAGTATAAGCTCTTGCTTCCAGGGGCTTCTAGAACAGGGAAGAGGAGAAAAATCCCTACCTTCTCTTATTGAAAATACAAGTGACATCTGGCAGAGTCCCAAATGAAGCATCCAAAAGAGAGGTGTAGAACCTATTGAAGGGGTGGCTCTTCCTGGCTCAGCTGTCAATCACCTTTGAGGCAATCCAGGAGCTGTTGTAAATGTCCTAAATCGAGGGAGCAGAGCTCATGTTCCACTGGAAAGGGTTAGTCATCCATATCCAGTTTCATCAAAAGTACTCCCATCCAGAAAATCAAGAGGTTCCTCTGATCACCTGGCCCACTACATTGAAATGACCAATTTTAGTCCTGGAGGACAATCATGAAACATGCCCCCTCTTCTTAGCAGAGTGCTGGGGGATTGTGGACTCACAATGTTTCATCTATTCTCAGACATGGTCACTGCATCTTTTTTGTTTGCCTGCTTTTCTTTGTTACAGGAGAGGCTTAATTTGAGGTTGGGAAAGTGGAGTCCTAAATGAGAAGATGACTGTGATATAAAAACAAAAGACAATAAAGCTTATTTTAAAATTTTTGATTTTATTATAATTCAGTCTGGATTACTCTAGCTCTCACCCTGGATTCCTGTGCTTCTGTTTGGTGAAATTTCATCATTTTTTTTGCCCATGATGCCTTTGCCAGCCATCTTAATATGATATCCTCCTTCCCATGGCAGTACTCCTCACCTTCTCCTCCTCCTTCTCCTCTTCCTCCTCCTCCTCCTTCTTCTTCTCCTTCTCCTCCTCTTCCTCCTCCTCTCCTCCTCCTCCTCTTCCTCTTCCTCCTTCTCCTCTTCCTTCTTCTTCTTCTTCTTCTCCTCCTCCTCTCTCTCATGCATGCACGCACACATACACACACACATGCACACACACACATACACACACACACACACCACTTTAGTCATTTCACCACTACTAACCCTGAGAAAGGAGGGTTTAGTCAATTGCTCTGACTTCCCTCACCATCTCTATGATTTCCCTGACCAAAACACTGCTCTCATGAACAATATTCCCATAATTGCATTATCTTCCCATAGTAGAAGGTAAGCTCCTTGAGGGCAAGAATTGTCTCACTTTTTGAATTTCTACTCCTAGGATTTAACCAGTGTCTGATCGATGGTAAGTGTACTTAATGAATCCATTTTCTTTCATTCATTCAAACAGCTTCAGTTTGGTTTGAGGTCTAGTACAAAATTAATATTTGTGTTTAGTTTGGGCTCGAGAAAATTAGTGTGGTTCATGTTGGTTTTGGGTTCATTGGCTTAACTGCAGTCAGGTAAATGTAGCATCTGTGGCAGAGAAAGCAAATCAGAGGAGGAGAAGTTCTGGGGGAAAAGATTGATTCTAACTGGGTCTTCCCCAGTTGACTGGGTCACCTAAAGAGTAGGAATCATTTCAGGGCCATTACTGAAGAGTTGAGTGGATACAGGGGCCACTGGAATGCAGTTTCCCTTTTTACAGTAGTGAAGTCTATGAGCTCCTTCTCAAAACTATGTTTTAAATGCATCAAATAAATTATATAGCATTACAGAGAAAACCAATTATATCAAATTGGTTAGAAAAAAACATTTAAAAAATTCCCCAGGTTCATGAATTCAAGGTTAAGACCCTATCTAACTAACCCCTAATCGTTTACATAGGAGGAAAGTGAAGAACTTCAGAAAGGGGAATGGACTTAACCTAATGGCAAATAAGTAGTAAAATATAGAATCAGGACTTGAATCCAGGACCCCTGAGTCCACATACATACACACATATATACATATGTACACATGTGTGTCTTTTGCCACTCTGCCATGTTGGTAGAGATATAATACCCATGAAAGCATTTTGTATCTGGGATATAAATTCAGAATGTCATTATTTTTGTTTAAAGTGTTCTTTGTGACACCACTCTCTTCCTTATATCCCTCCCTCCACCCTCTACCCATCCCCCAAGGCTGAAATCTCGGAAATCAATGAATCCCTTGCCTACTTCTTTGGTCCAGGTTGTAAACATGCTGTTTTGGAGCCTAAAGTGGGTCATGAAAGCTGGACTGTTGGAAGCAAATGAGCCTGAGGCTGCATTTGAGGGGCCACCCTCCTCCCCACTCAAGAGCTGCTTCCCAGACCTTAGCACTGATCTGAATCGGCCAGCTTGTTCTTCCACTTAAATCAGAGCCTCATAACTAAGACTGTTCACTCTGCTTTCCACTCTCAATTCCCCACTTTCTATTCCAATCACAGTTCCTTACCTCCTCCTTTCCTGTCACTTTTCAATCGCCTTTCAGTAGCGAAGGAATTCACACAGTGACCAATACTTCTGTGTTGTCAGAATCATAACCTGGAATTTTCTCATCTAGGCCAAAAACATTTGGGGATAGGAGTGGGGTGGTTGCAGCAAGACAGAAGCCAGTGGTGGCTGGGTGGGATGGAGCCATTGGCAGAGTAGGGAACACTCAAGCTTGCTGTTAATAAAGGAAGTGGTCCGTTCCCCAGAAAGTCCAGCCCTCACCTTCTTGGAATAGGAACCAGTTTCAGAAGTGGGGGACCCTGAAAATGCTAGTGTGGAGGCGGCAATGCTGCATGATGACAGACAGGCAGCAAACTATTAGGGAACCCCACACTGGCATGATGGGACAAAGCCCTATTCTCCCCATGCAAGCAGAGTCGAGTATGATTTCATCCACCACCATGGTCAAAGTTAGCTTCCACTGGGAAATAATTGGCAAAGTCAGGCTCTTCCTTACCTCCTCCAAACTTCTGACCATTTGCCTGCCAAAGGTGTCTCCCTCTGTGGTCCATGAAGATCTCTACCCTCTTGTGGGAGACAGTGATGGTATAATGAGAACGTTTAATCCTCAAGGGAAGTATTTGCTTAAGGACACAACCATAGACTTAGAGCTAGACTGGGCCTAATCAAACTAGGTCTTCTAATCAAATCCCCTAATTTGACCAATTGGGAAAATGAGACCCAGAGAAGTTAGTGTTTATTCCCATTCTGCAGGTGAAGAAACTGAGACTCAAAACTGGAAGACATTTCGAGCCCCTCAAACCTCACTCCTTCTTACCTTGCGTGTGTTCTTACTTCTTCTCCCTCCACATACTCTATGACCCTGGCCCTTTTGCTGTCCCCCAAACATAACGTTCCATATATCAACTTGGTGTCTTTTCCTGGGTTGTCCCCTATGCCTGGAATGTGTTTCCTCCTCAACTTTCCTCAAGGACTTTCTTCAAGACTCACATTAAATCCCATCTTCCACAAGACACCTTTTCTGGTTTCCCTCTACTGCTAGAATTTTCCCTTGGAGATTACTTTTCTTCTTCTCTGTGTATAGCTTGTGTGTATAGTTATTTTTCATGTTATATCCATCTTCTTGAGGGCGGGTGCCATGTTTTTTTCTTTTTCTTTTCTTCGTATCTCCAGTTCTTGGCATGGTGTCTGATACTTAGTCAGAATTCAAGTAACACTTGTTGGCTGGGTGACTGATCATCCAGTCTAACCATCTCATTTTACAGATGTGGAAACTGAGGCCTGGAAATGTGAAGTGATTTGCCCAAGGTCACATAGGAAGGAAATGGGCAGAGGTGATATTTGAAGCCAGGCCCACTAGTTCTAAAACCCACACTTCTTTCTTTTTATTCTTTCATATTCAATAAAATGTGTTGGGCTAAAGGAAAATTTTCCATGATAATTTTTTTCTCTGTTTCTTTTACTTTCCTCTTTTTATTTCTTCCCCCCCCCCCCTTTTGTCACAACCCTTCTATGACTGGTTCAAATCCAGCCATGTCAGTTACTACTTTGTTTCATCATTTTCAGTCATGTTGGACTCTTCTTGACCCTCATTTGGGATTTTCTTGGCCAAGATACTAGAGTGGTTTACCATTTATTTCTCTCAATCATTTGACAGATGAGAAAATGAATGCAAGAAAAATGAAGTGACTTGCCCAAGGTCACACATTTAGTAGGTGTCTGAGGCAGGATTTGAACTCAGGAAGATGAGTCTTTCTGACTCTAGGCTCAGCTCTCTATCCACTGTGCCACCTTTTAAGAAAGCAATCTCATCGTTATGGACCTCATTCTCTTCATCTATAAAGTCGGAGAGGTAGATTAGCTGATCACTAAGACGCCTTCCTGAGTCTTGGTTTTATCATTTAGAAAATGAAGGTGACAATACATTGGCTATCTCCCTTATGGGGTTGCTGGGTGGGTAGGTGGGGAGCATTTTTTAACCTTAAAGTACTATGGGCATATGGGCTAGGGTTCCATTAGGAGTAGAGGCATGCTGACAGAACAACTCGGGGTCAGCAGAAAGGTGGCTTATCCTGTGTAATTCTGACTGTAGTTTCATGATATTTGAATTGTTTCTTTTTGGCTGCATTCAGTATTTTCTCCTTGACTTTGTAGCTCTGGAATTTGGCTACTATATTTCTTGGAGTTTTCAATATGGGACCTCTTTCAGGAGGAGATTGGTGAATTCTTTCAATAAAGCAGAAAGGTGGCTGCCCAGCCTCTTTTTCTCTGTTCTTCTCTCTTATAGTGCTGGGCTGAGAAGGAGGTACAGGGAGAAGCCTGGGAAGAGGGCGTACTACCTACAAACCTCCGGGCATCCAGGAAGTTGTAGTTGGGGAAATGAGTCGTGAGAATGTTTGTCTCTTGATCCTGTTGTATACCTGGCCTTGTGTATTAAATAAATGCCCATTTCCATTTTAAAAAAAAATCCAAAAACCCTTTGAAAAGAGTTCATGATATATGATCCCCAAATCATAGAATCATTGGTTAGAACTGTAAGGGACCCTTGAGACCATCTGCTCCTTCACCTCCTCCTTCAGGTCACAAATGAGGAAACTGAGTTCCAGAGAGAGAAAATAATTTGACAAAGGCCGCCTCAGTGGCAGAGGCTAAGACTGCCTTGGAATTAGTGAAATGGTTCCAAACCTAGTACTTTTTGTATTAGAGGCATTAAAGTAGCACTGTGTATAGTGTCAGAACCTGAACCTGGAGCCAGGGAGACTTGAATTCAGATCTAGTCTTAGACACTTACTGTGTGATCCTGGACAAGTCACTTGACTTCTGCTGCCTCAGTTTACTCATATGTAAGATAGAGACAATAATGGCATCTACCTTCCAGGGTAGAGGTAACAAAATGAGATATTTGTAATGCTATTATGCTATATTATGAATGCTAGTATTGTTGTTAACACCCTCTTCATTTTTTTTTTTACTTTTGAATGCCTTATACAATCAGTTTTTACTTGTCTTTTGAACATCTTATACTTCTGTTACAAACTGTCAGGTTTGTAAGAAATAAGAGCATTTTGTCAACTTTTAAAGTTTCATCAGCTTTCTAGAGAGCTGATGTTGATTTAGAGTTTTTGTCTCATTTAATTCTCAGGATGATCTTCTGAGTCGGGCATAAGAAATATGATTATGTTAATTTTAGAGATAGAAAATATAAATATAATACAATTATATTCATTTTATAGATATACTATATAATATTATTATATTAATTTCATAGATGTTTCTATAGATCTAACATAAATATATAATATTTATTATATATGATTTTGTAGATACATTCATCATATATGGTTTTATAGATATTAAATACTACAATTATATCATTTTATAGACATATAAATATAATGTAACTTAGTTATTTTCATTTTCTAGTTGACAGCTGAGCCTCAAGAAGCGTAACTTGAGGGGGCGGCTAGGTGGCGCAGTGAATAGAGCACCGGCCCTGGAGTCAGGAGTACCTGAGTTCAAATCCGGCCTCAGACACTTAACACACAAAAAATAAAAACAAAAAAAAATAGTCGTGTGACCTTGGGCAAGTCATTTAACCCCAACTGCCCTCCCTCCAAAAAAAAAAAAAAGAAGTGTGACTTGCTCTCAGCCGCTCACAACTTACACCCAGGCTCCTCCTGCTTCCTTGTCAGCCCTCTTGCCACTACATGGCCCCACCAGGTATTATTGTCACCATAACTGTCACCCAACAGGGGACCAGTTCAGACCCTAAGTGAACACTTCCACTAAAGAGGGAAACTCATCAAATGGTAAGACTAATAGAGCATTGATCTGCTTTGCTGATAGACCAAGCAGAGTCACAGAATGTACATGATATCTGGGGTGGAGGGACTTTAATGACAATAGCTAGAATTTATGCAGCACTTTTAAATTTGCAAATACGTTATCTCCTTAGGTCTTCTCAACATCCCTGGGAGATCTTATTATTATTATCTCTTTTTTACAGATAAGAGAACTGAGACTGACAAAGGTCAAATGACTTGCCTAGGGACACACAGCTGGTAATTGTTTGAGGCGGGATTCAGACTCAGTTCATCCTAACTCTATGCATTGCTCCACCTAGCTGCCTATACCTCAGAACTTACAATATTTGAGTTGGGGGAGACTGTCAGAGACAGGAAAACAGAAGATCAGAGATTCAAGGGGTCCTAGAACACAGGATGTCAGGTCTAGGAAAGAGAAGAGATGATGAGGGAGGGAAGAGTCTCCAGATCCATCCAACTTCCCAATTTTGCCTCAGATTGGCTCTGAGCCCAGCTGTTTCCTCCATCTCTCCAAGCCCACCTTGAGTGATTTTATGTATCACATCTGCAGATGTTATCTCAGCCGAAACTCTATGTAGCCTAATTAGGAAGAGAGGTAGTGGCTGAAGAATGGGGAGATCATTAGTCTTGTCTTTGCTGGCAGCTACTCCTGTCTGATGGCTGGAAGTGCCTTTTGCTCATAACAAATCTGGTTAGAAACCACATCCTCTGTTGAATATTGGGGAGCATCAGGGTGGGAGGGCAGTCTCAAAAAGCTAGAAATTGAGCAATTTCTGGCTGGTCTTCCAGATAGCATCTCAAGAAGAAACCAACTCCACCTCAGGAAGTGGCCTCTTCCCTCAGGAATGAGCAGGGTTTACATTAGACTGACTAGCATAGCTCAGAGAAGACAGGAGGGAGTGTGGCTGAGGAGAAATAGCAGGGGGCTGGAATTTTGTGCTTTTCTGGTGGCAGAACTAGTAGCTGGCATTTATGAAGGCCTTCAAGGTCTGTAAAGCACTCTCCTGACATTCTACATTTGATCCTTGTACTATATGCATTGTTATCCCTGCTTTACAGATGAGTAAGCTGAGTCCCAGAGTAGTTGAATGACTTGGCCTTGTTCAAGTAAATATGAGAAGTGGGATCTGAACCGTGTCTTCTTCATTCCTTGCACAGAGCTCTTTTCACTACTCCACACTGCCTCAGTAACAATAACAACAACAATTATAATGATAATATCTGGCATAGGAAAGGCTAACAATCAAGGCACTTGTCAATGGAAGCCGTGATAGGGTATTGGATCTAGAGTACAAGACTTGAGTTCAACTACCATCTCTGATACTTACTATCTATGTCCCCCTGGACACACTGTTTAACTTCCCTGGGACTCCGTTTACTCAACAATAAAATGAAGGGCTTGGGTGTGATATCTTCCAAAGTCTTTTCCAGATTTAAACATATGATTCTATAATACAATCTTATGTGATCCTAGATTATGAATCAAAACATAGACTAATATTTCTTAGGGCTTCAGAAAAGAGAAATTCCTATGTGACCACCTACCAACCAGTTTCTCCATTCCTATCAGGGGGGAGCAGAAAATGGATCTAACCCATCTGCTGGAAGGTCATATTGTAGTAAGGAACATCTTTCAAAAAATGTCTGTGTGTTTATGCTAATTGATATGGCCATTAAGTATAACTATAATTGTGGGATTTGGGATTGAGAGAGCAGCTGAAACAAATGAGATTTTCCTTGGTTTGTATTAGGATGGAAATTATCTGATTGGAGAAAAATTTTCTGTATTTTGGACAACCTTGAGGATTTTTGTACCCTAGACTGCCTTAGACCCCAGAGAGAGAGAGTTAGTAAGGAAACAGAGCTCTAATCAGAGAAGGTTGGGTGTTAGCAGAGTTCTGCCCAAGGACACTTTAGATGCTGCTGCTACTGCCACCTGCTGCTGTCTGATGTGAGAGGACTGCCATGATCCCAGGCACCTTTTGGAAATAAAAGGAGAGGCAGCATGATGTAGTAAATAGAGAACTGGCCTTGATACCAGGAAGACCTGTGTTCAAGTCCCACCACTGATGACTATGACCAAGCAAGGCACTTGTCTGTCATGTTCTAGGCAAATCTCTAAGATTGTAAGCTGCAGACAAGATGTCAGTCTACATTAGTAGGAGAAGTTTCTTCACCTGGGAATTCTTTATACCAATAAAATCACAGGTCTAGTCTCTATTCCTTAGAAAGTAAGAAAAATAAAACCCCACCATTTGATTAACCAGACCCTGTATAGAACATGCATTAATCCTAGCTTCAGCCTCTAATCAACTTCCATTTTAAGGAAATAATCCTAATGATGATCTATCCTCAAGGGAAGGGAGAACCCTATCACCTCCCTGGTCCAATCTTAGGGGGGTGGTGGCTATATCTCCCCTGGTATTTGGACAGCTCCTCTGGGAGAGATAACCTCAGACTGGGAGGCTGTAGAGACCATGCAGGGAAGAAGGCTTCTCCACCTGGAACTCTCCAGGAGATTCCTCAGTAGGCAAGGAAGGAGAAAACAATTCATTATGAGAAGGCGGGCTGGAAGGGGTGCTGGTGGACTCTGCGTGGTTGATGGCTGAGATCACTCCCTCCCAACTGCCTGAGGATATTGTGAAGACTGAGACAGAGAGGAAGCTCTGGCTTGGGGGCCTGGTTTATTGAGGGAGGTGGGATGGTGGATAGAGAAATAAAATGGTAATGAAAAAAACATTTTGCTTTCAAGGTGACCAAAGGAGTTTTCAGGGTTTGCTTTGTTCAGGGTCCTGCTTTTGCTGAAAACAGTTCTTCCCCAGATGCAGAGAAGGGGCCCACCACAGTCCCAAGATCTGAAATGGATCTTGTGCATTGATATTTTTAACATTTAGCTAGTCCTCTGGATGCTTGGATTGAATGTGGGGAGCATGATCACCCAGGGGAAAGCCCAGCCCCTAAAGAGGGAGCCTCTGTGTGGATGAAGGTATATGGGTCTGTGACACTCAAGAGGGTAATCTTGACCACAGCAGGCCCTGCCATCGTCACCATTCTTGGTTTCCATTTGTGCAGCCAACCTTTCTACACCTCCTTCCAAGGTTTTCCTTCATATCACTTGTTTGAGGAGCTGTTCCAATATTGGACAGTGTGGGGGTATTCATAGGAACACAGAGCAGATGGGGAACAAGAAGGACTCTCAGAGATAGTCTAATATAAGCCCCTCCCCCCATTTTATAGATGTGAAACCAAAGCCTTGTTTAGGGTTACAGATGTAGAACCGGAATTTGAATTCAGGTCTTTTGATTAGAAAGTCTGCTTTTGCCACAGGACCATTCTCTTTGGGTCATCAGAATGTGATGATATCTGTGCTTCCTGCATTTGTGTTATGTATATTTTTATTACTTTATGCTATTTCTGTCCTTTTGCCCCAAAATGTAAGTGTATTGACAGGGTTTAGCACATTAGAGATATTCAATAAGTGTTTGTTGAATTGACCTGAGCAACAAACATTTTTAAAGTACTTACTGTGTACAAATCACTCTACTAGTCATGGGGAAGAGACAAAGCTTAGGCTAAGACACAGTCTGAGTGATGAATAAATTTTTAAAAGACTGTTAAATTTGGGGTTTCCTTGTCTAGGACAGGTGGGCCCCAATGGCCTCTTTCAGTTTTGTTGACAGGTAGTCTTGCCCCTTCCAGCTCTGTTTCTGACCTCCAGAATCCAAAACCACACCTCTGCTGCTATATCCTCAGTGCCCTGCAGTATCCCACCATTCCTGTGTCTGCCTCCACCTGGAATGTCTGCTTGTGAGGCCTTCTCCCTTCTCCTGTGGAATTGCCTGAAAGTCCTACTTCTAGCCAAGGTAGAAACTCAATATTTAGACAGAAGCACAAGAGATTTTCGCTCTTCAAAGGGAGTGGCAGTTTAATAAATGAGCTAGGGAGGCCTCCAGTGCACAGAGCTCTGGGCCTGGACTCAGGAAGGCTTGAGTTCAAATCCAGCCTCACAAACTTACAAGCAGTGAGATCCTGCCCAAGTCACTTAATCTCTGTTTGCCTAAGTTTTCTCAATGGTAAGACGGGAATAATAATAGCAGTTGTTGTAAGGATCAAATGAGATTGTATTTCCAAAACTATTAAGACAGTTCCTGATGTGTACTAGATGCTATATGAGTGCTGATTCCCCCAAAAGGATTCAGAACTTCAAAAGAAGATGGGTCTTTAAAATACAGCAATTGGAATATTGGTATTGGAAGACTTGGGACACAGAATGTCAGAAGTGGAAGGAGCCTTAGGGCATAGGATATAAAGTGTTAGTTCTAGAAAGGACCTTAGTACATACAGTATTAGAGCTGGAAGGAATCTTGAAACACAGAATGTTAGAAATGGGATGAATATGAAAAACCACTGTGCCACCATCTTGATTTTATAGATAGAGGAAGTACATGCAGTCAATTAGTGTCAGAATTAGGACATGAACCCGGGTTTCTTGGTGTTCCAGTGCTCTTTCCAATATGGCCCTGCTCCCCACAATGATAACCAAGGACTACAGAATGGAGATCAGAGAGAAGGTGACGCATTTGGGTTTTGATTGAGTTGGTAGAAGAGGACTGGGACAGAAAATCGCCATTGGAATATATGGAGATAGCTTTCTTCTTGTTGGAGGATGCTACTACTGAAAATGAAAATGATTTAGATTGAAAAAGTTGGACCTGGTATATAATGTTCCATACTCACAGACCCCTTCTCTCATACCAATGAATACAGAAATGGGCTTGGAATCAGGAAGATCTGGATTCTAATTCTGCACCAGGCACTTACTAGTTTGTGTGAACCTGCGTAAATCACTTAACTTCTGTTTGCCTCAGTTTGCTCATCTGTAAAATGGGGCAGTTGGAGTCATTGAACCAAAGCATGGTCCAGGGCCTCCAAGACCCTTTCAGGGGAATCTATAGGGTCAAAATCATTTTTATAACAACACTAAAACATTTTAGTGTTTAGTGTTCAAATCCAGTTTCTAAAATGGTTAATATTAGAAGATAAACAAAAACTCTTTGAGTTCTACAAAAAATTTTAAGAATGTAAAGAGGTCCTGAGACCAAAAAAGTTTGAGACCTGCTGGACCAGATGGTCTTTATGGTGAGTTTCAGCTCTAAAATAATTTCCCAAGGTTTGGGTTTTCCTCAGATTGGGCTCCAGAACAGGCCTTA
>CM053601.1:175967619-175983779 GCA_028646575.1 Pseudocheirus occidentalis | reverse complement strand
CAGGTTTCTCTAAAACTGTTGTCTTCATGCTGTTCATGTACCATAACTTGTTTAGTCATTTTCCAGTTGACGAAGCTTTTCATATCTTTGTGACCACAAGAAGAGATGCTATAGATATAAGGTTAACCAAAAGTCTTAGTGCAGTTTTAAGCTATTAGCACATAAAACTGCATTAAGACTTTTGGGACGTGCTGTATTTTTGTACGTATGAGTCCTTTTCCTTTTTAAAAATTTTCTTTATTGTCTAGGCCTAGTAATGCTTTCTCTGAGTCAAAAGATATGAATAATTTAGTATTTGGGGGAGCATAGTTCTAAATTGCTTTTTATAATGGCTATGCCCATTCACAGCTCCAACAACAGATCATTAATGTCCCTGTTTTCCCATAGCCCCTCCAATATGTCTCATTTTCCTTTTGGTCAACTTTGCTGTTTTTATAGGTGTAAGATGGAATGTCAGAGTTATTCTGATTTATATTTCCCAAGTTTTTAGTAGTTTGGAGCATTTTTTCATATGATTATTGATAGCTCATGTTTCTTACTTTGAATACTCCCTTTTCATCTCTTTGACCATTTGGGGAATGGACCTTATTCTTACAGATATGAATCAGTTTATTTTATATCTTGGAAATGAATTTCTTATCAATTTCCCCTCCCTAAATTTCCCTCTCTAATTTTTTTATACTGGAAAACTTTTTATTGTAGTTGGAGTGGGACAGTTGGATATAGGTTAGATGATTCCAATTTTGTTAGCAATATCTAAAGCATTGTAGTCTGGAGCAAGTTGGATATAGGCCTTCTTCTCTCCAGCAGACTGAATCAGTGTGTTAACCTTGGCCACATTGATGTCATACAGCTTCTTTATGGTCTGCTTGATGGGATGCTTGTTGGCCCTGAAGTCCACAGTGAAGACTAGAGTGTTGTCCTCAGTCTTCTTCATAGAAGACTCAGACTGAGTCAAGGGAAACTTAATGATGGCATAATGAGCAAGCTTGTTTCTTGAAGGAACACTTTTCCAAGGATATTTGGGCTGCCTTCAAAGTCTTAGAGTCTTGGGTCACCAGAAGGTGGGGGAATGTTCAGAGCTTCTTCATTTTGTCACTATAGATACCCTTCAGCACCACCTTCTTGGCCTTTAAGGTGTTGGACTTAGCTTCTGTCTTGGGGGGGGGCAATGGCTTTCCTCTTTACCTTTAGCACCATATTAGGGGGAAGGCTCGCTTTCTAGTTTTAGTTGCATTGGTTTGTAGTTGTAAAAAGGTTAAAAATTTTAAAATTTAATATAATGAAATTCTCTATTTTACCTTTTGTGGTCCTCTCTGTATCTTATTAATTATGAACTCTTCCTCTATCCATTATCCAAAGGTAATTTCTTCCATGATTCACTAATTTGTTTATGATGTAACCCTTAATATCTAAATCATGTATTCATTTAAAGTTTATCTCAGTATATGTTGTGAGACGTTGGTCTTTACTTAATTTCTGCCAGAATGCTTCCCAGTTTTCCTTGTAGTTTTTGTCAAAAAGGTAGTGTTTGCCCCCAGAATCTGGGTCTGTAGGTTTATCAAACTATGTTAGTTGGTGTCTGTATGTTATGTATCCAATCTCTATTGCTGAACTACCTCTTGATTTCTTAACCAGTATCAAACTCTTTCAGTGATTACTGCTCCATAGCAAAGTCTGAAATATTTTTCTACTAGGATGCCTATTTTCTCACTTTTTTCTTTATTTCCTTTGAGAGTTTTATTCTTTGATTCCGCCAAAGGAAGATTTTCTGGATCTATTTTTTCTTGGATTTTCTCGATCTATAAAGTAATACCTTGGTAGTTTTATTGGCATGGTGCTAAATAAATAAATATTCACATGTTGAATATTAGGATATTCAGTTTAATACATGCAACATGACAATGATGTGGGCTGGAGCTCAAGAAATAGACTAGGATTGGATAAATAGATTTTCTAGTCATTTTCATAAAGATGTTAATTAAACCCATAAGACATGATGAGGTTACCAAGTGAGAGAGTGTAGAGAGAGAAGAGTAGAAGGTCTAAAATGAGGCTTGTACCAATAAGATAGGAGATTTCACCCTAAGCATTGAATATTTTATTCTCAAATATGTGTAACTCAGTCCCTTAAATCTCTCTAAATAGTGTCACTACCAATGTAGATGGACTGTGTATACTTGGTCTAGTTGAGTTAATCTTCCAGTATTTGTTTCCTGCCATTTCTATATCTTTATGCACCATATTGGGGATTGTGGTATTAAATTCTAAATATTGTGGCTTGATGGTGATTGACAGTGAAGACAATTTCTTATGATAATTTTTCCAGGTTTTTTCCATATTCACCTGTCATCTTCCTTTCCATTTCATCCTTAATACTCTCCGGATGAATATGCTTAATTGGGGCTCTCATCAAGGATTTAATTTTTTTTCTTTGCCTCCACAGATTCTTGTAATTTCATGAGATGATACTATTTGTATTCTTCTACCAACTTCCTCCATAAGATTTTTTTTAGAAAAAAAAAACAGCTTTATCTTCTAAAGTGATGCAACCATTCGCTGCTAAAATTCTTTGCTTGGTAAGGAAGTCAAACATTTTCTAGCTGAAGTAGTTTCTGGACTCTTTTTTTTTTTTGGAGGGCAGTTGGGGTTAAGTAACTTGCCCAAGGTCACACAGCTAGTGTTTTGTGTTAAGTGTCTGAGGGCAGATTTGAACTCAGGTACTCCTGACTCCAGGGCCGGTGCTCTATTCACTGCGCCACCTAGCCACCCCGTTTCTGGACTCTTTAAGTCTCCTTATTTTGGTGGTCAAAAGGGTGCTATGTGTCAATGTCTGTTCTTTCATCCATTCCCTCAATTTTGGGATCCATATCTTTGAAAAATAGGTCAGGTTGGGACTGTTTTGATTGTATGGCACATCTTATTTGTATTTCTTCTGGTTTGATACTGACTTTGAATTTTCCACTAATAAGTCAGTGATCTGATTGCACACTAGCCACTGAAATAGAAATAACTCCCCAATTGATTTCCATTTTCTATTTCTTAGGATATAATCAGTCTCATTTCATAGTGATGTAATATGGTGCTCATCATATCTAAGGATTCCTGACTTTCTTCTCAGAAAAAAAATATTCATGATCTCTAAGCAGGGGGCTCCTCAATAGTCTTCAAACCTTTGACTTCTCTCATTTATTTGTCCTGAATCACATTTTCCAACATAGTTTTTCCATTCTCTTCCCCAATACCCATATTTGCATTGAAGCCACCAAGTATTATAGCGTATGTTGATTTAACTCGGAAGGTCTTATCAGGTTCTTGGTAGAATTCTCTACCTCCTCATCTTCTGCAACAGATGTTGGTACGTGAGTGCAGCAATTATCTTCATGGTGGTCCCTCTGCAAATGTTCATCATGAGCTCTGCAATATGAGATGGCCAAGCATCCCATGAAATGATGTTTTTTGTTGCCTTTGGACATAATCATAAAACCAACACCGACAACTCCCTTATTTACTTCTCTAAGGAGAACCTGTGAGCCCTCTTTCCACTTAGCTGTAACTTCCTTTTGTCATATGGTTTCATTTATAGTGTGAATGTCCAGATTGATACAATTCAATTCTTCTAGTAATAGATCAACACAATGGTCATTGGACATTTAGTGTACCAATAGTTAAGACAAGTTTTTAGGTAGGCTAAAAATTGTGATTATCGGTAACCTCTGTTGCATTTCTTCCCACTATGCAACTGTTATTGATAGGGGTTACACAGGCCTGACGGTCATTTAAAAATTTTATTTCTTGAGTTACCTTGGCCAAAAAACTCATTATAACGTGTCCTGTCTAATTTTCTGGACTTATATAAGCTGGTCCTAGGAAGGAAGATATATCACTTGTTGGTGGGACCTTCCTCAAAACCTGTGCAGCCTTGGTAGAAACTACCACAGCTCGTCTTCTTGACATAGCCATGCAAAAGTTTATCAGCATGTCACAAAGAAGCTAGCTGGGATGTTCTGGTTTAAATCTGATAACTGTCTGAATTAACTGCAATGTCAGAAAGACATCAGTTTAAATCTGGACTCAGACACTAGTTGTGTGACTTTGGGCAAATTGCTTGACTGAGTTTGCCTCAGTTTCCTCATCTATCAAATGGAGAATAATAACACCTACCTCCCAGAATTGTAAGAATTAAATGAGATAATATCTGTAAAGCATTTTGCAAATGGTTGGATGCTGTATAAAGAGAATGACATAGAAAAAAGACTGGAATTGGAGTTAGGACACTCAGATCCTAGCTCTGACCTTCCCACTAACTCTCTATGTGATCTCAAATAAGTCATTGTTCCTCTGGCCTTCAGTTTTTTAATCTGTAAAATGAGGGGATTGTAGAAGATAATTGGAGTAGAGATTAGAGTAGCCTTCCTAAAACTAACATTTTATATTTTATGTCCTAAGGTCCTTTTCAGCTCCAACATTCTATATTCTATGTCCAAAAGTTCCACTCAATTGTGTTCTATAGCTCTTGTTTCAGAGGTTCTCTACTGACATTGGCTTCGTGTATGCTTTGTGGCTCTCCCCTTCCCTTACTTATTGCCTCCATCCAGTTGAGCTGTGAATGTCAATATGTGGCATTTTGCCAAGGGTAACCACCAGCTCCCCTTACAGATACTCAGGATCACAAGGCTTAAAACGTAAGTTTTTATTTATAAATTAATGGACATAGAAGGAGCTCACATTTTAATACTTTGAGAGTCAAGGGTTACTTGTCTCAGGGGGCAAACCCAAAGACAGATGCCATGGCATATTGAACTGATAACTAATTTATGAAGTTATGACATGGGGACACATACAGTATTACTCCGACTGAGCCTTCAGAGAGGGGTGAGGAGGGTGAGATGAGATTTTTCAAATTTTTGTAGATCTGCTTCACAAAAAACTCTCCAAAAAGAAAGAGAAGCTTTTGAGTGGGTCTCTTTCTGCTTTTCTAGTCATTTAATTGGGTGCCTAGTACAATGTTTTGCACATAGTAAATACTGCTTTTTTGGCTCATTTTAATTCCATTGATTCAAAAGAGAGTTTAAAAAAAAACTTTGTTCCTAGTTTCAGATTTCTTGAGGGACCACACCTCTTGTGCCTTGGTTTCCCCATCTCTATAATGGAGCACTATAGTACCAGATTCCTTCTAGTAAGGTTGATGATGTTGTAAGTGACCTTGAAATTGCTGACTAAAGACCTCTTCTGGGGCTGGAGTGTTCTCCACTATGGGAAAAGTGCATTAAAATGGCAGCTACTCAATATATTTAAGACTGGGACTCAGATCCCAGTTCTTCTACCTATATGACCTTGGGTAAATTTCTCTAATTAACTAATCAAATATTCACTCAAAAATTATATATTAAGCCCCTATTAGGAGCCAGACACTGTGCTAAGTGCTTTAGATAAGAGCAGGCCTTCAGGGTTTGCAAAGTAGTTTACAAATATTATCTCTTTTTTTTTTCCTCACCTGGAAAGGTGGGCACTATTATTATCTTTATTTTAGAGATGAGGGAAATGAGGCACAGAGATAGGTTGAGTGATTTGCCCAGAGCCACACAGCTAGTAAGTATCTAAGAACAGATTTGGCCTTAGAGCTTTCTGACTCCAGGGCTCTAATAATTCCTATTAGAAAGAAGCTTAATTTTAAAGGCAAAAGCAAGTACATATACACACATATATGCACATATACACCCATATTTATATATATGGATGTATATGTGTATACATATGTACATATATATGAATATGTATAGAGAGAATAATAATGAATATTTAGTATAATATAAAGTGAATAAATGCATATAACACGAGGTCCTCATAAAAGTGGTTGTTAACTACTCCTAGAGTTCCAGGGATAACTCCGTGCATGACTATTCTCTTAAACACTAACTCATGAGCCCCCACCAGTGTGTTTCATCTATAATCAGACAGTAGAATTAGTTAAATATTTAGCAAAACAGTAGTTAAAAAATCATTTCTCCCCCACACCAGGGGCAGACTTTCCCATAAATACACCCAGAGTGCAAAAACAAGGAACTGAGAGTACATTCCTGGCTACTAAAGTGCTCTGTCAATGTGCTCTTCACAGTATAGTATCTATGCAGATACTCATATTCATTTACCAGTATCATTGGCTTGCCCTTTAATGAATGGCAATTATCTTTAGCTGGAGTAACACAAAAGCTCTTCTAGCTGGAACAATGACCTCTACTTCCCATTCATTTTCCCCCAACTGACCTTCTGGATTTCATGATCTCCAGAAACTCATTATTCTACAAGATATTAATTCTGAAACTCTTATGTGCTCAGTAGTCCCTGCCACTGGGACCCATCCCTCCCTCTATTTGAAGAGGGTAACCAGGGATTTCACCTTATTTTGCATCTGCCTGCCTACCTGCATTTTGTGATCTCTAGAAACTCATCATTCTGCAAGATGAAATGACTTCTGCAACTCATACTTCCTAAGAGTCTCAGTAAACACTTCATGTAGAAGATGGTGATTGAGCTGTCTATTAAAGAGAGAAGTGGAGGTGAGGAGAGAACACATTCTGGTCACCTAGGACAACCATCACAGAGGCATGGAGATGAAAAGTGTTGTGTATGAAGAACAGACAGAAGGTCAATTTGAGCAGATCACAATGTGTGAGAAGAGGTAATGTCCAACAAGGCTAGAAAGATAGATTGGGGCCAAGTTGGGAAGGGTATTAAAAGCTGAACAAAGAAGCTTATATTTTATCTTAAAGGCAATAGGACACTACTTGAGTTGACTACGTAGAGGAATCACGTGGCCAGATCTATTATTAAGGAAGATTACTTTGGTAGGAGTGTATAAGATGGACTGGAGTGGGGAGACTTGAGGCAGGGAGACCAAGTGGGAGGCTGTTGTAGTGATGATTTATGCAAGAAATGATGATGATGACAGCCTGAAAATTGTAGCTGTGTGAGTAGAAAGAACGGGTAGGATGCAGGTATTGTGAAGGTAGAAACAAGATTTGGAAACTGATTGGATAGGTGTCTGTATGTGTGTGTACATATATGTATATGTGTATGTGTGTATAAATGCATACATGTGTGCGTATACGTATATTTATATATGTGTATACGAGTGTGTCTATGTGTGCATATATGTATGTCTATATGTGCACATGCATGCACTGTGTGTGCATATGTGTGTGAGCATGCATGTACTGTGAGTGCATATATGTGTGTTTATGACCTATACAAAATCACTTTTCCTCTCTGGGCCTGTTTCCTTCTCTGTAAAATGAAGGTATTGAATTAAATGATCCCTAAAGGTCTTTCCAACTTTATATTCAATGATTCCATTAATCATGGAGACCAACACCCCCAAGCTACTACAGCGTTCCTGGGATCCAGAGAGGAAGAAGAGAAGAACAAAAACTTCCTTTTCCCCAGGAAAAAAAAAGAAAAGAACTAATTACTTAGAAGCTTTTGGCTTTAGGCAAGAAGAGGAGCTGGGGAAAATAAACAGAATTGTAGCTTGCACCTGGAAGGGAGAACGTGAAGGCTGGTGGCTTGGGACTATGGAGTCATTGGGAGGAAGGGAGGAAACAGGCCCCCCTTCTGGCTCCTCTCCTGGCCCCATTAGTGTAAGAAGGCCATCACACAGCTAGTCTCTTCCTTCATCCAAGGCTGATGTGGATTCTGTAGCCAGAAGAAAGCCCAGAAGCTGCTTCTGAGCCCAGGACTACTTGCTGGAACTTTGCCTTTATGCAGAGTGCTAGACTGGAGAGAAGGACTGGAGACCCATAAGGTTAATTCAGAAGGGCTTCCTAGAGGAGGGGATGGAGTGGAGAAAAGTTTTGAACAGCAGTTTAAGAAAATTCAATGATAAACATCTAGTGCTGAGAGTCAGCGTGGGGCAGGGAGTTATCATTAGAGAATAAGTTGGTAGCTTAATTAATTGGAGTAAGAGGATCTTCCTCCAAATTCTTCCTCTGAGTGTTATTACATGTGTGACTTTGGGTTGGGACCCCAAGGATTAAGGAGCTTTCCCTGCCCCCCCACATCTTGGTCACCTCAAATGCTTAGAAAAGCTATGTTCTGTGTAGAAAGATAACCTGTCAGGAAGTCAGAAAACCTGTGTTCCAGTCTTCACTCTGACCTGCAACAAATCTCTTGATCTTTATGAGCTATAATACTTTAATTCAACTACATTTAGCAAGCCATTATTAAATAACTATTATATACATGGCAACATGGAAAAGTGAATAGAGAGCCAGCCTCAGAGTCAGGAAGGTGGAGTTTAAGTTCTTCCTCAGAGATATATTGGTTATATGGCCTTCTGAGGCCATACTGGTTTATAGGCCATGGGCCAGTCAGTTAATCTTTCAATGCCCCAGAAAAACTTCCAAGACTATAAATTGTAAAATGGGTATCTCCTCATGAGAGTTCCTTGCACCAATGAAACCACAGACCCAGACACTCTCCTCCTTTCCTCCCCCCCCCCAAAAGAAGTACCATATCCTTTTCCAGGAACCAGGGGTAGAAAGACCAAAATAAGAGACTGTCCCTGTCCTCAAGGAATGTATGTTCTCCTAGAAACAGGTGATGGAGGGGGTCAAAGAGAGAGTCAAGAGAAAGAATTTATTATGTCCATAGATGAGTCATATAAGATCTTTTAGGAAGGAAGTCTAAAGTGGGATGGCACAATGGAAAATAAGGTTAGGCTTGAAATCATAGTTTGAAACCAAGTTTTGCCACTTACTACTTCTGTGGCCTTGGGCAAGTCACTTATTATGTTTTGACTCAGTTTCCTCATCTGTCAAATGAGGGAGATGAACTAGATTGCTTCTAAAATCCTATCCATGTCTGAATATATGAACCCATGAATAGGAAGGGACAAGGGCAGACATCCTACAGGAGACCCCCACTTGTAAAATGGGACAGAGCTTTCTTGGCAAATCTTAAAAGTGTTATGGAGGGAATGTTACAAAAAAAAAACTCAACTAGAAAAGCAATAAATCAAACCCCCCAATTTAATGCCAAAGTATAAATTCTAAAAATCAAGGAAGAGAGTGATAAAATTGTAAGCAAAAAGATCCCATTGACTTGATAAGTAAAAGCAGGAGCTGTTTCTTGCTTTTTTTCTGTGTGAAAAACCAAACAAAACTATTAAATTAACTATTAGCTAGTTGAATTAAAAGAGAGAGGAAAAGAGTTATAGAAATTGGTGTGATTTAATTCAAACTGAGCTCTTCTCCAACTTCCTTCAAGGACCTCAGGAAACCACTGGCCTTGAGTCGAGAAAGATTGCTGGCAACATCATCTCAGATGACTGGCAAGAAAACCCAGTAACCTAGCATAAGCAATAGCCAGTCAATTAATGACACCACTAATGGAAAGTCATGATTCAGGAAGGCAAGAATGGTTTTCCTTCATTTTCTCTTTTCATACACTTGTCAGTTCTGATGACAGCTCTCCCAAGCCAAGCACATAAATACTGTTTTTAGTACTCTTGTTTGCTTCGACCATGACAATGACAAGTGCTACCAACAATACCATGACTGCCTGCCAAATCAGAAAGCATGTACAGAAAGTTCTATCTCTGCAACATTTACTTTGTTTGATTCTCATAATAATCCTGTCAGGTCAGTTGCAGAAATAACATTGCCCCCATTTTTCAGGTGAGGAAACTGAGGCTCAGAGGGGTAAAATCCCTTGCTCAAAGTTACACAACAGTGACTGAATTGCGATCTCAGATTTAGAGGTAAAAGGACTGTATCTATTTCAGCCCCATCATTTCAAAGTTGAAGAAACTGGGGCCCAAGGTCACACAGGTAGGAAATGCCAGAATCAGGATTTGAACCCAGGTCCTCTGACTCTAAGTCCCTGGCTGTAAATCCAGTGCCCTTTTCCCTATACTATGCCAATAGCCTTAAGAAAATGGCATAGATAAGCTCTGTCTAGGTATGTATCTATTTTTATGCATTTGTATGTTTGCATTCACAGACACATTTTGTTTTCCTTGGCATCCTGGGGGCCCCCAGGTCGAGAAGGATGGGAGAAGAGATTGGGAAGCAGGGGCAGAACAGACCTACTTTGAGGGAAGGACTGACCTTTTAGACCTCTTAAGTCTAAAAAGGCCTTTGCCAGCTCAGGGCCAGCTGCACAGCTGGGGCTTCTGTGGACTTCACTGTTGAAAGGTCCTAATTAGTTTATTTCCCATACCATGTGGGGGCTTTGAGAGGGGCACCTCTCACCTTTGGCCCTGCCCCATCTCACTTAATTTCATAGTTCAAGGTTCACCTGGGTGTCAGGGCAAGGCCTGGAGAAGGCCCCCCCCCCAGGACAACCTACATTGTCTTTCTAGCCTAAATCCCCAGGGTTTGACGAACCGTCCACCCCTCTTTCAGTGGTAGCCTGGGACCTGCTTTGGCTATTTTGGTGCCACAGATGGAGAGTCAGGTCCAGTTCTAGGGAAGGCTGGGAAGGCTGGAGTGCTTTTCTGGATCTCTCCTACTGTCTTCATTCTGTGTCTGCTCACTTCATTCATTCAATAAACAATATTCACTTATCTCCATCTCCATGATGGTCTTGTACGGGCTAGAACCCACTTTTCCTTCACTTCCCCTTCTTTATAGACTATTAAAAGGGGATAAAAACTAGAAAAGAGCAAAACACCTACAGGAATTCCCTCTCCCCCCCCAAAAAAAAATCCACACAATAAAAGAAACATTAAGGTGTTTGATAATTTTTTTAAAAAAAGAACTTAATTTTTAAAAATCATGCCAAACCCCGTCATTCCTACCCTCCCAACACTTCTCATATTTCTCATTTCCCCTTCTCTCTGAACACATACCCAGAATCCTAGCTCAAGTCCTAAACTTGGGTTAACAATAGATGTGCAGACACGCCTGTATAAAATACTTTTAGCAGGAGGGAAAACTAATTCCTGAAAAAATCAGAAAAAAAAATATCAGCATTGATACGGCTCTTGTGTTGAAATCTGAAGAAAATGAGGGATTTTAAGAGGGGGAAGTGAAGGAAAAGTGGGTTCTAGCCCGTACAAGACCATCATGGAAAATTGTGTTTTCCTTGGTTACTCTATTTACCTTTGTTGTGTTTCTGTTACTGGTTTGTGAATTAAATAATCTGCTTACATCTTGTTTTCATTATAGGAATGCTTCACTCTTATTGAATGTTCATCTATTTTTTTCCATTAATGATCAGGTTTAGGCTTGCAGTGTGTGTCATATCTTGAGCTCTTTTGATTTTTGGAATTTTATTTCATCCCCTTCTTTGGTTTCTGGTGGGTGTAAAATAGTCCAGTGGTTGTTTGAGTTCCCATTCCTTTACATTTGAAGGTCTTTCTCCTTGTCACTTGAAGTACTTTTTTGTCATTGGAATCATACATTTAACCATTATGTATCTTGGAATTTACAGCATAGAGCTGTTTTCCTGGAGAGGAGGAAATCTGTGGATTCTTTCCACTAGTATTTTGTTTTCTGTATTCAGAAGTTCTGGACAGTTTTCTTGAAATATTTCTAGTATTATGGTGTTAAGGTTTTTTTGACTTCTCATTCTTAGAGGCCTGAATCTTTAATTTGCCTTTATTTATACTGTCTTCAATCCAATTAATCCATCAACAAATATTCATTAAATACCTACTATGTACTAGGTACTCTGCTGAGTGTTGGGGATACAAAATAAGGCAAAAGACAGTCTTTGCCTTATAAAGAGCCCTCACAGTCTAATAGATTCAAGATCAATATGTTTTTCTATTATATAGATTGTGCACTCCTTTAACTTTATTGCCTTTTGCTTCTCTTCTTCCAGATTGTCCTTCACTTCTGTGTATTTGTATTTCTAATCATTTGTCCTTTGTTTCATTTCTTTGGAGAGTCTCACTACTGTGGATTCAAGTTTTTTCTATTTTTTCCTGTTATTTCTGCTGTGCAGGGCATAAATTCTGCTTCCACATTTCTTCTTCTCCCTCAAACCATCTATGAACATCTGTCTGTGACTTCATGTTCTCTTGGGAATCCGCAGAGTCCTATGTTCAATTTCCTTTGTCTTGATATTATTATTATTATTATTATTATTATTATTATTTTTAGAAATGTTTGGATTCCTTTATATGTCTTGGTGGCTAGCTTCCATTCTGTTTTTTTTATATACCATGATAACTTATCTGCTTGTCAAATTCTCCAAAGTCTCCACTTTAGCTCTTGATTGAGAGTCTTTCTCCCTTCAGGGACCTGAAGAGAATCTCTTCTTTCTCAAAGAAGGAAGGAGAAGACCAGGTTCTCTTCTCCCAAGCTCTCATCTGCACTACCATTCACAAAGACATTGAGCATTGAGTAATCAGTCTCTACCAATGAAGAGAGTCTTATGTACATGGTCTCTAAGACACTTTATATAATATTTTAAAGCAAATTACCTTATTTTAATTTTGCATACATACATACATTCACATATGTACCTTTTCTTCTCCCTCTACCTCTCCCTCATCACATAAAAGCTCCTCAGGGGTAGGTATTATTTTTAATTATTATTTTTTAATCACTAGTACTTGGTCCAATGGCTGGCACACAGTAAGTTCTTAGTAAATGCTTATTGATTGACTGATCATCTTTTTTGAACTTTGCAACAGCCTGTGAGGAAGAACTATGTGTATTATTATCACTAATTTTAAGATGAGGAAACTGAGAGAACTTAGGTGATCTGTCCATGGTCATACAGCTAGCAATAGTCAGAGATGGGATTTGAGCCCAGGTTTTCACGTCTAGCACATCTTCCTCCAGACTTCACTGAACACAGTCAGGGAGCATTTTAAGTTCATCCTACTATACTCAAACAGAAAGAAAGGCTTTGTCTTCTGGCCTGAGAGTTCTGTCTTCTGGCCTGAGAGTTCCTCTTGGACAGCATCCTTTGATAGGTGATAAGTCAGGGATTTCCTTTCTGGAGTTGGTTAAGCCAGTGATGCAAATGAAAATAAAGTAGCTAACATTTCTCAAACTCAGATGGTCCAGGCTTGGCCCTGGGAAAGGAGAATAGAGCTGCTCAGCTCACCCTCTAACAGAGGAGTCAATCTATCACTTTGGTTGGGTTGCTTTCTAGAGCCCCTTTGGGAGAGGTGGAAGCCTCAAATGGCTAATGTGTGACCCTTGTCAATCCCTCTTGGCGTCAGTTTCCTCATCTCACAAAGATGCTTAGACCACATTACCTCTGGGGCTCTAAAATTGATGCTTCTATGATCACTAAGATCCCTTCTGCCTCTAATATTCCTTAAAGTTCCCTTAAATTTCTAGCATTTCTATACAATCAAATGCAACTGGGAAATAATACATACAGGGACGGGGGCAGGGAGGAGCTCCCTGCCCTGCTAGAAAGCTAGAGAGGTGTTGGAGGAGGGCATAAAAGGGAACAGATTGTGGGAGGGGTCTTACAGTGTGATCAATGTTCTGGGCTGGGGAGTAGGAACAAAAAGGGGAGAAAATTCGTAACTCAAAACCTTGTGGAAATGATGTAACCAAGAAAATAAATTAAAATTAAAATTAAAAAAAAATTCTAGCATTTCACATTCTATTTTTTCAAATTCTTCCAGCAAAATTCCCTTATTCTAAGGTGTCTAATAGTTTCAATTTCTCTTATTCTTATTTCTTGACCCTTAGAATAAAGAACAGATAACAGGAATGGTACATGCCCTCCAGGGTGGGATTGGGTGTGACTCTCCCTTTTAACATCAGCTATAATTGAAGCTTAGGGATGAAAATCAAAGGAAATTGGAGAAAAGAGAGCTTGACCGGCCATACAAAGCTTTGGACATCTGGGGGAATGATTTGTGGGGTAGCTGAAAGTTGGAAAAACAAAATGATTGATCTTCCCAGCCTTGATTTTAAACCTCTTGTATCTTTCAAGTACCCAAGGTAGTTTCTCTACTGTGTAAAGCATGAACCTCCACCCCTGGGCAGTCAGGTGAATCCAATGAACCCCTTCTTGGAATAATGTTCCAAGTGCATAAGACATAATATTACAAAGGAAACCAATTATATTAAAATACAGTTATGAAAATATTTTAAAGAATAAGTCCATAGATCCCAGGTTAAGAACCTCTGGGGCAGGAGATTTGAGTCAAGACTTCAGTCTAGGCTTAGCTGACTTTATATACATTTTTAGCCTGCCCTCAAGCCCCACTCTCATGAAAAGTAAGATAATTTTAACCCTTGTCTAAGTCAACATTAATTTGGAAGGTACCTTTGCTGGGTTAGAAATCAGGGCGGCATATTCCAAAACTAATCATCGAATACATTTGAATTATCTGCTGTTTTGAGTTAGTTGAGAAGATCATCAAACGCATCCCCTCCCTGTTACAGATGAGGAAACTGAGGCAAACAGAGCTAAAGACTTGCCCAAGGCCACCAACTAGTGTGTCTGAAGCAGGATCTGAAACCGGATCTTCTTGCCTCTAAGTCCAGCGACCTATAAATATTACCAAGAACTGTTGAATTTGGTGTGGGGTGGGGAGAGGGGGTGTCTATGCCTCAATACCTGCATTTGGGTCCTGGCTTTGTCATGTCTTACCTGGGTGCATGTGGGCAGGTTACTTTGGAGTCTTAGTTTCTTTCTCTTTCAAACAGAATCAATCATTGTTATACTCCTTTCTGACCAAGGCTGTTTAGAATCCTAGAAATGTTGAGTTAACTTTTCTTGATTCTTAGAGCTCAGCAGCGTTCTGCTGTCTAGCTGGATAAGACACCAACCCCTACCTCCTTTTTATGCTGGACCCAGAGAACAAAGGTCAGGATTCATGGAGCAAACCCTGTGGTTTATGAGGCCCTTCCCCCCATAAAGCAGTTGGAGAGGAGCTCCCTGCATTCCGTCCAGGGAACATAATTCAAAACACCAAGGGTTATTTAAAATAACAAACCGTTTAGTGGGAAGTACTAGCAATGCTAATTCAAACAATGTGATTACTGGCGATTAGCCTGCCTAATGCCTGGACCCAGCCCCAGGAAAGGACTGGGAAGCTTTGGGGGTGGAGAGCCTGGCCTGGGTCATGAGGCTAGTGAGTACCTGAGGGGAACTGATTGGGGCTTCCCACCTTCCCTCTGCAAAGGGGCTGACTCTGGGGGTGAGGGAGTTAGGACTGCTGGGAAGAAGGGCAGCCTAGTGAAGGGGAGACATAGCAGGTCTTAGAGCTAGAAAAGTGGGTCCAAGTCCTGTCCCAGATAATATGTTGGTTGTGTGATCCTGGAAATTCGTTAAATTTCTCACTGCCTAAGGCAGATGCTACCTGCCGTGGTAGGGGAAGTTTCCTTATTTGAGAACTCCCTCTACCAACTAAAGCCCAGGTCCAGACACTCTTCCCTCCACTTTGCTTGTTGTTCAGTCATTTCAGTCTAGTCTGACACTTCATGGCTCCTTTTGGGTTTTCTGGGCAAATATATGGAGTGCTTTGCCATTTCCTTCTCCAGCTCATTTTACAGATGAGGAAACTGAGGCAGACAGGGTGCAGTGATTTGCTCAGGGTTAAGTATCTGAAGTCAAATTTGAACTCAGGTATTGCTAATTCCAGGCCTGGAGCTCTATTTACTGTGTCACCTGCTGCCCTATTTTATGCTTAGTTTTATATAAATACACTGTCTCCTTAGACAGATTTTAAGTTCTTTAAGGTCAGAGATTTTTTACATCTTTTCCTTTGAATCTTGGTTCTTAGATGATACTTAATAAATGCTTGGTGATTGACAGGAAAAATCTCTCATTTAAGGTGGGGTTTCCTGATAATCTTTAGGTTTAGAGTAGGGAAGAGAGAACTCAAAAGAGTGTCTGGACCCAAGTTGGTTATTCAACTGCTGGGGGTCCCTAAAGAAGCTTTATTTATTTTTTCTTTTTTAAAATTTATTTATTTATTTTGGGTTTACAACATTCAGTTTTCCACAAGCTTTGAGTTCCAAATTTTCTCCCCCCCCCAAAAAACAATGCAATATGATGTAGACTCTACATATACACTTACATTAAAACATTTTCACATTAGTCATATTGCAAAGAAGAATTATAACCAGTGGAATGAACCACGAGAACGATACAAAGCAAGAGAAAGGGAGAGAGCAAGAGCGAGAGAAAGGGGGGGGGAAGAGAGAGAGAGGAAGGGGAGAAGGGGGAGA
>CM053601.1:175947621-175967119 GCA_028646575.1 Pseudocheirus occidentalis | reverse complement strand
CCTTCCTTCCTTCCTTCCTTCCTTCCTTCCTTCCTTCCTTCCTTCCTTCCTTCCTTCCTTCTTTTCTTTCCTCCATTATAAGATCAGAAAATTCTGAGGTGGAAAGAGACTTGAGTGGCTATCTTCACTTGTGACAGATAAAGACACAAAGGACCAAGATGAGCAAGGGCCTTACCCAAGGTCGCACAACTTACCAGTAGAGCAGGTATTCAAACTTAGGTTCCCCACCTCGAAATCAGTGGGAATTAGTGTAGTAGGTGAGTGCCCAAGGCCTAAGAACTAAGCCCATAGGATCATTATTTAGAGTTAGAACATAATGTTAGAGGCCATTGAATCCAACCCCTTTGTGAGGAATCTAAGGCATAGAGGTTAAAGTTTCGCCAGGGTTCACAAGGCTGGTAAGTGTGGTGTAGGATTTGAACCCCTTTTCCTTACTCCCAAATTCAGCATCCTATCCATTACACAGTGGGGCAGCAGATAGAGCTCCAGGCCTGAAGTCAGGAAGACTCCTCTTCCTGAGTTTGAATACAGCCTCACACACTTTCTAGCTGCGTGACCCTGGGCAAGTCACTTGACTCTGCCTCAGTTTCTTCATCTATAAGATGAGCTGGAAAAGGAAATAAAAACCACTCTAGCATGTTTGCTAAGAAACCCCAAATGGGGTCATGAGGAATTGGACATGACTGAAAAATGACTCAGCAACAACAAAATCCATTATAGTACGCTGCCTAAGAGAACTGATCCCCAAATTGCTCATGTTTAAGCCACAGAATACATCCTTCATTCTGGCCCTCTGAATGCTGCTGGTCCCCAACGAGGCCAAGTGAGAAAGGACAGAAAAATCTTTGTCTTCCTTCACTGTCTATCACTCACAGAAATAAGCTCCAAGAGCCTTGGCCTGGAAGTTAGGAGATATGGGCTTTCATCATGGCTTTGTTTGCAGTGAGCTGGCGAATTTGGGCAAATCAGATACCTTGTAAAATGAATGGACTAGATGAAATTATCTCTAAGGTCTACCCCTTCCAGCCTCAGAGCCTGTGACCCCAAGCATGTATCATTTTTGGTTTTCCATCTATAAGGCAGTTCTATTTTTAGACTTTTTCCCAGACTCCCTGGGGTCCCTTTACAGACTTGGGAACATTTTTTCTTCTGTTCTGAGATCTCCCCATATCTGGAACTCACTAGGATTTTATCATCAGAGACTTAGAGGCATAAGGAACCTTAGAGGCCACCTAATCCCCTTCATTTTATAGATGAGAGAATTGAGTCCTGAAGAAGTTAAGTAATCTGCTCACAATCATATGGATAGAGTGGTTGAGCTGGAGTTTGACCCTTGGAGTTCTGTTTGCCTTTCTAGTGTTGTCCTTCTCACAGTTGGCTGACCTCTCCTCTTTGGGGTCTTTCCATGTGACCATGGTAATATAGTTCTCTAGCCATTGGATACAGGAAGGGAAGAGACTACAGAGATCCCCAGAATGTAAGGTCCTTGAGGACAGGGATGGACATTCATTTTACCTTTATGTCACTAATTGTGACATAATCTGACACTTAATAACAGATGCTTGTTGGATCAGATTGGAATGAAGAAACAGGCCTGAAAAAAGGAACTGTCCCCACATCACACAGTTAATGAGGAACAGAACTGAGATCCCATCTTGGGTCTTCAGATAGCATGACCTAAGGGAGAGGGCTCTGGACTTGGAGTCAGAAGATGTAAATTCAAATTCCTCTAATGCTGCTTCTATCTCTCTGGGATTCAATTCAATTACATTCAAACAATAACTTCAAATCTGGTACTCTCTTCAGATCCTTCTCTTCCTGTCTCCTTCTCCATCCCAAGATCTGCCTTGAGTCTGAGCAGCTCAGTCTAGAGATCCTGGCATGAGGTGGGTATTGGGCTTTGGGCCTTGGGCCAGGCCTCTGACTATTCTAGTTCTCCCAGAGAGACTGACTGCTTTTCTACCTCAAGGGTCATCCCTTGGAGCTCGTCGACCCCCCCACCCCCCACATTTGACTTGGGTCTCACTGAAGGAAGACAATAGTAGCTTTGTTCTTCATTAAATAACCTTAATTGGCCAAAAAAAAATCCAAGCTCTTCCTTAAGAAGTTAATAATTTAATAGGTGAAATGTCAAAGAAATTCAATGCTAAGCCTGTTTTCTCTCGGCTTCATTATGCCCTCCATTAAATGGCTTTTATGTTTTGTTTGGAGTTGTGTTTTTTTCCCTTTCTTTCTTTCTTTTTTATAAAGGAAACATTTTTTAATTTATGATGTTAAAAAGGGAGCCTGACTGAGAACCAGAATTACGAGAAACCCATCCATGGTCCTTGGCTGGCTGGGAAGAAGCCAAGGGACCCCTTAGCAGTAAACGGCCCCAGTGGCAGAGGATAGAGACAGGCAGCCTTGAGCTGGCCTACAGGGCTGGGCCGGCTGGGGTTGAGGCAGGAGGAAGAAAAGAATCCCATATATTCTTGAAAATCTGCTAGTGGTAAGCTTTCTTGGCTAGAGTTTGCAAGATACCCAGTGCAGACTAAAGGACCTAGCCGGCAAATGGTGGGACAAGAGAACTATGTGCTTAAAACTTCAAAGTTTTGTTTTACTTGGCATTGTTTTTCCCCTCTGAGTCTGCCCTTTTGGCAAAGAAGTTAATTTTAGGGGCTGTGATTAGGTCCAATCCTGGGTGGGCCAGAGAGTTGCTAGGGCCTGGACGCGGTTGGCTTTATGGTATGTGAATCAACAGCTCCCTCCACAAAGGAAAGTCTTCTAAAGCCTAGGGCAGAATGTCCTTTGAATAAGTGGACCAGGAGTATGGCTGACCAGAGAGGCCCATAGGCCCTGAAAGTGACTCAGTAGCAAACCTGAGGAGCTGAATTGTTCTCTGTAAATTAGATGGGCAATCTAGCGCAATACCAAAACTAGGGTGGTATAAGGGGGCTTTGTCTCAGGGTGGAGAATTTATAGAGTACAGACAGGACAATCCCAGAATGTTCTTTCTCCTCTCATAGCCACCCTCCAAGGTCTGCTGCATGCTTCAGTAAAACAGAAACCTCATAGTGGAACAGAAGTGAGCTTCCTTTTAAACCTCTCTGGATCTTATATTTCTCCTCTAGAAAAGAAGGGAATTGGATTAGGTGATCCCTAGGGTCCTTTTGAGATCTAAATCTATGATCCTATCATCCCCCACTCAGACTTCTTCACCCCTACCACTGCCCCAAAGTGGTAAAAAAAAAAAAATTGCTAACGATAACTCTGGACTTGCACAGTGGAAAACACTTTGATCTTGGAACCAAGAAGGAACTGGGTTCATATCTCAGCTTTGATCTGTAGTATAGTTGTCTTCTTCTTAAGACTATTGTGAGTAAAGCGCTTCATGGTCCTCCTAGTTCTATAGAAATGAGAGTGATCATGATTCCTATCCTTCATCAACATGGTGGCTATAAGGTGGTCATGGAGGCCTTGTTCACAAGAAGTGGCATTGATAAGAAGATGCGTGACTAGAAGAGAAGATGGGCCAGCTCTAGAGCAGGGTAAAAGAATAGCTGAGGGACAGCCCAAGGGTTGTACTGGCATCCATGAGCCAGAGGAAGCTCTCCAACCATTGAGGACATTCTTTATACAGAATTCACGTCAAGCACAGGGGCAACTCTGGAGGAAAAGACTTTTCATGTGAGTGACATCACGAGTCCATTAATGTACTGAAGCCAGGAGTAACCCCAGAGGATCATGGGATCATCAGGCCAGAACTGGAAGGGACCTCAGTACTTTCTTATCTAACACCTTCATTTTTTTAGCTTAGGAAACCAAGGCAAGAGAGATAGAATGTCTTGCTCAAGGTGACACAGGTAGGGAGTAACAGAAGTGCTTTTGAGCCCAGGTCTTAATTTCAGAGCCAGGACTCTTTCCACTTTATTAAAAAAGCCACCACCTCTCAGGATAGGGGAAAGCAGGACAAGCCTGTGCCCTGCTAGAAGACCAGGTTCCTTTTAAACATTACAGAACTAATGGGAATCTTTTCCTGGTCTGCACAACTGAATTGTCTGAGTTAGTCCACTCCCTCTGGGACTCTTTTGGGACATCTTCTAGAAGAGGGGTGGGACCAGTTGCTTCCCAGAGACAATGGGTTATTTCCAAAAATGGCTAGAGGGTATTAGAGTAATGGCAGTGGCAGAACTGCCAAAGTCTGTCACTATTGAAAGAAAAGCTAACATTTATAGTGCCCACTATGTGCCAGGCACTGTGCTAAGTATGAAGTTATTGTCTCATTTGAACCTCATAAAAACCCTGGGAGGTGCTATTATTATCCCCATTTTACAGATGAGGAAACTGAGGCAAGCAGTGGCTAAGTAATTTACTCAGGATCACAGAGTTACTAAGAATCTGAGGCCATGGTCATCTTGACCCCAGGTCTGGTGCTTGATTCTTTGCGCTACCTAGCTACCCCTAATCAGCTGCCCAGTCACAGTGTAACATATTAGTGAACTTGTCTTATCTGCTTCATTAGACCTTAAATTGCCACATTAGACCTTAAATCACTTTTGGGAGGGTTACTAACAGCTAGAATTCTGATGCTTTGGTTCCTTCCAGAGTTCTAAGGCAGGGCTGTCCTCATCCCAGGAGGGAGGCTTCTCATACCCAGGAATGAGCTACTAACATCAAGGGATTTCTACTCTATGGTAGGAATAACTTAGGTTCAATTTCCATGAGAGCATAGAAACTGCCTCCTGAATCCCTAGAGCTGGGGAGTAGAAAGAGCACTAGATTTAAAGTTAAAGGTGTGAGTAGTGCATTGTTGGTGGGGCTGTGAACTGACCCAACTATTCTAAAGGGCAATTTGGGACTATGGCTAAAGGTCCCTAAAACTGTGCATACCCTTTGATCCAGCAATACTACTGCTAGGTCTATATCCCAAAGAAATGATATAAAAGGGGAAAGGACCCACATGTATAAAAATATTTATAGCAGCTTTTTTGGACATGGGTAAGAGTTAGAAATAGAGGGGAAGTCCATCAATCAGCAAATGGCTAAACAGACTGTGGTATATGATTGTGAAGAAATATTATTGGGTTATAAGAAATGACAAGCAGAATGATTTCAGAAAAACCTGGAAAGACCTACATGAACTGATGCAAAGTGAAGTTAGCAGAACCAGGAAAACATTGTACACAGTAACAGTAACATTGTATGATGAACAATTGTGAATAACTTAGCTATTCTCAGCAATGGAATGATCCAAGGCAATCCCAATGATGAAGCATGCTATCCACCTCCAGAGAAATAACTGATATTATCTGACTATAGATGGAACTAATTTTTGTTTCTTTCTTTCATTCAAGTCTTCTTGTATGTAATGCTTAATATGGAAATGGTTTATATGATCACATATGTATAATCTATATCTGATTGCTTGCCATCTAGGGAGGAGGAAAGGGAGGAATGGAGGGAGTGATCAAAATTTATTAAAAAAAAACCTCACATGCTAAAAAAATTGGTTTAACATATAATTGGGAAAAATCTATCTACCTATCTACCTATCTATTTTCTGTCTATCTATCTATCTATCTATCTATCTATCTATCTATCTATCTATCTATCGGTTTCAATTCCTAGGCTTACTATTATTTGCTTTATATAGGAAAGTCAAAGTCACTTTGGTAACCTTCAGCAAGTCACTTCATTCCTTCTTTCAACAGACATTTATTAATTGGCAACTATGTGCCAGTCACTGTCCTAGGTGCTAGTTGTTCAGTCTCCTCAGTCTTGTCTGACTCTTCATGACTTTATTTAGAGTTTTGGCAGAGAGACTGGTTTTGCATTTCCTTCTCTAACTCATTTTTACAAATGAGGAAACTGAGGCAAATAGCATTAAATGAATTGCCCAAGATCACACAGCTAGCAAGTGTCTGAGGCTGGATTTGAACTCGAGTCTTCCTGACTCAGGACCTGGCATTCTACTCACCTAGCTGTCCCAATTGAAGCTGTGATTTAGTGAGAAGGGCACTAGACTTGTAGAGAACCCAAGTTTGAGAACCAACTCTGCCTGTAGTTAGCTGTGTGACTTTGGGTGAACGCACATCATGTCTTTCTGTCCTTCTATTTCTATCTGTAAAATGGGGGCCATAATGCTCATACATCTTATATGGAGGCAGAAGGGATTGTTGTAAGGTAAAAGGATTGGAGATGGTCAAACCTTATAGAAAGGCTGAGTTGATTCCTAGTTCTGGTCATTTGAGGTGATATCCAAGACAAAAGAAAAGTTTAAAGGGGACTTTGAGGTCCCAACATAGCAAACCAAGGTGGAGAGCAAATGAATCAGAGATATACCATGCTGCTGATCAGGCTCTGGATCCTGATTCCAAGTCCTCAGTGACCATCTTCCATATGTGCTGCCTGGGGACAGACTTTTAGTCATCTGTTTCAGTCCCTGACATTGGTGCTTGACTGACATTGAAACTCTAGCCAGGTTTTAATTTCTGATGCCCATCTCCGAATCTAGACAGGAAAGAGGATCCCATTTCATCTTTCAATGATCTCAGAGGGACCTAGATCTCCTGCCAGACAGCTCTTCTAGAAGAATTCTAGAATGTCAGAGTTGGAAGGAAGCTTAGAACATTAAAATAGTAGAGGTGGAAAGGGAGCAAAGAGTATAGAATATTGGAGCTAGTCGGGACCTTGGATCATAGGGTGTCAGAGAAGAAAAGGACCTTAGAATATGGAATGTCAAAGCTTGGAGGGATCTTAGAACACAGAAGGTCAGAGCTGAGAGGGACCTTAGAATGTCAGTAATGGGAGGGACTTTAAACCAAACATAAAGAATATCAGCACTGGAATGTCAGTTACCATACTCTATGTTGTAATAATATTACTAACCCATTTCTAAAGCACTTTATGGTTCCATAAAGCACTTTTCTTGTGTAGTCTGGTATCACCCCCACTTCACAAGCTCAGAAACTGAGGTTCAGAGAAGTCAAAGGACTTGTCCAAAGTCACACATCTATTGAATGGAGGAGCCCAGAATCTGAGCCCAGGTTTTGTTACTTAAATCTAGTGCCTTCCCCACTCTGTCAAATTTTGTATGTGTTTTAATTTCTCTACAAGAATATAAGCTTCAGGAGGACAAGCTTTATTTTTTTTAATCTCCACAGTTTCTTGCACGCAGCTAGGACATGGAGCTGGAGCTGCCTCCAACTGATTCACAAAGACTTGATTGTTACATTTTCAGCTCGAGCATTTATACCTCAGAAATTGGTCAAGATGACAAGGCTTCATTGTTTTGATTATCTAGGATTAAGAAGATGTCAATATAGCTCAAACTCAAAAGTATATTTTGAGTATGATATTTTTTCCCCTAGAGATCTGGTTGTTGAACATTGACCAGCACATTCCTGGTTGAGGCTAAATAAATGTCAGTCAAATGACTGGCTAAATACTTCTTGTTATTATGGAAAGAGTGTTGCATTTTGAGTCACAAAACTTGGTTTTGAATCCTAGCTTTTCTACTGACTAGCTATGGGAGTGAGCAAGCATAACCTCTTTGGATCTCAGTTTCCTAATCTGTAAAATGGAACACTGTTATCTAAGGTTCCCTCCTAGCTTCAGATCCCATGAATTCTCTTGATAAAGCCCTAGAAAGCCCCTTTTGTTTTTTCTAGCCTGTAAGCTACTTTCCTGGTGTCCCTGTCCAGATGGGTACATTCAAGAAGGTTCTGTGGCTGAAGTACATTTTTCAGGAGTCACTGACACTGTCTGGGACATTCTGTATTAGGACACCACACCCTTGGAAGTCACCCACACATACTGAGCAGGATTTAGAGGCCATGTTCTTCCACTGTCTTGTCATACAGCAAAATGGGTCTGTTATATGTTCCCAAAGCAGCCCAGAGAAACTCCCCACCTCATCTCACACGTCCTCCCCAGCCCTGATGAGGCATGACCCAATTCTTTAAAAAACTGATAGCTCTCCTTCCCTCCAAGCTACTCATAATGGTTCATAAAAACACCCAGTCTGGGCTTCCCAGGGCATTCGGTTCCTTACATCTCAAACCACAGCTCCATTTCCTTCTCAGTGTCTTTTCAGCAAGCTCTCTTCAAAGAGAACATAAATAATATAGAAAGCTGGTGTGTGTGTGTGTGTGTGTGTGTGTGTGTGTGTGTGTGTGTGTGTGTGTTCAGGGAGGGTGATGATGTTCTCTAGCCCCAAGACAAACGTCATTCTCCTTATTAAGCAGCACAAAGCATTAGCCTTAGGGTTCATCAGATTGGTGTAAGAGGTCAGTTTTTGGGAACCCAGGACCTCGAGTCTGGGTCAAGGAACCTCCAACTCCAGGAGGGTGGGGTGAGGTTTCCCCACCACTCAGAGGGAGAGGAGAGCTCTTTTCATGGTGGGTGGGGCCTGAGAGACCCCATAGGGTACAGTGGAACTCCTCGGACTTGAGCCCTGGGAAACTGGATGAACCACACAGAAGGTTCCTGACTACCTCTTAGCAGACCTTCATCAGGATGAGCCATTGGCCTTTGATGCTGGTGCCAAGAGGTTTCTGCCAGCTCCTTTGTGGCGCATGGACTATGGCAGTCCAAAGACTGCCATCAGGGATGGTCATTGGGGAATCAATTCGAGGCAGGCATACAGGAAGCTCAGGCTTTTTTTCCCCTCTGAGAAGATGGCTACCCAGGTCTTCAGTATCGGATGGTTCCTTTGTGCAAGTAGCTGTCTCTTGTTTTCTTCATTTCTCCCATTCTTTTTATCCACCATGGCCTTGTCCTGTGGGCTGAGCCAAGGTGAGTCTCCCGGAGATCCCCACAGGAGACGGGGGGATAGGACTAGATGATCTCTGAGGTCCCTTCCAGCTTTAGTGCTTCCATCCTGTAATCTTAGGACTCCCTGAGAGAGCCTCGCTGGGGCCACTTATCCAGCCACCAGCAAAGTCCAAAGGGGATTCTGTCTCCCTGGTTCTTGCCCAATATGAGAACAGAGATGTAGGGTTGGAAGGGACCTTAGGGGCCATTGACTCCAACCTTCTTCTTTTACAAATGAGGAAACTGAGGCAGAGAGAGGTTGGGTGCCTCGATTAAAGTCACACACCCAGGATTCAAACCCTAGTATGGCTATTTTCATTTTTAACTCATCTTAGCACAGAGTCTGGGTCTAAGAATGTATTTAATAAAAGCATGGGGGCGGCTAGGTGGCGCCATAGTGCATAAAGGACTGGGTATAGAGTCAGGAGACCTTGAGTCCAAATCCAGCCTCAGACATTCACTAGCTGTGTGACTCTGGGCAAGTCACTTAACCCAGTATGCCCATTTCCTCATCTGTGAAATGAGCTGGAGAAGGAAATGGCAAACCGCTCCAGCAGCTTTGCCAAGACAGCCCCAAATGGGGTCACGAACAATGGGCTACAACTAAGAATGACTGCTAGACAGCAAGAAATGCATACTGATGGGTTAGATGATATTGTTTTAATGATTACAGCATTTGTCTAAGTCAACAAGAACAATCCCAAAGGGACTGCTGTAGGTGCCAAAGATCAGTATGTCCTCAATGAATTTGGCTTTAGAAAAGTGGGAGCTTAAAATTTATTTGGAGAACCCATTAATGTGGATGGCAGAGAGGGAGGAAAGGCTGAATGCAGAACAGCCTAGAATAAAATGCTGAGATATACAAAGAGTTGTGGGCACAAATTTTGGAGCAAAACCCAGGGAATCAAACCTTTTCTTATCTCCCCCCCCAAATCGCTCCACTGGAATACTTTACATATGTATATGTATAAATACGTAATTTTATACTTAGTATCTTAGAGAAGAAAGTGTCATTGGAATGGACCTTTTCCCATTGGAACCCCCCATGCACATTGCACAGAAGAGAGTCAGTGTGGTCCAGTAGAAAGGACATTGACTCTGGGGACCAGGGGTCTAGATTCAAAGCCATCTTCAGACATCCATGCTGTATAACCATGAGTAAATCTCTTGGCCTCTCTGGGCCTAAGTTTTCTCATGTCTAAAATGAGGCATTTGGAAGAGAGGTCTCCAAAGTCTCTCCTAGATCTCTGACCAAGAGCCTATGGCTCACACATGAAAAAATTCCTCTGGAGCAGTGGTTCTCAACCTTCCTAATGCTGTGACCCTTTAATACAATTCCTCGTGTTGTGGTGACCCCCCTACCATAAAATTATTATCATTGCTACTTCATAACTGTAATTTTGCTACTGTTATGAATCGTAATGTAAATATCTGATATGCAGGATATATTTAAATTGAACATAACCCACAGGTTGAGAACCACGGCTCTAGAGGACAACAGGGCTCACTGCATTGGCCCCCTGAAATTGACCATGACTTACACTTTTTTCCTAGGTTGAGGATACTCTCTTTTTTTATTTCATTCATTCAAAGCCATGTTTTGTCCATGGCTTTGGAATGAAGAATCATAGGATTTAAAGTAGGAAGAGATCTAAGTCCCTTATTTTACAAAGGAGTAAACTAGTCAAGAGAAGTGAATTTCCCAAAGTCAAAAAAGTAGTAGGTAATAGTACCTGGAATCAAATCCAGGTCTTTAGATTCTAAGTGTAGCATTGTTCTGCATGGCCTCCCAAGCTGCTTCAGGCCTGTGCTAGCTTTGGTTCACTTGCCCAACACTCTAAAGTGACCAGAGGTCAACCATGTCAATGCAGGATCCAGAAGATGATCTGATCTGGATAGGGAAGAAGGAAGGAAGCAAGGAAAGAAGAAAGATAAGAAGGAAGGAAAGAAGGAAGGAAAGAAGAAATGAAGGAAATAAAGAAAGGAAGAATTAAAAATGAGGGAGAGAGGAAGAAAAGAAAATAGTAAAGGAAGGAGGGAAATAAGAAAGGAAGAAGGAAGAAAAGGGAGAGGGGAAAGAAGGAAGGAAGGAGGAAAAGAAGGAACAAATGAAGAAAGGAAGGAAATAAAGGAAGAATGAAGAAAATAAGGGAGAGAAGGAGGGAAGATGGAAGGAAGGCAAAAAGAAGGGAAGAAAGGAAAGAAGGGAGGGAGGGAAGAAAGAAGAAAGGAGAGAAGGAAGGAAATGAGAAAGGAAGAAGTAAGGAAAAGGGAGAAGGGAGTAAGAAAGGCAAGAAGAACAGAATGAGGGAAAGAAAAAAGTAAGGAAACAAAGAAAGGAAGAATGAAGAAAATAAGGGAGAGAGGAAGGAAAGAAAGAAGGATAGAAGGAATGAGGGAAATAAGAAAGGAAGGAGGAAGAAAAGGGAGAGAGAAAGGAAAGAAGAAAAAAGCAAGAACTAAGGAAGGAGGGAAATAAGGAAGGAACAAAGAAAGGAAGGAAATAAAGAAAAGAAGAATGAAGAAAATAAGGGAGAGGGAGGGGAGATGAAAGGAAGGCAAAAAGAAGGGAAGGAAGGAAAAAAGGAATGAAGGAGAGAAAAGGAAAGAAGGAAGAAATTAAGAAAGGGAGGAAAGAAAGAAAAAAGGAATGACAGAAGGGAGACAAGCATTTATCACTTAGTGTTTGCCACACACTGTGTTGATTACTTTAGAAATATTATTTAATAAACAAATCAATTAAAATATTTGATACAACAATTCTGGGAGATAGGTGCTATTATCACCCCTATTTTACAGCTGAGGAAACTGAGGCAAACACAGGGTAAGTGATTTGCTCAGGGCCCCCAGATTTGGACTCAGATCTTCCTGACTTCAGGCCCTCTGTGCCCTGTAGCTTCTTCAAAGGTTTAGAGAACCAACCTCATGAGGACAGGCCTGTGGAAGGAGGGACTTGGATAAAATGAGGGTGTGTATGCTGCAGGTGGTGCAAGGCTGTGACAGCTATTTTCCAGCCTTGATGAGGGTCACCATGTAGAAGAAGGATCACACTTGTTTGTGGTGCCATGAGGTGGAACCCTAGGGACAAGGAGCAGATGCAGCAGCAAGGCAAGCATAGGTTTGATGTAAAAATTCTCCTCTTAATCAGAGCTGTCCTGGAGTCACCTGGGCTGCCCTGAGCCGGAGGGACACCCCTCACCAACACCATGACTAACATGCTTCCCCTTGGAGGTTGTTGAGCTCATTCTGGGTCAGGTGGGAGCTGGCCTTGGTGCCCACTGGGGTTCTTTCTGACTCTGAGTCTAGAATCCTATGAATCCAAACAGTCAATGTCCTATGTTCTAAGACGCCTTTTAGGGATTGTTTCATTTTTTGTTTGTATCCCTAGTGCCCAGTGTAGTGCTTGGCACATAGTAGGCACTTGGTAAATCCTTGCTAATTGACAGGTTTTCATTCTGATATCTATGCCCTAAGCTTCCTTCCAGCTTCCACGTTCAATGAATCTCCATATGAAATGAATTCAGATCCATTAGGACCCATTAGGCCACGAGGGATACACCAGATAAACATAGTATTGGCTGGAACTCCCAGAACAATGTCCAAATCATTTCTTCCCACCCCTGTTCTCTCATCTCACTGAAGGCAGAACTTGACAAAAGAAATAATGAGACCAAACAATCCTTCAGACTCACAACAAATGACTTCCTTTCCTCTGCCTAGGTGTCCAAAGCCACAGTGTCTGGGTATGATTCTCATATATGTTCCTCAGGGGTTATGCCACTGAACCTGTTAAAACCTCGGTTTCCTAGTCTATTAAATGGTTCGATAGATGCTTGTTGACTGGCTGACTAGACCTGTGATTCCAGGAAAACAAATGCCCTCTATCAAAGCTTTTAACAACAGCTGACATTTATAAAGGGAATTCAAGTTTTCAGTTTCCACATATGTGAGTGTGTGAGTGTGTGTGTGTGTGTGTGTGTGTGTGTGTGTGTGTGTGAGTGTGTAATCTCATTCAAACCTCAGTGTCTGACAGTATCCCATCTGGTTCAAAGTTAGAAATTTGGTGTGACAGACTTCCTAGAACAGACAGGTTATCAGACCTGCTAAGGCAAGACCTTATATTACAGCTTTGGATGGTAATAAGCCAAGGACAAAGGGAAGGGGCAAGAAAATGAGTTGGGGCCATGTCAGGAAAAGACTCAGAGAGTCCTTACTCCAACCCCCCTTGCTTTTATGAATGTGGTTGATTCCCATTAACTTCATGGGGGATGGTTTCCTATGGGGAGGAGTTTCATCCAAAGAGAAGTTGCCACACGCAATCTTACTGTACTCAAGACATCAGCTTTCCTTGAAGGGCCACCCTCTCACTTCTCTTACCATTCATCTGCCTGTGGTCAAACATCTAGAGCCAATCTCTAGGACTTCAGTTTCTAGCTGTGGATAAAATCTAATCAACCTGAATGCCACTTAGTCAGTGTTTGTGTTTCTTAGAGCTAAAGCTGGAGCCCTGAGCAAGTCACTTACCCTCTGTTTGACTCAGTTTATCCAACTGTAAAATGGGGGTGATAATAACATCTACCCCCCAGGGTAGAGAAGGATATAGGACCAGAGCCACAGGTCACACAACTCAGTTATTCTTGGAACTAAGGTTTGAACCTGACTCTTCTGACTCCATATCCCAGGCCTTTTTTATTATATATGGATTTCTCTACTTCTGAATTGGGCTAGAATTTGCTGAATACTGGGTAGGAAGGCTAGGTAGGTATGTCATAGACAAGAAAGACAAGGTAGGAAATTCCAAGCAGACGAGACAGAGTGGACCAAGACATCTGGTGTCTCTTGGAGGAAGTAATGGGGTTTCAAGCATCCCAATCATCTCTCTGAGATTTCAGGTTGTAGAATAGGTAGAGATCTTCCCTGGGAGATGGAGTTTCTGTCCTAACTTCCTAATAATTAGAGGCATTTCTAATTAGAGAGTGCAATGGGCTGCCCTAGGAGGTAGTGAATTCCCCATTTCACATAGAGGACAGATGATCATTTGTCATATAACAGGAATGTTATAGAAGGGATTCTTGCTTAAAAACAGGGTGGATTAGAGAACTGTTGAGGTAATTTCCAATGCTGAGTCCGAAATTCTTCTGGTAGTTGGGCTATTGCTGTCAGTCCTAGCTACTCCTTGCCAACACATTTCAATTCTTAGGAGAGAGGGAGAAAGACAACCAGACAGATAGAGAGAAGGAGAGAGCAGAAGAGGAGACAGAAAAGGAGAGAGAGGTAGAATGTGAGAGACAGATTGAAAAAAAGAAGAAAGACTGAGAGAGTAACAAGGCCAGAATAGAGACAGGCGTGGGAGACAGAAAAACAGAGACAGAGACAGAAACAGAGACAGAGAGACAGAGATAGAGAGAGAGACAGAGAGACAGACAGAGACAGAGAGACAGACAGAGACAGAGAGAGACACAGAAACAGAGAGACAGAGACAGAGAGACAGACAGAGACAGACAGAGACAGAGAGACAGACAGAGAGAGACAGAGACAGACAGACCGAGAGATTAAGAGAGAGAAGGAGGAGAGAGAGATGGAGAGAATAGAAACAGAGAGAAGAAGACAGAGAGAGAGAGACAGAGAAAGGGAAGCATATAGAGCAAGAAACAGAAAGAGGGAAGCAGAGGCAGAAAAAAAGGAGAGAGAAAGAGAGAGAGACAGGAGGTTATATTTCAAAAACCATATGGAGCAGGCTCCAAGTTGACAGTAGTATGGACAGAGAATTGTCCCCAGAGGCAGACACAGGGGTGAGGAAAGGGAAACAGTAGAGAGAAAAATGAACAGGCTGACATTTAGCATAGTACCGGGGCAAAGAATTGTTCTCTTATTGGGGGTTCTGGGCCACATTTTCCAAGCCCCAGATTAAAGGGCCTGGATTAAAGCAGCATGTTGCTGTAACATTTGGCCTCCAATGAAGATATTTTTTCAACAATGCAAACCACTAATGAGAAAACTTAGATGGAAGAAGTGAGTTTTCTCCATCATCCCTGCCCCCATCTCCAGGGTCCTACTGTTTCTCAGAGAAGCTACCAAATCCCATCTACCCAAGCTACTGTGAGCTTGCTGATCTGCTGCCATATTTGGTGGCCTTCATAGCCCTGGAGTTGAAAGGCCAGAATTCTGTCCATTAGCCAGTCTCTAGATGAGAGGAAGAAGTAAAGGCTGGATGGGGCGGGAATGCAGCTCTGGAAGGCTCCTGGGATGGCAGTCAGCCTGTGGCAGGCAGAACGACCTCCTCCTCTTGGCATTTCAGTAATTAAGCTCACTTTCTTGGCTGGTGTTAATTTGTTCCAAACACTCGGGCTCCAGATCTAACCATGGGAACCTCTCTGGCCGCCGAATTCCTTGCCAAGTCATACTGGGCACTTCACCACACACAGTCAAGCCAAAAACAGCAAGGCTAATTGTGTTGGGTTGGTTTTTTTCCCCCAAAGTAGCAGTGGACCCTGCTCCTCTTGCCTGGGTGTGGGTTGGAGAGGAGGGTGGTTCTTGAGAGGAATCTAAGCGACACGGGATGGGGCAAGTAAGATGACAATGTAAGTCCCTATCCCTTCGGCCCAACCCTGACTCCACACCCTTTGCCATATCACCCCCACCCTCACCTGGGAAACTCTTGGAACCTGTAGGTGTTAGATTCTACTACATGAAACTAGAGCCCAGCGCCAACTCCCTAGCTCAAAGCTGTGAATAAGTGATTTCAATTACTTGGGACCAAAGGGAGTTCTCCAACGAAAAACCTAAATACGTGGAATTTATCCAAACCAGATGCTGATTTTCCTGATAGCTGCTGCCTCCTTTGAGCACTGTGGGGCTACCTGCTAAGTAATGAAGGAGGCGTTCTCTCCTGTCAATGTAATTAACAGATGACACAGGGGTCATGCAAAGCTCACACACACCGAGGAAGGCAGTAGGAATTTCTGGCCTTGGATTACCTCCTCTCCCCCACTCTCTGCCACCAGTTGAAGAGGGAAGCCCATAAGCTGGTAGTGGCTAAGGGATACTATTAACTTCTCTGGCATTCAGGAACTATGAAAAAGACAATAGCAGATATTGGACATCTTTGGACAGCCCTATGGCTCCCATGTTTACAACTCATCCCTGAAATAGACACGCCTCTTAGGCATGAGGTAGAGGGTTCAGGCAGGGCCATCAGAAGGTACTTTAGACTGAATCTGGGACACAGGTCCTCATCACCAGGTCCTCTACCAATGGGGCCTGAGTTCACTCTTCAAAATGGCACAAAGAGTCATGAAGGCAACCTGAAGGTCATAAACATTTGTGCTTCTGAAGATGTTTTCCAGGAAATTGGTAGACAGCCAACAGCAAACAATAAATATTTATTAAGTGCTTATTATATGTGAGGCATTGTGTTTTGTAGACAATAATAAAAAATGACATATGGACATATGCCCCGCTTGCAAAAAAGATTATTGTCTAACTGGGAGCAGAGAGGATCTGACATGTACACAAGGGATGGTGTTTAGGGCAGAATGGAGGATAGGAAGGAGATAAAAGGGCTTGGAAAAGTACTGTGAGAGTCTGAGGGGGAGGCAATCACTTTTACCTGAGGGGAGGTCACAAGAGGCTTCATGGAAGAAGCTGGGTGGTGACTAGAGTTCTGGGCTTGGAGTCAGGAAAACTTAAGTTTAAATCCTGCCCCAGACACTTAATTAGCTATGTGACCCTGGGTAAATTACTCAACCTCTCTGGGCCTTATTTTCCTCATTTGTAAAATGAGGGGGTTGGATTTGGCAGCCTCTAAGGTCCTTCTAGGACTAAATTTATGATCCCACCCAATTAAACCTTGAAGAAAGGGAGAAACGACAGCAGATGAAGGGGAAGGGCATCTTCCAAGCATGGGAATGGACATGAACAAAGATATAAATAGGAGAGCAAAGAATGTCTGGATGGAGGACATAATAGAGGGCAGAAAGTCTGGTTGAGGTGTGAAACATAGAGAATGGGGTCATGTGGAATGAGGCTGGAAAAAGCCTTGAATGCCAACTTTATTTGGTAGGCAAGAAAGAGGGAGCCAGTGAGGATTTCTGAACAGAAGATATGCTATGGTTATACACACAAAGGGAGAAAAGAGAAAAACCCCTACTTTTTTACTCTTCTCCATATAGCTGTCCTTTCAAATAGTCCAATATTAACCCAGTCTGAGAGTACACCAGCATAAGTAGAACTCACTCAATTCAAATATTCTGCTGAATAAAGCTCCACAACAGGCCAAAGGGTCTAGGTTAATCCCTGTTGTCCTCTCCTGCCTCCATATTTCACCATTGTCTCTCACCCATCCTACTCAGACATCCACATGAATGAAAACCCATCAGGCGCTTTGCTTTCCATCTGCCTAAGATCTACTTTCTCCTATGTAAAAATATGCACATTAGAGTAAGAATACTAGCTAGCATTCATATAGCATTTTAAGGTTTGAAAAATACAAAAATAACTTCATTTTATTCTTGTAACAACCCTAGAAGAAAGGTGCTATTATTATCCCTATTTCACAGGTTGGCATATTGAGGCCAACAGAGGCTAAGCCATTTGCCTAGGTGTCACACAGATACTAAGCATAAGAGACACGATTTGAACTCAGCTTTCATGATGGGAAGCTCTTTGAGAGTGAGGTCTGTTTTGTGTCTCTCTTGGTAATCCCCAGATCCTTGCACAGAAGAGATGCTTAATGCAATTTGATTGAATGGAACCCCTTCAGTGACTTCTGCTAGAGTCCCACCAATGGACATTATGAAAACTGTTAAGAAGGGTTTGAGTATGGTTTGAGTTCATCTACACCTGGGAGTCCTGCCTTTGTGGCTGAAAGGTGGAAAAGGGATGATTCTAAAGGGGTTCTAGACTACAGAAACAATCACCCTCACTAGAACAACCTGGCACAGTGGTCACTAAATCTGGATCCAAACCCCAAAGCTTTTGTCTTCATAATAAACAGCAGCTACTCCTGGTTTACAGTTTGCATAATTTTCTTCTTCAGTTTTTCAATCCTTTAATGGAACTATGAACTCTTCATGGGTACCCCCTCCAATGGCACAGATTGCAACCCATCTATAATTTGTCATCTTGCACAATTCTTGTCCAAGATGACCCATCTAGTATGCAGGAAACCTTTTTCTACATCATAGGTTCTTAACCCTTTTTTGTCTCCCAGATCCCTTTGGCAGTCAAATGAAATCTATGGATTCCTTCTCAGAATCATGTTTATAAATACATAAAATAAAACCATATGATTACAATGGAAACTATTAAAATATAGTTATCAATTTTTTAAAGTTTACAGATCTCAGGTTAAAAGCATCTGGTCTAGACCTTTTAATATTCCATAGGTTCCAGAGCTTCACTTACCACTGGCCTATCTTTTACCCCCTGCTCTCTCTACATTTTTGCTTATTTTCCAAGGGTACTTTGCTTCAATGCTATCTTTTCCTCCACTTCTTATCACTGAGAAGCCTATGTACATGAACTCCACCATGAGTCTCTTAGGACCTCTCATTTCTAATTCCTTGGCTACTGTGCTGTTCCATGATTCACAGTCAAGTAGCATCCCTCAAAGAAAACTGGTATTCAGAAGGTGGCTTTTTGTGCTAGGGAATAGTATGAGACCATTGGAAGTGCTGCCCAGTTTGGCAAATTCAGTTCAGCCTTCTCTCTTCTTCCTGCCTGATTCCAGAGCTAGCTCTCTGTTCATTGGCAGCATTTTTGTTTTGCGCTCTACAGGTTATTCATCCAATGGCATGTCATAGTCAAGAGCAAAGAACTTCTTCATCAACTTGGTTTTTTTTTTCCTTTATGTGTTTTGCTCACATGGGATGAAGTCAAATTTCACACATCTATGTGACAGCTAAAGTTGTTTATTACTAGTCTGTGGTTTGATGGGTGTATAAGGCAGGGAACAACTGGAGAAGACGGGCTTAGGAGAAGAAGAGTAATTTCCCATCATGTTTCTCATTTCCATGTACTGTGTATCTGGTTGACATTGTGAGAAATGTGTGGGCCATTTGAGTTCTTTCCATATAGGGTCATGTCCAGGGATTACCCACTACCTCTCAAATGGATATTGGGATCCCTGATTGTGGAAAGCCTCCTAGTCAGCCTTACTAATACTATTTGGATTTGAGTTTGACCTCCAATTTGAATGTACCCTCACCACTCCCCTTTCCCCCTACCCTCCTCAATTGCATGTATCTTTCCCTTGGATCATCTGATGGAGAGACTGGATAGGGGTTGCTGAACTTGGAGAAATCCTTTTTTTCCTCGTGACCTCAGAGATGTAGAACATTGGATTTGGAGTCAAGAAGACCTATGACCTTTGAATTCCCTGGTTTTAGAGAGGATGCAGCTAGGAAGCCTAGAAAGTATTGTATTGGGCCTGGAATAAGAAAGATCTGGATTCAAATCTGTTCTCAGAAATTTAATAGCTTTCTGACTCGACAAGGGACTTCCCCTCTGTCGTCCTCAGTTTTCACTTCTGTAAAGTGGGGATATAATAGCACCTGCTTCTCAGGGTTGTTGTGAGCCTCTAATGAGGTGATGTGTGAAGTGCTATATAAATGTGAGCTATTGTCATTACTCTTATGTTTCTGACCCTATCCCTATGGTGGGGACCATTCCCCCACGGCTCTCAAGTGATGGATTTTTTTTTTTT
>CM053601.1:175928311-175947121 GCA_028646575.1 Pseudocheirus occidentalis | reverse complement strand
TCTCTCTCTCTCTCTCTCTCTCTCTCTCTCTCTCTCTCTCTCTCTCTCTCTCTCTCTCTCCCCTCTCTTTTCCTCTCTTCTCCTTTTCTCTCCTCCCTTCTCTGTGTCTCCTTCAGACAGAAGTCAGCGTTGTAAAAAGATTCAGATGTTTCGGAAAATTGACCAGATCCTCAAAGCCCTCTTCCAAGTTCTGAAGAGCAAAGAGGACCGTCTTTTTTGCTTTTTCTTCTTTCTCCCAATCTCTCTTTCTAGTTCTTTCTCCCTCCCTTCTGTTCTTTCTCTCCCCTCTTCTCTTCCACTCCCGCCCCTTTCTCTTTCCCTCCTTCCTTTCTTCTTAAAGAGTTGCTGCTAGCTCAGTGGCAGAGATTCCGAGCTCCCGACCTCTCCGTTCCTCCTTTCTTCCTTCGCTCCCCGCCCCAGCGGCGGCAGGAGGTGGACGATGGGGGTAGAAGGGTCTGCAGTGAGCACGGGCACTCGGTGACAAAGGGCTCCCCAGTCAGAACTTTTTTGAGGGGCAGTGTTACACGAAAAAATAGTTTCCAGATTGAAACAAAAATACACAAATCTTATCTAGTAGAGAAAATGGATTGTGGAACTGTTTGGGGGTTATAAGTAGCAGAAGCAGGGGAAAGAGGAAGAGAGGAGGATCTCTCCGGTTCCTGCCTCACTCCATCCTTTTTGGCTCTTTAACCCTTGGCCGGGGAAGAGCAGCTGCAAGAATCTGCCTTTTCTCCCCTTCTCCTGGTCTTTTGCCCTGGCCTTCCGGTCCTGTTTCCTTCCACTAAAGCCGGACTATCCACTTCACGTACTTTTTGGGCATCTGACTTTAAGGTGCCTATTAAGCCTTCTGTCTGTACCCCTCCTCCAACACACACACGCACGATCTCCCCGACACCCCTTTTCTTTCCAACTTTTCTTTCTCCCTGTGCACCGTAAAGGGTAGAAGAGAAGGAAATGGGGCTCTCTCTGCTTTGTTTCCCCTTCCTCTACATATATTTATGACACCTGGCACCACCACCTCACAAACTAGGGTCGAGATGGCAGGGGATTGGGAGGATGGCACGGTGTTTTCTGCCTCCCTCACTCCCTTCCCCCTGGGAAAAGTTGCACTCCCTTTTTTAGGCCTAGCTCTGCCTTCTATCTCTTCCCCGCCCTCTACCCCCCCCCCCCCAACCAAGGCGTGTTAGCGATCTGACACTCGGGGTGGGGTGGAGTGGGGGAGGGGAGCTGGGGGCCGCGGGAAGCCCCGCGCCTGGGAGACGCCAAACGTCACTGCCTCCCTGCTTTCCATAGCTCATCCCTAATAAGCTCGGGCCGGAGGACAGCCGAGGCCCGGGGGCAAAAGTCCCGCCAGAAGGGAGCCACAAAGAGGCCCTACTCCGAAGGGGTGGCGGAAGGAGGGAGAGGTCCATGGGAAACCCTGCCTACAGAGCAAGGTGGGACCTAGAACTGAGCAGGAAGAGGCCTAGTGGGAAGACCCCCCCCCCACCAACACCCCTTTAAAAAGAATAAACCATTAACTTGGAAGAGAAAATTCCGTGCGGGTCTCCCCCGGCCTTCGCCTGGCCTCCCCTCCGATTGTTAAGCAGTGCCCTCCTCCCGCCCCCTCGGCCTCTGCTCCCTCGGACCGCGCTGTCCCCCCGCCCTTATTTTTAGTCTTCGCTCTCCTGTGGTTCTTGCGTCCACACATCTGGTTTCCATTGCGCGCTTACCTTGAAGTGCTGCCTAATAAAGATATTACGCAAACCCGCGTCCAGGGGCGCCGGGGCCGTAACCCCTTCTGTGCCGGGGCCAGGCAGTTCCTCTCCTTGGCCCCAGGGCCTCCGTCTTGGGCTTCAGGGGGCAAGGGACCTTGCTTGGGGCCAGTCTAGTACTGGTGAGGCACCTACCCGAGGTGCCAGGCCTAAATCCCGTCATTCACAGGATGTTCCAGGTGGGAGGAAGCTTAGAACATAAAACATTGAATGTAAGAGCTGGAAAAGTCTTGAAGCATAGAATACAGAATGCCAGAGGTGGAGAAGGCCTTAGAACAGAGAACACAAAGTCAGAGATGGAAAGGGCCTTAGAACACAGACCGAAGAATGTCAGAGATGAAATATTTTAGAATTACAGAATCCAGAATCTAAGATTTGGAAGGGATCTTTGATTAAAGAATCTGGAAGGACCGCAGAGGATATTGCTTCTAGATCGACGGTACCTTAAAGATTTATCTAGTCCAATCCTCCCCTTTTCCTTTAAGGAGGAGCAAGTTCAGAAAAGTCAATTGACTTACTTAAAGGCTTATAAATAACGATTATTAAAAGTAGAACCCGGATCTCCTGAGTGTCACAGACACTGCAATTGTCCCTAGAAAGCCTATTATGATAGACGCTAATAGAGCGCTTAAAAGACAACGAAAAACAATGAACCTTAAATGTAATTCTCCTGTGTATCCTCTCTCTCTCTCTCTCTCTCTCTCTCTCTCTCTCTCTCTCTCTCTCTCTCTCTCTCTCTCTCTCTCACACACACACACACACACACACACACACTGCCCACTCTCAAGGATTTCCAAGTGTTTTCATAATATTGCTAATATTTTTTTCCTCTCCTAGAGGGTACTTCATCTGTCTCCCCCAGTCTATCCTCAAACACAGCGTACCCTTCACCCCATGGAGTTTCGGAGGCTCTCCATCCCTTTCCCACCTCTTCACTCAGTCCTTCTAGGATTAGGATAATGTAGATTCTAATACACAACCCGTCTCCTCAAACTTGGAGCTGTGAGAGAAGCATCTTACAGAAAAGGGGGCTGGTGGTGGAGGGAGGCGGTGCGGCCCCTCTCCGAGGCCTGGGCCAATCTTTTAGTGCCTTGCTGCCGACTTCTTAATGTCTTAGCCTTTCTTCTCTTGTGACACAGTTTCCCTTCCTTGAAGTAAAGAGGTGCTTTGTTCTTTGGCCGCGTCAGAGACCTCAGAAACGAATGTGTGAGGAAAGAATTGGAAAAAGAAGACTGCATCTGGAGTCCCAGGACCTAGGCTAGAATCTGGACCCTGCCATTTTCTACTAATGTGGCTTCGGGCAATGGCTCTTTACTCCCTTGGGTCTCAGTTTCCTTGTCTGTAGAATAAAAGAGTTAAACAAAATCCTAGGAGCCAATAGAGAAGCATTTGGGGGAGGAAAAGGCGAGGGTGAGGGAAAAGCAGAAGCCGAAGGGGAAGCGAGGGGCCGCCCTCAGCGCCAGACAGCAACCCGGCTACCAAGGCGTCCTCCCAGAGCAGATACAGATGGGGTCACATCTGCATTTCCAAACCGCCTCCCGGGCTGCTGGAGCCCAGCCTCAGAGCTCAGCTCCCCGCCCCAGAAAGCTTTCAGCGCCTTCTCCTCCTTGAGTCTCTTTTTATTACCTGCTTAATTCTTTGCTTATTAATAGGATTTCCCCCCTAATGCTTCCCGATCTCCCCCGCCTTCACCCCCACCCTAGCGGCTTCGTCAGAGTTAGAGCGGCGGAGGCACTGCAGTGTCTGCAGCCAAGTAAAAATGCTACTCTTGGGACCTCTAGGAAAGCCCTCACGCCCGCAGTGTGTCCCCCACCCCTACCCCCCTCCCTCGGGCAGGCGCCGCCACGGAGTGTGCAAGGGGCTCGGTTTGTGCTGGAGAATGGGGGGAAGGGAGTTGATGCTCTGTAAACTCAACTCCCTGCACGTGCGTGGGATCCGGAGAGAGAGAGAGAGAGAATGGGAGAATTATAGGGAACAACCCCCCCCCCCCCCCACAGCACCACCACCACAGACATTGTGCCAGACGCAGAGGTAAAGACGTCATTGTATGTGTTTTGGGGTTGGGGGGAGTTAAAATACAGCCACTTTTTTTGTGTGTGTTTATAGGAGGCTATGAGATTGTTTTTTAATCTCTGTGTGTGAATAGGGTCAACATCATGCAAATACACATGAGAGGTTGTATGAGAGAATTGCCGATGCGTGTTTGTGTGTATGAATGGGGATGAATGCATTCACCCACTTAATGTGAGCATGAGAGGCATATGAAGGAGTGTGCACGAGTAAGAATGCGGGTACTTCCGTGACCGCTTACACAGTCCTTTATCAGTGCTTCAGAGGCTGATTTCTAAAGAGAATGACACGTGTGTTAACTGGAGACTACATACCCACCCTACGAGTGCAAGGGCTTCAAGCGAGGGAACGAGGTGAGTTTGCATGCGAGGGCAAGGGTACAAGAACCCAGGTTCTGGGATGTGAACGAACATTTGGGACTGGGCGTTGTGCTTGCTAAAGGATGAAGGTAGATTGGGGAGGTCGCTTGTGTGCGCCTGTGAATTGGGTTTTGAGAGATTGGCCGCAGTGCACTCCAAGGGTCGCTGAGCTCTCCTATGTCAGGACCTCAGGGCATCTGCCCAGATGATATCTGGTTGCGGAGGGATGTCTCTTCTTCCTAACTTTCTGGAGCTAGTTTTCTAAATACCAAATCCTCAAAGTCGTTTAATTCTTTTAAAAACAAAATCAAATGCTGGCCGAAGGGTCACCTTTCCTAAGGTTCCAGGGACCTTTCCATGCTCCAGGGCGGGGACCCTAGAGGAAATAGGTAGACCTCATTTCTGTAGGTGAGACACTCTGGGAACCGGAATTCCTGGCTGCCAAATTCAAGCTCCCACTCCTTGTAGTTTCCGTCCAGCCGGGAGGCTATTAAGATGCCCCCTGCCTTTAGTGTCCAGATCCTCGGCTTTCCTTGTGGTTAGGATTCTGTGGTTTACAAAGCCCTTGGGGATGGGGTTTGGATTCAGTCGAGTTTCAGGAGCCCGGGAATCTCAGGCCCCGCTATTTCTTCTCCTGCCTAGGGAACCAGCACTGAACAGCTCTCAGGAGAAGGTAACTACAGGACCCTGAGGACTGGTGTTGTGGCACCCCAACTAGATGTTGCTTGCCTCATCCTTCCAGGCCTTCTTTCCTTACACTTTCCCTTCGGTAAAGCAATTTTAGCAACCCTGAATGCCCCCACTCCTTCTAGAAGAGAGGTAATGCCAATAAACTGGTACCTAAAGGCCTCTGAAGGCTGCTATTTCCTAGGCTTTATCTGGGCACAACCTTGTAAATAATGGAAATCACAATTGATTTGGATTTGGCAAAGCCTCAGCTCAGTCACTGTGTGAACTTGGGTAAGTCTCTATAGGTCTCAGTTTCTTCATCTGTAAAACCAGGAAACTAGACAAGATGACCTTTTATGGTCTGTTCTTGGAACCTTTGGTTCAACTGGAGGATCTCTCAGTCATAAGTCTATGAATGTGGTGGGTTCTTCTCCAAGACTGGCAGCCCCAGATTTGGTCTTTAGAAGGCTAGCTCCAGAAAGTTGGGGAAGACCTGTCCTTCCAGCTAGTGGATTTTCTCATGTTAAATGATCCATGAAGGCCCAGGATGCTGTAGGGAGTTTCCAAGTGAAACCTTGAACTTTATTTACTGTCTTCAGGCTCAAAGGAATAACTCTTTCTGGGTCTGCTGTTCTGGATGTCAGAGACCGGGGCTATCCCAGGCCTCATAGTCTTGTACTCAGTCACAACATGAACCCATCTAGTCACTGAAATTGGAGAGGAGCCAGAGCTCCAGATTTGAGCGTCCTATGAACCTAATGCTTTTGGACTGATTCTGGGAAAGAAGGAATGTTTTTCCTTCCGATGCTATCCTGGCTACAAGAAAGGTAAAGAAATCTGCCTCTGGATTGAGAAAGCTGCAGCCATATTTCCTTGACCCTGGCTCCACCAGCACCCAGTCTAAGGCTAGGTATTACCCATCTACTGCAAGGCCCCTCCCTCTGGCATTCAAAGACAGTCTTGTTCCCTTAGGGGGCAGAATGTTTGACTAGGGGACCTCAGGGTCATTACTGGAAGGGATGAGAGAAAGACAGACAGAGACTGAGATAGACAGACAGAGAGAATAGACTATAAGATGCTTAATGAATACCTTTTCATTCTTCCATAACGTTTAACCTCTTTTGACAGGAGAAACTGATACTGGGGGAGGGGGAGGTGATCTGCCCAACATCGCACAGTCAGTAACAGAGTGAGCATTTGAACCCATGGTGGAAAAGGAAGGAGTCAGGGAATCTGGGTTTCAATTGGTGTTTTGTTTACCCTTTGGTGCCTTGGGGAAGTCAGGTAAATCTCCAGGAGTCTGTTTCAGCTCTAAGGAGGGAGAGAGTTGAACTCAATGGTATCTGAGGTTCCCCATAACAATAGCTTTATGAACTGAAACTCTCCGATACAACGTGACCTGAGGTGTTGATAGGAACGGTGGACTGGGGATTGGGAGACTTAGCTGTGTGACCTTGGGCATGTAGCTTTCCCTCTCTGGTCCTCCCTTCCTCATCAGCAAAATGAGGGTGTTGGACTGAACAATATGAAATTCTTTCCTGACATTTTATTGCCTATTTGTTCTTGGGCAAATCACTTAACCTCTGTGAGGTTTTCCAGTTTCCCCATCTGTAAAACTAAAAGGTTGAACTTGATGAATGCTAAGGTCCTTGTCAACTCTTGATCTTATGATTTAGAAAAAACCCAACAAATTAATTATTAATTAATTAGTACCTCCAATTACCAGGTATTTATGAAATGCCTACTATGTGTTTGGCACTGTTACAGCGATAGGAGGGACAAATAGAATGAATGATCATCACTTCATTAAGTTTGCTGGGGGATCAAGAACTCCCCTCCCAGGGAATAATTCTTTGGGGATATAAGGCCTCAGACATGGTCCTTTCTCTTCCTGCCACTCTATGAATTTCAGAGCTGCAAGAGAGTTTGTATTCTGGAGGTTTCTTTGGAGGAGACCCAGTGGATAGTGCTGGATTTGTACTGGGCATCAGGAAGATCTGACTTCGAATCCTTCCTCAGACATTTACAAGAGGTGTGACCCTGGGTAATAAGTCACTTAACCTTTTGAGTCTTGGCTTCCTCATCTGTAAAAGGAGTGATTGGACCAATAATCTCTAATATTCCTTCTGCTGATCCATTCAGGATGTCTATATGGGCAAGGGCACTGAATTGGGAGTTACAATGCCTGTGAATTCTTTTCAGACCTCTGAGTTTTGAACCCCAAGGACTCTTAGCCCCAAGGACTCACCTCAGCCTAGGTCCCATTTTCCTCAGCTCAATGGGAAGGTGAGCCTTGACCTTAAAGGAAAAAGGGAATCCTGTCACCTGAGCGGAGGGGAAGGAGGGAAAAAGGGGAGAGGTCGTTGTGACCCAGGTTGGAACCCTTCAGGTTGGGAGATTTCCATTACATGACCTTCTGGCTGGGAGAATCGAGTTACAACCTGTACAATGTGGCTCCAAAAGCAGTCTTCTTATAGAGGGAAGAAGGGAGAGAGAAAAGGTTTAATTCCAGTTTTGCTACCAGTGTATCACTTTACTCCTTTGGGACTCAGTTTCTCCACCTGAACAAAATTTTTGGTTGTTCTAAGATATATCCTAGTTCTCCAGTTCCTTCTAGTTCCAATATTTTATGTTCTATGGTCTGAATTCCTCCTTAGTCGAAAATTTAGAGTATTCCCTTAGCTCCCAACCTGTTATTCCAGGAAGGTAGCCAGTACCAGGCAAGCCTTAATAGAATTCCCTCTCTTGGGTTCCCAGGGCCCTTTTCTTTTTCTCTTTTTATCACCTCGGATCTGGACCCAGGCTACCAGAACTGAGGCTAACTAAAGCCTCCTAGGGATAGAAGCTTGGAGATCCTTTGCTAGTGGAGAAGAGGAAATTTTTGGCCTTTGGGTACCTGAGCTGAGATCCAGGGTTATTCTTAGCAGCCTATTTATACAAGCAGGGCTGGAAATGGTCCCCTTCCCTCCCTTCCCCCACCCTCTGCTCGGGCCTCACAAAACGGGCTTCGGAATGAAGAGGGGGTGGGGATGGGGGTGGGAGTAGCTTCGATTTATTTCTGGAGTCTCATCAGCTGGGGTCCGACCCCAGCAACAGGCTGCTCCACCCTGCCAGCTGAAGAAACTAAGAGTTAGAAAATTTGATGTCTTTGTGTATATAAGGAATGCTTCAGACCTGTACTTCAGGTCTGGCTCTTCAACTTACTGGCTGTGATACCTTGAGCAGTTCCTTTCCCCTCAGACTCACTTGAAAACACCTGAGTTGTGTTTGGATCTCACATTCTTTCAAGCTCCCACATTCTCTGTTCTCTCCTCTAAAGACTCTTTCAGTTCTGAGGTTCTGTGTTCTTAGATTCTTTCCAGCTCTGACATTCTATATCCCAAGGTGTTTACAGTTCTGGCATCTGTGTCCTAGGGTCCCCGACAACTCTGACATTTTTTGTTCTACCTAAAGTTCTAACTGTGACATTCTGTGTTTTATGTTTAAAAGTCTTTTTATGCATTGATATTCTATAGTTATCCCATGCTTGTGCCAGTGTTCAGCAAATAAGTCACCCTCTTTGCTTCTATCTCTCCTGTCTCCACCAGCCACATCTCCAGATAGCTTTGGGGTCCTGCTGGCACCTCTGGGCTCAGTCACCATGTTGGACTATGTACAGGCTTAGTGGTAATGGAGTATTAACTCTTCCACCCTCTCCAACTACTGGGATTTGAAGACCAGCACCAGCTCCTTTGGTTTCTGAGGCTGTTCTTATGTTTTTTGTTGCCATCATAAAGGGGATCATAGATTTGGAGCTGGAAGGGGCTTTGGAGGGTCATCTAACTCAAGCCCTCATTTTACAGGTGATGAAATTGAGGCACAGAATAGTTAGGTGATTTGCCCAGGGTCACAAAGCTAGTATGTGTTCTAACACAGGATTTGAATCTAATTCTTTCTAACCCCAAGTCTAGTAGGTGTCCTAGCCACTATGTCAATCTTCCTCTTATTCAGCCTATTAGGTACCCCAAGGGCCTAGAGGAAGGGTACAGTGAGTGGGTGAAATAGAAAATGTTTCCTTCTTTAGAGTCAATGAATGTAGTTTAATTGTTTATAGCACTTTATGGCTACAAATTGCTTTCTCTGCAGCAATCTGAGGAGTTAGGTGGTATAAGTACCTCTAATCTTATGTTCCATATGAGGGAAATGAAGCTTAGAGAGGTGAAATGACAGTGATTCAACCCAGATCTGCTTCTTCCTTCTCTGCATTTTTATCTTACAGAAACTCCCTTCCCTTCAGACCTTAGGACCTAAATTCAAAATTTGACTCCAACGCTTATTAGCTGTGTGTCCCTGGGTAAGACATTTCATTTCTCCAAACCTGTTTCCCACATCTGCAACCTGATGATATTATATTTCCATCACTATCCTAGAGAATCATGGGGAAGGGGACATACAAATTGCAAGGCGCTATAGAATGAGTTCTTATGAACAAGTTTGGATTTTAAACCAAAGGGATGCCAGATATGGGGACCAAAGCAGTCAGGGGATTAAAAAAAAAGGCAAGAGGAGGACATGCAGTAGTGCTAGAACTCCCTTGGATTTGATAAAATTAAGAACCCAAAGGTACTTCACAGAAAGGGTAGGTCTGGAGAATCAGAAGGAAATATTCATTTCCTTGCTGCTTGGCAGAGTAACTTTCAAAAATCGAGGGTAATATAGTGTTAGGATCTCGGTTCCAGATCTTACTCTGCTACTTGTCTAATGTCTAATGTCTAATGATTCATTGTCCCTCTCTGAGCTTTATCTAGAAAATTGATTGGGGCCAATGCTCTTCTATCCTACGACTCTCTTTGCACCCATAACCCAATCTTCTTCTCCCCTTAACTCTGTTCTGAAAGGCTAGGTATGGGAGCTATGCAGTACCCGGAGTCATCTGGTTTCCCTGTGCCCCTCACAATCTCCCTCAGCCAATCCTTATGCTCTCAGCCTAAAGTGAGATCAGATGAAAAGCTTTTAGAGCCCAGACTGGGGACAAAAGGGAAAGTGATTGCTAGGATTTGAGATCTTTGTTGTTGTTTAGTAATGTCCAACTGTGCATGAGCCCTTTTGGGGTTTTCTTGACAAAGATACCAGAGTGCTTTACCATTTCCTTCTCCAGCTCATTTTTGAAGATGAGGAAACTGAGGCAAATTGGCTTAAATGACTCACTGAGGGTCAAATAGTATCTGATGCCAGATTTGAATTCAGGAAGATGAATCTTCCCGACTCCAGGCTGAGCACTCTATCCATTTTGCTACCCAGAGATTTTTTTAGGATAATTCCATTCAAGAAACATGTTTTTAAGGGCATTTGATTGTAGGCTGTGGATGGGGTGGGGAAAAGAGTATTACATAATAATACAATCCTTGTCATCAGAGAGTTCACATAATAGTTGACTTTACAGCTGGAAACCAACCACAACAGTCAATTAATTGGTGGGTAAGAATTTATTAAGCACTTACTTATTAAGCCAGACAGATATTGTACTAGACCTAGTCTATGGATAAGACAAAAAATGAAGTGGTACCTGCCACCAAGGAGCTTACATTCTCCTTAGGGGAAGAAAATACACAAATAAGTTAGTCTTTGTTTGGTTTGAGCCTGGGTGTCATTATCTCACCCAGAGCCCAGTTGGGAAACTTTACCCTGCTCTGTTTTCCCCACTTGAATCAATTCTGCCACATTTTTCTTTTTTAAACATCAGTTCCTTTTGGTTTTCTAACTATTTTTTTAATGGTTTGTGTGTATGGAGGCAATGGAGTTAAGTGACTTGCCCAGCATCACACAGCTAGTGGGTCAGGATTTGAATTCAGGTTCTCCTGACTCCAGAGCTGGGGTTCTATCCTCTGTTCCTCTGCCACTCTCTGGCCTCCTAGTGGTCTTCTATTGCCAGTGCCAGGCCTTAAAGACTGCTAAACTCAAGCCATCCACTGGCCTTAGCCTTGCTGGTAGCAAGCACTACAGGTGCGTCTCCCACCCTGGGCACACATTAAAGGATGTATACCAAATAAAGAAATAAATGCATACAATACATAGATAAATTTATATACTGTGTGTATATACACACACAGAGGTATGTATGTATGTACACCCATGCACACACACACTACCAAATGATTTGGGGTGGGTAAGTGGAGGGATCTAACAGCTGTAGGGATACAGAAAGGTTTCCTTTAGAAGATGGCTTTTGAGTCATCAAAAGGACACAAGTCGGAGGCAGAGGTAAGGAGGAAGAGCAGTCGAGGTACCCGATACCTGCCTCAAAGGTGAGTACCAAGGAAGACAAGGAAGATATAGCAGTATGGCAAGAAAGTCAATTGAGCTGAACTAAAGAGTGCCAGGAGGGGGCGGGGGAGGCGATCAATACATAGGAAATAGTTGGAAAGACAGGTCAGGATCAGTATTCAGGAGGGCTTCACGTTTTAAAGAGAACATCTATTTGACTCTCGAGACAACGGAGAGCCACTGGAGTTTATAGTGTAGGAAAGTAAAATAGATTTTAGGAAAAGAACATTTTATAGAAGAAATAGCGGGCGCAGAGACGAGGCCACGCCTTGCCCACAAAGAGAGTAAATAGAGTGGGAATTCAAAGCCAGGTCTCCGGACTCCAGATCCTGCCCTCTTTCCCCAGCAGCACAGTGCTGGGATTATTGAAGGGTGGGGGAGGAGGGGGTCGAAACAAACCAGTCCCTTCTCCTTCTACACTGAGCATTGCGGTGGGAAGGCGAGTACGATTCGTGACCACATTTGGAACCCCGTAGGGGAGGCAGCTGTGGGCCTCTCCATCTCAATAATGAGCTCAGACACTGAGGGAAGGCACCCAGTGTGTAAGGAGATGGAGAACACAGCAGGCCAGAGTACCACAGACTGGGCAGACACTGCGTTCTCCAAGTTCTTTTTGCGGGAGATTTTTCCCAGTTGCTGGTGTGGGAGCGTCGGAGGGCCAGCTCTGGCTCCAAACACCCACCTCCTCCTTTCACCCTGCCCCGAGTCCCCGGGCTGTTCCAAACATGCCCTGGACCGGGAGTTGGCGGGGGCGGGTTTTGGCTTTCCCGCGTCTTCCCCTTCTTTCCTCTCTAGTGCTATGGGCCACTTCTTTTCTGGCCACTAGGATCCTGGAGCTCTCCCTTGTGCGTGGGGAAATAGGGGAGGGGGAGGATCGTCCTCCCGTATCTTGCTCCCCTGTCCCAGCCTGACTCAGATCAATCCTTCCCCCCGACCCTTCTACCTCTCTTTCTGAACTGTGGGCGTCAGCCCAGCCACCTCAGACAGCTTTAGTATCTCTTCTCACCCCTCTGAAATGGAGGAACTTTGCCTTATTCTCTTGGCCTTGAGATCCCCCCCCCCCCCCCCGCCCCAGCCCGGCAGTGGCGGGTATGGGGCAATCTCAGCTGATAGCCTGCTTCTGGCTATCAGTGAGGTCGCACCGCTCTAGGGGCTTCTCACCAAATCTGGATTGACTCGTCTCCACACCCCAGGCAGGTTTAGGCACGAGAGAACAAATATAGAAATTCTTGGAGGACCAGGAGAGACCCAACAATTTCGGGGAGGGGAAGCTTCTTCCCTACAACTCCCAAACTCATGGTCTGCATCTGACTGGTTTAGAGTTGACTGACATCAGTACATTTATTATATTTGATTTCATAAACGTATTCTGGTAGGTTAGAATTCAGATCCTTAAAGAGCTTTGCCCAAGATTTCCTTCCCATATGTTGTCATGAATTAATTAATTTATTCAACAGACAAGTATTAATCGCCTATTGTTCAAAGTCCACTTTAGATAAATGTTCAGTACCTACTCTCAAAGAGTTTACAGTCTAGGAGAGACCTTAGGACTAGGAGACACAGGGAGACAGGACAGCACTAGGAGACGCAAGCCGACCCGGAAGGAGCGCCCAGACAGGGGCCAAACCGAGCGCTACGTGAGGCTGGAAGGGGAATACCTTCCCGGGAGGATCAGGGGAATTTTCCCTTAGAAGACAGCACTTAGTGAGCTTTGAAGGGTGGGTAGAATTCAACACCCAAAGACGCTGGATGTGAAAGATTCAGGGAACGTGGGGAGGGCAGAAGAGAGAAACGGGGAGAGGGAGAGTGAAGTGCCCATTGTTTTGTTTTAATCCAATGAAGTAACGAATTTGTCAAGCGTTCAGGTCCCCCTTGGCACACAGTAGACATTTAATAAATGTTCTTCGTTTTTAGGGGGTAGGGTCTGGACGATAGAGTGCACACTCTGGGCTTCAGGTTGGAGTCCTAATTCTGCCATCTCTGTGACCTTGGACACTTTGCTTCCTTATCTCTGAAAGGAAGAGGCAGGACCAGGACAAGGTAATGAGTTCGCAAGGAGATCGTGGGGGGGGGGGGGGTGAAGGGGAAGAAAAATAGGTAGCAACGCTGGGATTTTAAGGTGAGGAATGACACCATCAGACTTATACTCTCTTCCCTCTTTTTTTTGGAACCTCAGTGCCCTGAACTCCCCTCTAGTCCTGAGTGTGCTCCTACTGTATATAGTTGCGGTCCGTTCTCAGCCATGACTGAGACCTTTTGTCTCTCTCTCTCTCTCTCTCTCTCTCTCTCTCTCTCTCTCTCTCTCTCTCTCACACACACACACACACACACACTTTCCACTACCACATATCACATATGCAGTATATACATATATATAGTTCCCACTACTATTATATATACACAGTATATATGATATACATATAGACACAGTTCCCACTCCTGGATAGTACATATAGAGTTCTCACTACTGTACAATATATATAGTATACAATATACATATGTATAGTTCCCATAACTTCATATTAAGTAAACAGTATATATACATACACATACACATATATACATTTCAATCACAATCTACTTTCAGAGACAGGGTGGTGTAGTTGTGGAAAGAAGGAAGGATTGAGAATCAGAGGACCTAGGTCTGAACTCTCCATTGTCCACTCACTCCTTGTGTGGCCTTGGAAAAGTTGCTTAACCTCTCTGGTCCTCAGTCTCCTCAGCTGTAAAATGGGGGAAGTTTGATCTAGGGATGATCTCTAAGGTCCCTTCTAGGTTTAAATCTGTTATTCTATGATTAGCCCCTCTTCAGATCTCCTTTAGAAAACTCCCCAAATCCCACCCTTCCTTGACCAAGTACCTTGGAGTCATGTCCAAGGTTTCCATTTTTACCTACTCTTCACCTTCCCCATAGCCCACTATCATTCCATAGAGAGAAGACTTTGAGGACCCAAATTCTATTCCCTCAACACTATTCCCTAATCCTTCCTCCCTTTGATAGGAAGAAAACTTTGATTTAGCACTTATTTAAATAATTAAATTTAATTTAGATTTATGAAGGGAACTTAGACCTCAGAGTCCAGTTCTCTCATTTTACAGATGAGGAAGTTGAGGGCCAGTGATGTTAAGCACCCTGTCCAAGGTCACACAGAGCTGGAATAACCAGAATCTGAAACTCAGGACCAAAGATGTTAAGCTATTTGTCCACAGAATGGACAGAACCAGGTTTTCTAACTCCAAATCCAGAAAATATTGTTTAGGCTATGTTGCTTCTATGGAATAATGATGAGGAGAGATTTGGAAATTAGAGAGAACCAGACTGGAAGGAAAAGATAGGGAACGTAGGATTTGGCAGGAAAATACCCACAGAACTTAACTGTTTTCCCCCACCCCCAAGCTATAGGTTGTCTGTTTCCCATTCTATCTGAAGAACTGTCTAGGCTGAGCTAACTGATGCATTCTTACTCTGCTACTAGACTCTGATGCAGGGATGGGTCAGAGCTCAGCGGCATGGCGGGAGGAATGACTTCCCTCCTCACCCTCTGCCCTCCTCCCTCCACCAAAAAGCCTTTGAAGTTGCTAGGGGGAAGGGAACCCAAGGCTCCCACGGTCGTTCCCAGGGGTGATGACTTCCAGGGCGCTGAAGTCAGCCGGAGCTTCACTGCGGATGGTGGGTGGGATAGGGGGAGAAGGGGGTGCTGGGGCCCTGGGGTAAAGGGGCAGTTACTATTCTCGCTAATCATCGTTCTAGGCTGAGGAGATGGAGAGAAAGAGGGACTGGTGTTCTTTGTTGGTCTCAGTGATGAAAGACAACGGGGGCGGGGTGGAGAACGGTGGATAGCTTAGGGCAGAGGCCTAGACCCGGGCCTTTGGCTCCATCCTCCCGCCCGTCTTTGGTTTATACTTCCTTCCCACCCCCAGTCAGGCAGGAGACGCCACTCCGGATAGAAGGAGAGGAGAGGAGGGTGGAGGGCAAGGATCTAGGATGGTGCACCTGTCGCTGGCAGCCGGAGTCCAGCCTGGGGCGTGTGACTCGGTGATGGGGGCAGTTACAAGAGGGCTGAGTTGGGGGAGGAGTGAGAGGCTGTGAATGTGTGGTGGTGGTGGTGAGGGTTGGGTGAGGCAAAGAGGAAACGGCGGAAACGGCGGACACAATGCTTGGTTAAAGCATTCCAGAGAGATACCCCGCACTATGTCTTTCACTCTCCCCTCCCCCTCCGCCTTCCCAGCCTGCTAGCTGGTAGAGTGGGAAAGATTTTCCCGTCTCCATCTCTACTCCTTCTCCCCAGTCTCCTGGGAATTATAGAGGAAGATGCTCCCACAGATGCCCACAGAGATATATAATACCAACAGAGAGCGTGGTGTAGTGAGTAGTGGGCTAGGCTTAGAATCAGAAAAAACTTGGGTTCAAATTCTGCCTTGGGCTGACGTATTATTAAATGAGCTTGTCAGTGGCCCAGGAGACTCTAAGAAATGATCAATTATGGATCAGTTAATTGTCTAATGGCAAACATCCCTACTTCCTTGAAATGACAGATCTGGACAGGAAGAATATGCCGGCTTGCTGGTTCAGTTACCGTAGGAGAAGTTCTTCAAACTTTTACTCTGACCAAGATCAATGGTAACTGAGGGATAGGTGTGGAGCAAAGGGGTCACAGACTAGTGTGAGTGAGGCGAGAGAGCCTCTCTCTGACCTTGGGAAGGCTGGGTGCGTGGGCCGGCTTCCCACCGCCTTGGACCTTACTGCCTCACTGCTCGGCTCTCCACATTTCTGGTCCAATACCAAGTCCCTGCAGTTCGAGAACTGCGCTCACATCTACAGCCAGGCGCAGAAGGGTCTCCCTCCTCCTCCCCGGGACCCCCAAGAAGCATCCTAAAGCTCTAATCACCGACATTAGGCAAACTCCCTCCTTCTTTCCCCCGAAGGCCCAGCCTTTCTTTCCACCAGGCTTCAGCGAGCTCCCTGGCGTTCCCAGTTACCGTTACCAGAGCGAATCGGCTTTGAAAGCCCAGTGAGCGGCCGATAAGATAATGTCCTCAAAGCAAATGCTGGCCACAGCGTTCTCAGGGCTTTTGGAGCCACCACATCTGGCCCGGGTCCTCTCTGCTTGCTTATTCCAGGGGCCGGCCTCAGCTTGGGCGGCCCCCGGGTACTGCAAGGCTTGACCTCGCCTCAGTACCCTACTCTTTTTTTTTTTTTTCCTCCGACTACTCACAAAGGAAAGACAAAGGGAAAACGAGCTAGCGGGTGGTGGGAAGCTGTACTCTGAGGTCTCTGTTGGTCTCCGTTGGCTGGGTGAGCCTACAGAGGAAGGGAAAGCTATGCTGCGCCCTGCTCTGAGCCTCTGGACGGCCTGGGGCAAAAGCAGACTTTCCTTTCTATATGCCTTCACTGTGAAGTCCAGGGACCGCGCTGCCCACCTCCAGCAGTCTCGGAGACAGACCTCACCCCTTTTCACGCAGCCATCCCCTATGCCGAGTTTTGGCCAGGGGGAATTTGAACTGCGCAGTTCAGGGTAAAACCACCCCAAGTTTCTTGGGCAGAGTCGGGGAGGACTGGACTCAGATCCAGCAGCCTGAGACGAGCTGCTCCCCAAAAGTAGTCCCTCGTGCCTTTCGAGAAGCCCAGCGCGTGTCCTTGCAGCTATCGGCGTGGACTGAGTTCTCCATACAGTCGTTGACTGTTCTCCCCGTAACCCTTCCCGCGGCTACTCTGCCCTGCGTCCGATCATGCGGACTTTCAGAATTCTATTACCAACGACTAATTTTATCTATAACAAATTGCGTCTCGGGAGACTAAAACAATCTGGGGGAACGATTACCGAGCTTCCCAGAAATATCCATGATTTCAGTATAAAATCCCATGCAGCTGCCCCTTCCCTCAGGATCCCTACAGCAGTTGCTAGTTCGAGAGGATTGTATAAAGGCGCGGTGAGGCCCCCACGTTTGTTTTAGACTTGATCCCAGGAGACAGTAGTAAACTTCCGAAGGTCCTCGTTTACTATAAAATCACCCAGCTGATGAAATGCCCTTCGGTCAAGCAGTCTTTAAGCGAGTTTCCCCTTTCGAACAAGCTCCAGCGAAAGCCTCTTGGAGGGGTGAAATGAAGGAAGCTTGGGACCCTCCCTCGGTTTAAACGCCCAGGCTCCCCCTCTTTCTCTCTTTCCTTGGCAAGGCAGCTCATCCGATTTCAATTCTTCGGGAGATAAACCGAAGTCATTTTCCTTGTTTCTAGGGTCTGGGAAAAGGATGCCTCTTCTTTTGTTGAATAGAAGGCTGGCGGTTTCGTAGGAGACGGGACATAGTCATCTAGGGGGGTTCTGGAGTTTTCATCTGTTTCCACGGATCGTTTCGGCGGCCACGGGAGCGCCAAGCAGTTCCGCAGGATGCATTGCTTGCACTTCTCAAGCCAACGCTCTTCTGCTCAATACTGGAGCTAAGACCACCGCTACCTATTTACTCTTTGCTGCGCCCCCCAGCCCCGAGCACAGGCTCTTATTTAATGAACGTATGCTAGGCTTAAAGGAATTGAATTAGCTGGAAATTTGCGAGGTGCAAAGTCAAATCAATTGGTTTGGAAAGAAACGAAATTTGGGCGAAGGATACGGGAAGGCAGAAGGTGAGGGAGGTGGGGAATCAAAGACAGAATTAGCACAGGTTTCCTCACTCCCAGCTGGCGGAGGAGCTAATCGCCTTTTAGAAACTCTGGCACATCGTATGGACAGACGGCACTCCTTTCAAACCAAAGAGGCCTCAGTTTCCCTTCAATTCAATTCAATCCAATCGAAATCCAACATTTTAAATGCGCCTTCACTGTCCTAGGCTCCGGGGGTACAGTGAACAAAATGTAGCAACGTCTTCTCTCCAGGAGCTATCAATTCTGTTAAAACAAAATAGTACAAGAAATAGATCTACTATGTGCCAGGAACTTCGCTTGTACAAACTCAAATAGCAAATCATCTTTTCTTCTCTGCACACATCTCTGAGTCCCCTCACCCACTTTAATGAATGTTTGGTGATCGATTGCTCTACACGACTTTAGGCGTGTGATACTCTATATGTGTGTCTGACTACAAAGTCTCACAAAGTGATACGTAAAGAAGTGAAAAGTCTTATCAAGAAGCAGAGAGAGCCCTTACTGCTAAGCCGGGCTTTCTGTTAAGCTATGGATAAAGAGATTTTCAGAAAAAAAAATTACATTGGAAGTGCCTTTTAAGATTCCTTTTAAAGAAGAAATCCTACCTTGAATACTTTCGGAAAACGAAGATTCACTTTCCACTATCGTTTATATGACTCAAAATTTTCACGTAGCTAATTGGTTTAAAGTGAGGACATGTTTGAAAGTAGCCACACACACACAATACATACATACATATATTTTTATCTGAATATCATCTCCCTTTACATTACTGTGTGAGCTATAGGGTGACGCAGGATTTCTGTCCTCTGAAGTAGAACCTTGGGAATGTGATGTAAAAACAAAATACATCAATGAAAATAATTTTTAAAAAGAAAATACTGAGATATGAAAAAAGCAGTATAAGTCTAAGCTCATTGAACTGGACAAATACAAACAGAGCTTCAATAAACTTAGTGGACTGGATTCACCATGAGGGCAGGAGCTCCATTTCATCTATTTTGCATCAACTCCACCC
>CM053601.1:175900845-175927811 GCA_028646575.1 Pseudocheirus occidentalis | reverse complement strand
CCCCCCCCCCCCCCCCCGCTGAATCTAGAAGAAGAGGCTAGAGCTCACCTATGAGGACTGAGATCCCAGGAATCTGTCTAAGAAGATATGACTCAAAGTCAAGGTCATGGGGTAGCTGCCCTGCTAGAAGCCGCAGTAATGGGCAACATTGGATCTCAGGATTGCAGAACTGATGGCAGGTCCAGTATTAAGTCCATAATAGAATTCTACTGGATAGTGTGTGAATGAAGCAGGCAGAACAGAAAGTGGGGTAGCCAAGAGACTTCTGTGCAGAGGGTTAGAGCAGACAGAAGCAATCCTGGAGGATTGCTGAAGGAACACTTCATGCCCCACCCCACCCCCAAGGGCATCATCTAACAATGTGCCCCAGCTGTGGACATCTGGGGAACAACAGGGCTGAAACAGCAGCCTGGTGAGCAGCCTTCAGGACCTGGGTGGGCTTTCTGGAGCAAAGGCATCAGGCAGATGTTAACTTGTAAAAGACTACTCTAATATTAGAGCTGTGCAGGGCCCTAAAACTCTTCTTGATGACTCTATTTGGAGAATTCTTAGCTTCTTTCAACTAATCAATCAATAAATATTTATTAAAGGTCCATCTTCCTCAAAGCTCAGCTCAGGTGACTCCTCCCGAATGAGATCTTTCCAGATCCCTCCAGCTGTCAGTCTCTTCTGTTACTTTCTTGGAAATGTATGGGTTCCAGAGCTAGAAGGGGACCCAGCCCAACCTTGTTTTAAAGAGAATTAACAGGGAGTTTAGAGACTGGAAGTCAAAGTCAAAGGGAGCCAGACCCAGAAAGGACTGTAAGAGGTTATGTTGGCCCAAATACTCATTTAACAAATTGGAAAATGATTCAAAGAATGGAAATCATGGAGGCATAGAGTGTTACAGCAAGAAGGAACCTTATTGGTCGCGTAGACTAGCACTTCTTAAACTGTGGGGTGATATGGGCTTGCAAAAAACTTAGCAACAGTAAAAGGTTTCTGAGTGAGCAATGATACAAAAATTAATTAAAAATCCAAATTCGAGGTGTTTCTGGCAGTGCTTACTTGCATCATGTGGCACAACTTCACTGCAGCCTTGGTTCTGAACACATAGCATGCACACTCTGCACTGTGTATGTTCCCAGGCACATAGTGCCAATGCTGCCAAAGTTTGAAAGGGATTGTTAGTGGAAAAAAATTTAAGAAGCCCTGCTATGGACTAGCCTTCTTATAGATGGGAAAATTGAAGCCCAGAGAATAGGAGTCATGGTGTCAGAGTATTATAGTCTCAAAGGACTGGTGAGGTCACGTGGTCAAAATTCTCAGATTAGCAAAGTTCTTTATAAACTGTAAAGTATTGTGTATGGCGATGTATGGTCATTACTTACAGTTTTATAGAGGGCCAGCCCTGACTGTCCCTTGCAGCATTCTGAATATCAATATGTGAAAAAATATACATGTATGTATTTATGTACATATATAGCAATCTCTAGCTATATATTGAGAGGAAAAAGTTTCTGTTCAGAAACCTAGTTTGATTCTGCCTCTGACACTTGATGGCTGTGTGACTATAGGCAAGTCACTAACTTCTTAGGGTATCAGATAATTCTTTAAATTTATAATTTATAGAAGAGTTGTAGGTATGTGTCTGTTGATTGAATTTCCACTCTGGGCATTTTCAACACTGATGAAATCCCAGTTCCATGACAAATCTAGTATAGATTGGGAAAGATGTTGTCTCACTAGGGGGACAGAAATTGTCTTCTGACCATTGCTCCATGGCGGTGATCCTATAAATAAGTGCACGCTTTTGTGAATCTCTCTCACTTCTCACTTCTTGAGTCAGGTTAGTACTGTGGGAAGTACTGGAAGTAAGAAGACGTTTTGGGGTCCTGCCTCTCACGTTCACTAACTATGTGACCCTGGGCAAGTCACTTGACTTTCCTGAGGCTTCAAAGCCTCATCTATAAAATGGAAGTGATAAGAATGCCTCAGATCTACCTAATGGGGTTGTATCATGAGGCTTAGCTGAGTAAAGTACTTTGTAGACCATAAAGGCAAATCAATGCTAGTGATTTTTTTGCCTGTGGTTTTGTCTTTCCTCTTGATGCCCCCCATCCTTCAATTTCACCCAAAACAATAGACAAGAATTCAGCACCTATTATATTTAAAGCATTGTACTAGTGATAGGGATACATTATTCCAAGGACAATACTCACACAATTAAGTATGATAATCTGTCTCTCCTCTCTCCTTTCTCCTCTCCTCTCCTCTCTTCCTCTCCCTTTCTTTTTCTCTTTCTTCTCTCTTTGTACCTCTCTCCCATCTTCCTCACTGTCTTATTTCCTCCCCATACTGGTTTTCTGTTTTTCCTGTCTTCCCTCTCCTGATTCCATCTTTCTTCTCCCTACTACCATTTTCCTCACATCCTCCCTTCATCTCCCTCCCTTCATCCTTTCTTACTTCTTCCTTTCTCTGTTTGTCTCTATCTGCATGTCTGTCTCTCCATCTGTCTTTGTCTGTCTCTCTGTCTCCATTTGTATCTCCATTTCCCTCCTTTCACTGTCCCTCCCTCCATCCCCAATCTTGCCTTCCAGAGAAGAAGGCTTAGGCTCCAGACCTGTGACCAGGATAAAAGCCACCAGACCATAAATCACCTCAGCCTCAGTTCCTTAACCTCGCCTATTAACCTCTCACACTGACTGGCATTAGGTGTTACGGGGAGTTCCTATAAATTACTCCACAATGGATTTATGAGCATCAAACCCATAAAGGAGGTTCTCTTCATCTTATCCCACTCCTCCCCTTGGCGCTTTTCAGAAACCAGGCAGGAAAAAGCCTAATGATTAGGATCTGTGCCTGGCACCAGCTTGCTAAGTCCCCTTTGGTCCCTCCCCATCCTCAGGCTCCATTAGAGGTTGAGTCTGAAAGGCTGGCCAGGGGGCTGAGTGAATTCAATTGGGCAGATGTGGAAGACAGCTTTGCTGCACTCAGCAGTGACCTTGGAAGGAGCCTGGTGCATTGCTGTGTGAAAGAGCCCGAGAGGTGAGGCTACTCACCCAAGATCGCGCAGATAATAAGAAGCAGAGCATTCTGGCTTAAAAAATCTATGACACATTGACCTGTGAAATGGGTACAACCATACTAGCAGTACCTGTGTGAATGTATATCCCTAAGACATTAAAGTCTTAATGCTAGTGAGGCTATTTGAGCCCACAACTTGTGATTTCAGAGCGTTTCATGGATCCCATTGCACCATGTTGTTCTTCCTATGATGCGCACTGCCATTCTGTGCACAGATCCAGGACTTGTTGGCTTTCAGCAGTGAGGTTTGACTATGAAGGGGCCACTTAGTAGCCACACAGTGGCAACAATTCTCTGCACACACTGTACTGTTTTAGTCAGCATGAGCAGTCCCTGCCAGGGGCTATGAGATCTTGATCATAGAACCAGAAAGGACTTTTGAGATCATCTCATCCCATCTTTTTATTTTACAGTTGGGAAAACTGGGGCCCAAGAGAGGGAAAGCTGTTTACCAAGGGTCATAGAGATAGGCGAAGAAGACTGGATTTGAACCCATGTCCTCAGAATCTGAATATAGGACTTTTTCTACCACTCTGTGTTTAAGGAGTGGGTTGAACACTCTTCTTAGCCTATTAATCAGGTTGATAGAGGAAAAAACATTAAGGGGAGCAGAGGAGAGAAGTATCCCCTCCTCCTTCTTTAGTTTCTTATGACTCTGGAAGACAGAGTGAGGCTGAAGACTTTAAACAACTCTTATCTCACATAAATCCAATTCACCTACAAGTTATCACCCTTGTGACGTCATAAGTCCTCTGAAAATGAAAAGTGAAAAGCAACTACATTTATAATAGCTACTACTACTACTACTACTACTACTGCAACTACTACTACTACTATTACTACTACTGCTGCTGCTGCTACTACTACTACTACCACTACCACTACTACTACTACTACCACTACTACTACTACTACCACCACCTCCACTACTACTACTACCACTACTGCAACTACTACTACTACTACTGCACTCCTACCTTCCTGACTCTGGAGGAGAGAGTGAGGCTAATGTCTCTGTCCCATTCACATTCAATTCATGAGCCAGTCAAGACATCACCCTCATGATGTCTTTGGTCCTCTTAGAGAACTAAGGATGAAGGACAGCCACCTTCCTGAGCATAATGAAGCCTCCGACAAGTTTGCCACTTCTTGCTTGGGCGCAGCCTGTCTCCCACATATAATGGAGTGCATTCTCACTTCATTTCCATGGCTTAGATCCTTGATTTGCTTCAAAGCAAAGGTCACATACTCCTTCCTACTCGAAGTTTTTCCTTTCTTCATTAGCGCCACTCTTCCTTTTGTTAATTTACATATGAAAACCCCCCCCAGTGAATAAGAAGGCTGACCGTTGAGGCAGGAACTCCCGGGCTCAAACACCACCTCTGTCACTAAACTGGCTATGTGACCCTGCAGAAGTGACTTTCCTTTTCCTAATTCTAGGTGACTCTTTGAGGACAAGGGCTATTTTGTTCTGGTTTTGTATCCTCAGCACCCAGCAGACTGCTTTACATAAAGTAGGCACTTTAATATATGTTGGCTGAAAGGAATTACAAAGTAACAATGGGAAAAACAGGGAAACCGGTGGCATTTCAGTCTCACCTTTGACACTTACAAGCTTTGTGGTCTTGGCCAAGTCAGTCTCTCTGAGCCTCAGTTTCCTAATCTGTAAGATGAGGGGTTGCATTCAATGACCTCTAAATTTCCTTCTCGTTCCAAATTTACGATCTTATGAATTTAATTGAATAATAGAAATCCTTTTCTTCCTCTTCTGCCCAGGGTGAACCGGCTGGCTTCTAAAAGGCTATTCTAGCATTTAGGTTTGTACAGATCCTCCCCAAGCTGGGAAAGTCTCCAGGACTAGCCTGGTTACAGACTGTATGCCCATCATTCAGACTAATCTGAGTTCAGAGAGGCTCCTCACTATATTGGCCACAGAGAGATGAATCTTTAGTGACAGCAGTATTCCAGCGCCACCTACTAAATAAATCACAGAGGGGCTGCAATCTGCACATGTGGACAGCCTCCCTCAAGGAAATCACAGAGCCTTAAAATATTGATGTATTGTAGTAAGTCATCCTGAGGACACCAACAGTGAGGATGGATGCCATTAGTGTATCAGGGAGGGAAACATCTCTGCTCTCAGTCTGTGTGGGAAAATCCCCAGGAAGTACCCTCTTCAGTACAGTAGCATCTGTTTCATTCCAGCCACATGCTCCTGCCAGTAACACTCAACATCTTTTAACTGACTACACACCAAATGTTCCCACTTGGGGCTGGAAGTTGAAATCTGGGATGCCCAAGTTTTCCCTCCAAGGTCACTGGCAAGCCCATGCGCCCTCCTCTTCTAGAGCTGGGATTTCTTACCTTTCCTCCCAAAGACTCCAAGTCAAGGACAGGACACTAATTGTGTGTGTGTGTGTGTGTGTGTGTGTGTGTGTGTGTGTAGGGCTTCCTGGGACCCACATTAGAAACAGCTGGTTGAGCTTACCAGACAGGGAGTGGCACTCCAAGCTGAGCCTGGTGGGGGTTCCAGGCTCCTAGATCAGGCAGTCATGGGGCACATGCTCCCCAAATGTCCTGTCTTTGAGACTTTGTTTCTCATAGTCATAGTAGCTTTAGGTTAATGAAAAGGAATACCTCATGCCAAGTTCAGAGTCAATTTTTAGGACTCTAGAGGTAAAAAGGACCTTAAAACATGAAATTTCAAACCTGAAAGGGACCCTATATACTGAACAGAAGAGGTGGAGACATTAGGAACAAAATGTTAGAATTGGGAGGGTTCCTAGAACACAGAATGTCAGAGTCAGAAGGGACCATAGAAATAGAATGTTATAACTGGGAGGGACCTTAGGACCTAGAATGTCACAGCTTGGAGGTACGTTAGAACAGAGAATGTCAGAGCTGAGAGGGACCTAAGACATAGAATGATAGAACAGGGAAGGACCTGGGAATACACGAAGTTATAGCTGAAAGCAGTGGTGTGAGGGGGCCAGTTCATATTGAGAATGGATTGTTAAATTTCAGTGGGAGCATTTACACATCGGAAATCATCATATGCCACAAATCAAGACTTTTTTTATTGTTTTGTTGATTTTACAGACTTAAGTGATGGAGAAAATGTTGATGCAGATTTAACTTAAAAGTGTGTCTTGAGTATGTTTTTCTTTGAAGAGCTTGTTGTTAAACATTTACTACTAGATCCTTGGTCATAAGAAACCTTAGAGGAGAAATGAGCATCTCATTATTCCTTTCTGGGGCCAGTTCCTGAACTTCTAGACTTCTTACTCTACCATGCCCTCCCTGGGTGTACCTTCTTTCCTCCTCACCCCAACCCCACTTGTCAACTGCTTTTTAGATGTGATCTTTCTCCATTAAAATGTAACCTCCATAAGAGAAGGGACTAGTTTTCTTGTAGTTGTAATCCCAACACTTACCACATCCTTGGCATATAATAAGCACTTAATAAATTCTTGTTTGACATTGATTTTCCCTCTTAAAACTTTTCCACTTCATTTTGTGTCTATTTTGTGCTCACTTATTTGTACCCTAATAGCATATACACTTCTTGACAGCAAGGACTATTTTGTCTTTGTATCCTTGTCTCTGGAGAGGTAGTGGATCAGAGCAGAGAAGGAACTGGCCTCAGGCAGACCTGGATTCAAGTTCCATCTCTGATACATATAGGCGGAAAGATCCTGGATAAGTCCATTAACCTTTTAATGCTCCAAACAACTCTCTAAAGAACAGATGCTGAACTGCATTGACAGAGAATTTCCTTCCCAGGAGTTCTTTATCCCAAAGAAATTAAAGGTCAGCTTCAAAATTTGGGACCTACTCCTACTCATGGTAGGTACTTCTGAAATCCGTATTTCATTCAGTGTTATTGAATGCAATGTTGTTGATGTCCTATTGAAACTTACAATCAACATAAGAGTTAAATTGGGGCAGGTGCAGCTAAGTGGTGCAGTGAGTAAAGTACCAGCCCTGGAGTCAGGAGGACCTGAGTTCAAATTTGACCTCACTCAAACACTTGGCACTTACTAGCTATGTGACATTAGACAAGTCACTTAACCCTAATTGCCCTGCCTTCCACCTTAAAAAAAAGATGAAAAAAAAGAGTTAAATATAGATCCACTCATCAGGGTTTTCCTGCCTATGGGAGGGGGGAGGAGACACCTCACTGGAGTCCTTACTCTTAGGCTGAGAAATGAAAAGCATTCACAGATAGTTCTGGGATGAGGATATGCCATTGTGGAATAATCTTCTCAGTTCATAGGGTGTGTGTGTGTGTGTGTGTGTGTGTGTGTGTGTGTGAGTGTGAGTGTGAGTGTGAGTGTGTGTATGGTGTATGTGAGAGAGAGACACACACAAAGAGAAACAGACAGATGGAGAGACACACAGACAGAGACACAGAGGGATAGAGACACACAGACAGACATAGACAGAAGGAGAGATACTGAGACAAAGAAAGAAAGAGAGATGGGGAGAGAAAGAAAGAGAGAGGTACAAAAAGACAGAGAGAAACAGAAAGACAGAGGGACACATGTATACAGGCAAAAAGACAAAGAAATACAGCATATGGGAAAAAATACACAGCGTCAGAGAAAGGCAAAAGAGACAGAGTCCAGATCCAGCGGTCATAAGGTAGGGGAGATGTGGTCAGGGAAGCATGTCCTGCTTTCCTTAGAGGCCATTTAGTCCAACGTTGTTAATTTACAGATGAAGAAAAGGAATCACAGTTATAGGCATCTATGACTAGAAATATTAGAATGTTGGAATCAAGATGACCTGAGTTCAAATCCCACTGAAGACACTAGTTGTGTGATCCTAGGAAAGTCACTTCAACTTTCTTTTCCTCAGTTCCTTCGTCTCTAAACTTGGGAGTAATAATAGTACCCAGAGTTGTTATGAGGACAGAATGAAATGCTATTTGTAATGTTCTTTATGAAGCTTAAAGCTTTATATAGATGCTTTATGTGATTATATATTGTATAATTTCTATAAGTGCTGGATAATGAAGATTTATGAAGCATTTAGCATGTACAGACACTGGGGATCCCTTCTCTTTCCTCGGGGGACTCACGATGATTGGTTCAGTGACTTCCTCAAAGTTACATGGGTAATAAGTTATGGAGTCAGGATCTGAAGTGAGGTTGCATCACCTCAAAACCAGCACATTTCCCCACTGCACCATGCTCTCTCCAGTCCAAGATGGAAGTACCAGGCACCATGAGTGGAGGCTGCAGGGAGGCCAGTCTTGCATGGAGCTTCCTAAAATGTCCTAAAAGAACTATCCCCAAGTGGAGTGAGCAGCCCTAGGAGGTAGGTGTTCCCCCTAGTTGGAGGGTGACCTCTTGTTGGTTATGTAGTAGAGTGAATTCCTATTCTGGTTAGACTAGGCCCCTTATAATTTTGAAATCCTTGGGTCACTGATTCTTTTGGCTTCTCCCTGCCATTTTTACAAGGATAAAGTCCATTATAATCTCAAAAAGAGTTCTCATTTCTATGGCACTTTCAGATTTAGGAAACAGAACAATCCTTGGAGTCAAGGAATACAAGTATTATTTTAACTTTATATTTGGGGAAACTAAGGCTCAGAAAGGCAGATGGCCAGTAAATAATAATTTTTCCTAAGTGTTTACTATGTGCTTGGTGTTAAGGATACAAAGAAAGGGAAAAGGTCAGTTCCTGCCCTCATTGAGTTCACATTCTAATGGGGGAGAAAACATGTAAATAACAGGATATTTGCAAGATTTATAAAGTAGAAGGAGAGTAATCTGAGAAGAGAGGTGCTGGGGGAATGGAGATGGGAGTCTCGGGGGTAGTGACTTACCCACCATCACACAGCTATTGATATGTGTTGGTTTTGAATTCACGTCTCCTGATATCAAATACAGACAGTGTAGAACAGTCATTTCATTGGAGTCAGAGCTCCAAGTCCAAATCCTTTTTCAGTAGACCAAGGTGCCTCCAGCATGACTTTGAATCAATCAATCCAGAAGAGTTTATTAAACACTGATTACATGCTAGGCAGGGTGGAGGTGGGGCTATAATGATAGAAAAATGCAAACAAGTCCCATTTTCAATGAACTTTTATTCTATCAGGGCACATCTGAAGAAAGGAGGTCCTGTCTCTGCCTTGCCTGTGTGATACTAAGGAGGAGAAGCTAGAAGCAAAGTTTTTGAAAAATAAAGTTTGTTTTTGTTGTCATTTCAGTTGTATCTGACATTCTATGACCCCAGTTGGGGCTTTCTTGGAAAAGATATTGGACTGGTTTGTTATTTCCCCCTCCAACTTATTTTACAGATGAGGAAACTGAGGCAAACAGGTTAAATGACTTGCCAGAATTACATACCTAGAAAGCTAGTAAATGTCAGATTTAAACTCAAGTCTTCCTAACTCCAGGACCAGCAGTTTATCCTCCGTGTCACCTAGCTGCCCCTTAGGCTTACTAAGTTCTTTATATATGTTGTACATTGTGGTCTTTAAACCCTTCAGCAACTCTGTTGTTGGGGGGGGGGTGTTCTAAACGACATAGTTTTGTCTGAGCCAACACTCCAAAGAAATAAAACAAGAAAGATGGAAATAAGAAAGGAAGGGAAAAAAGAATGAACAAAGAGAAAGAAATAGAAAATCAAGAAAGAAAGAAAAAAGGAAGGAAAGGAAGGAAGGAAGGAATACCTGATTTAAACAGGTATTACAGACATTATGATCTACATTTTAATAGTGTTTATGCCGTATTCCAGCTCAAACACTTTATGTTGCAGCCATCTATTCCATTTCATCCCCTACCTCCATACTTTGCATAGGCTGTTCCCTTTACCTGGAAAGTACTCCTTCCTCACCTCTGCCTTTTTTAATCCCCAGCTCTATCTAAGGCTCAGCTCAAGCACTAACATTTACGGGGCCTCCCTTGAATCCCCTAGTTCTTAATACTTCTCTTACTACTTTGTATTTATTTTGCATTAATTTTGTATTTACTTATCTGTGTACAATATATTCTCAGTGAATCAAATATAAGCTTTGTAAAAGCAGGATGTATTTTGTTTTTGTCTTTGTATGCTTATGTGTGTTGTACTGTGTCTGGCACGTAGATATCTAATGCTTATTGAATGAGGGATGAGGAAATTGAGACTCAGAGAGATGAATTTATTGATGTAACTCAGGCTAAGCTCTATTTTTTTTTGTTTTAGCACCAGTTGGGATTACTTCCTTCTATCCCCAAAGCTGTCTCCCTAAGTCACTGCCCAAAGGGAGAACAGAGTAGCTCCTTCGACATCCTCCCCCCAAATGGAGAAAGGACTGATAGCTCAAACCCTGAGAGGCTGAAGTCAAGAGAAACTAGGTAAGATTCAAATCCTGTCTCTTGAGAACCAAGCTTTCTTTGTTCCCCAAGCAGAAAGAGGATTCTTGCAGCTGTTCAGCCTGTGAAAGGGAAGGAGCAGGCTCTGGCCTTCCTATAAGCCCCTCCTAACCCAAGGTCAGAGACTGGGAAAGAGGAAAACCCCAAAGAGCCTAATGCCCTAATAGGGGCCATTTCCTCCAGCTTATTGCTTGGGTCCTGAGCAAAGGAGAACAACCTGGAAGGAAAGGACATCAAACAAATTCAGGGGTTAGTCCCATGTTTGGGTGAAGAAAATACCTTTGAAGCAATTTCCTTCCTTCCTTCCTTCCTTCCTTCCTTCCTTCCTTCCTTCCTTCCTTCCTTCCTTCCTTCTTTCCTTTTTTCTTTCTTAATTTCTCTCTCTTTTTTCATTCTTTCCTTTTTTCCTTACATCTTTCTTACTTGTTTTATTTCTTTGGAGTGTTGGCTCAGACAAAAAAATGTCATTTAGAACCCCCCCCCCCAACACCACCTGGGATCACTGAAAATAAAGCAGGATTTCTTAATGAACCCCTCTTTTGAGGTGGTGGTGGAGGGGAGGATGGGAGTATCCATAACTTCCACTTTCCCACAGTCTTGTATGGGTCCCCTCACACACCCAGCTTTCCTTAAAGGGGGCTTTAGGGAGAATGAATTTTCTATTAACGGGACAATGCCCTATTAATCTTAGAAGGGATTTTAACTTGGCAGAACTTCAGCCGTTTGATTTAAAGATTATTTTGGTGGAAAGAAAAGAAAAACACCAGAAAGACACACAAAGACACCTAGAAGAGATCTAGAGTGACAGAGAGACCCACACGGAGAGACAAAAAGGGAGAGGAGAGTGGAGAGAGAGAGAGAGAGAGAGAGAGAGAGAGAGAGAGAGAGAGAGAGAGAGAGAGAGAGAGAGAGAGAAGACAGAAGATAAAGTGGCAGAAAAAAGGGAGGGGGGATGAAAAAGACGGAAGAGAGACAGAAGCAGAGACATCAACTGAGATTGAGAGACACAGACAACGAAAGAGACACAGAGACAGTCAGAGAAAACGAGAGCGGTAAAGAGAGGAAGAAAGAGACAGAGAGGGGCGTAAAAGGGAAGGGAGAAGCAGAGAGGCACTCGGAGTCGCGGCTCCCTAGGCCATCACTTTCCCAATACCTTGGAAGCTTCGAAGAGCTGGGAAAGCCAAGTTTGAGGGGGCTCACTCTTTCGCTCTACTTTTTCTCCCTCCTTCTCTCTTTCCCTCCCTCCCTTCCGTAGCACAAAAAACCGGCTTCCCACATACTTCAGGGGGATGGCCATTTTAAAGTTTTGTTTACCTTATAGAAAAGTTAATTAGCTCCCTTTGATCTTGCCGAGCAAACCGCACAGGAAATTTTGCCCCAGAAAGCGCACACACGAAAGCATGCAGTCCCTCCACCCCCCAACAGAGACATTCATTAAAAAATCCGTTTACATTTTTAATTTCAGCAAAGACTTCTCCGCATCCCGGGGAGTCCGGGCGGAGCTCGCCGCGGTCCCCGGGGCTGGGCAGAATACGGAGCCGCACCAGACACTGCACAGCTTGGCCTGGGACCCACACCGCGCCTGCTCCAGCCATCCAGGACCCCAACCCAGTCTTCCGACCCTTCCGCCTTAGCCCCAAATGCACTCTCCCCACCCCGCGGACGGAGAGCTCTACTGAGGCCTGGGAGAAATTTTCTAAAGCCCTTCCCACCCCATCCCAGCACCTTCAATCGTCCAAATCTGAACTCCAGGGCTTCCCAAATAGGGCCTGTTCACCTCAAATGCACACAATTCAGTTCTGAAACAGCTACACTCTGGATGATAAAACAAAAATCCAAACAGTTCCAGCATGGATTTAAAACCGAAAACAGACGGAGGAGGGCCGGGAGAGACAGTGCTGGGTTTTTTCTTTCTTTCTTTTGAGTCATTTCTAAAGAAATAGCAAGAAATGGGGTCATTGGAGTTTGGATTTCCACCTGGAGGGGACCTTCAAGATGTCACGCTTTACTAATATTGTTCCCTCACCATTCCAGTGACCTTCAGGTCCTTCTGGGGTTCATCCCTTGAGCCGCTCACAACTCAGAGCGAGCCGAAGGCGAGTTTTCCATCATCAGCTCGTACCCTCCTTGTCCTGGGTCATCCCAGGCAGGATACGGGACTGAAGAGAACGTTAGAGATCATTCTACCTCAGGTCAGTTCATTAAAAGAGGAGGAAACTAAGCCCCAGAGAGATTAAGGGAGTCCTCCGAGGTCATAGAATTAATTAGCGAGAGATGGGATTCCAAGGCCATCGGGCCGTCGGCCTCCTAACGCGGCGCCCTTTCCCCCAGCGGCACCCCGCTGCCTCGGATTCAGAGGAAAGCTGCTCTGGGGGGCATTAATTTCCAACTCCAAACAACTCACGGACCTCTGCCCTGCCTGTGTGGCTGTCGTCCTTCCCCGGGTCAGAATGCAAAAGCAGAAGAGAAAACTGACCACCCTCCCTAGCTGTGGTCCTTGAAGCAGCCAGCACCGCCGAGGGTCCTGTTGTAATGGCTTGTGCACCCTGGCCTCCATGCATACACATGTAAACCAAAGGCTTTATTTAAAAGACACACTGCAAAAGTACGGAGGCACATGGACATAGAGTCTGGGTGGGGGGAGGTTTTTCTTGCTTGCTCTCCCAAACCTTCGGAGATGGGTGCTCTGTCTCTGGATTAGCATTAAATCGACGGTTTCCGAGAGATCTTACCCCGATCCCCCGACCCCAACAGCAACAGCAAAGCCGGGGCAACTCAGTTGAGGGCTGGACCAGGACTCGGCAATGGAGAAAGCTGGCATTGGATGCCAATTTCTGGGGTTAGTTTGGACGAAAAATTCCTGATTGCGAACGATTGCATAGTTCCCCTTGTCTAGTGAAATGCAGATTTACACCCTCAAAATTATCCTTCGAATTTTCATCACTTCCTTTTGTGGGCAATGAATGGAGATGGACCCCAGAGGAAAACCCCTGTGGGCCTGCAAAGAAAAGGCATTTCAGAAAATGGCATCTCAACCGCGGGTGGAATCCCTGTCCCTAGCCGCGAGCAGTGCCCGAACGTGCCTGCTCCAAGTTGCGGCCCACGGCCCGCTGCCCGCTCCCAGAAGGAAACTCCTTTTATCCGTCCCTCCTAGGAGCCAAGGCAGCCCGGCCTACGGTCCTGGAACGACGGTTTCACCTAGAAGTACTAAGTCAAATGAAATGGAAAAAAAAAAATACATCTGTCCCCAGAAGCTGCTGGTTTCCTGATACCCTTCTGTTGGGATTCAGGGTACCCGGCTACAACTAAGCGCGTGCACCTAATTTTCACAAGACCTACAGGTTTATTTGAAAAGCACCACCTCCTTCTCCTAAATCCTTTCTCAAGTTGCCAAACCGGGCCAGATCTTTGGAGGTCCCAGTTCTCTCCCCTTTTTCTTTCCCATTTCAAGGTCAAATTTTCTCTCGTAGCCGGGTTTCCTTCTTCGAAACAAACGGGAGGCCAGAGCAGCCCAGCACCGCTTTATCCACAATGGCTGGGTGGGGCGGGGACGGGATGAAGCGCCTAGAATCTTCCCAGTGGAGCTGGGGATCCCAGGCCCCCAGCTCGTTGACTGGAGTGGAAATGAAGGTGAGGGGGGAGAGAGAGGAGAGAGAAGAGAGAAGAGAGGAGAGAGGAGAGAGGAGAGAGGAAAGAGAGAGAGAGAGAGAGAGAGAGAGAGAGAGAGAGAGAGAGAGAGAGAGAGAGAGAGAGAGAGAGAGAGAGAGAGAGAACGTTGGCAGAATGATGCAAACAAGAGCAGTCAGAGAGGGTCAAGGAACCAGCTCTGACGGTATTTTTCGGGGCCAGCTCTTTGTTAACGAACAACCCATGAAGTGAAGAAAGGAAGGAGGGGAAAAATAATAATTTGCCCCTACCTTTGTCAGTTGAAAAGAAATGGGGAGAATGGCTCCCAAAGTGACTCTGACCTGCACTGCCTGCCCAGCGCTTACCTTAACTCTACATTGGAAACACAAACAGCTTGGAGCAATTCTCTCCAAACGGCCCCAAATGTTAACCATTCCAGCGCAAAGATCAGGTTTCTGGCTAAGCTTAGACGGTGCTATCAGTTGGATTTCTCTCTCTCTCTCTTTTTAAAACTATGTATTCTTATGTTTCCAATCCTCAGACAGACTTTTTTTCATCTTTGCTAAGATTCTTTCTGGCGGTGGGAAGGACCGGCATTGTCAGGAAGGCCGCACTCCGGGACAATTAAGCTTTCAATCGAGCAAGCTAAGTAAGGTTGGATGATTTGCTGTGGTCACTGACCGTGCGCCTTTTCTCTCTCCCCTCACCCCCACCCCCTTTAATATTGTTGCAGATACATAAAGTTTACTGCCGCGCTGTAAATATGTCAGCCCTGGCCAAGGAGTTTGCTAATAAAGAACTTAAAGGTATTATTGATGGAAAAGATAATGTTTTCAATAAGGTCGGAGCTTTACTTTCAGAGAACGGAGCATACACCATTCTCCTCTGCCCGGCGTCCAGCCTCCTTTTGGAAAAGACCACCAGTTGGCTTGGGGGCGATCTAAGCGAACTAAGCGAGACTTCCGATCTTTGGCTTCTTATGGGCTCACTCCCCATTTGGAAGCTTCTTAATTTTTAAAAACAAAAGTTTTATCTGATGCTTTTTTGTAAAACAGCACAGTCTTATCTGGAAATATTCTCCTGCTCTCCAGATTGAAGCCTTCTTTATAACAAAGAAAAAAAATTAAGCAAAAATGCCCCATAGGGTGATCACTTCTGATAATGCACATAACATTCTGTTCTGGTAATTTCATCTTCCTTGAGGTACATTTTATTATCAGTTCTATTGATAGGACATATTAGATGTTTTTGTGTCAATTACTAGGTTTAAGCCCCTTTTAATGTTTAAAATGTTTAAAAATTGACTTTTATTGATTTTGCTTTCAAATTACCTACATTTCTCTGTCTTTCTCCCAGAGAGCTATCCTATATAACAAATCCCCTTGTCATCTTGAGGAGATCTGTCCTTTAAAATGACTTTTCAGACATCCCAGAAATGAACAGATTAATCAGAAGCCTAGAGGGTTCTTTTCACAGCAAACATGCCCAGGACTTAGGCTTCACTCTTCCTCCTTTCCTCGAAGTTAGAAAAATCACATTTCAATGGAAATCTGGTTTTTTTCTTTTTAATCACCAATGAAGTTTAATTTATTTTATTTTTGTCTTGGAGACTTTTCATTCCTATTTTCTTTATTTTACTTTTGAAATCCAGTGATTTGGACCAGAGGGGCCCCATCAATCTCAACTTCCCTCCCTCTTCATCCACTTTGGTTCCCAGGGCCATGCCATATCAACACACTCTGACACCCCCTCATCTGGTGTTAATGTGGCTGTCAGATGGGTTGGCTTTCAGAATTCCATGCTCATTTACCATTAATTAAATGCATCATTATAAATTGTGTATGCATTTTAGAGGGAAAGATACAAGACCAGCTTGGAATATTGAAGTGTTTTTCTCAATCACTTTCAGTAACACAAGCCACATCTGCTCTGAAGATTAACTGTGAGGCCAAAGTACTGGGTTATTTGCCTTTGTTAGCTTACCCCAGAAATCAGCAACCCCAAATTACAGGTTAGCCAGGGGAAGCCAAGGCAGTGGTTATTTTCAATCGTAATTATTATTATGGCTTATGAGGAAACTCGAGTGGCACCCAGAATTTGGGAGCTAAAGAAAGACAATAAAGTCAGAAGGACACCCAATCCCTATTCCCAGAAGACCTGTAATCATTGGGGGGGGGGGTGCGCTGACATAACGAAAATTTTAGGTTTAACTTGAATCTCCCTAGCAAGGGGGACTGACCATCCTAATTTTGAAGAATGTGAGGTATTTGTGGGCTAAGCTTGGTGAGGAGTGGGGGTGGAGGAGTAGCTAGAGGGAAGGTGGGAGGTTAGAAGTAGGATGTTGCTCGTCATGTCTAGGCCAAAAAAGATGACCTCAGAATGTTTTAGCCTGCATTTGTAATTTGGACTTGGCTAGAAAGGGGAGGGGAGAGATTTGAAGAGTAGTAGTCAGAGAAAAATCTAACTGATGGTAATTGGGGAAAGATGACCTCTGCTTCCCCTCAGTCCAGGTTAGTGGGTTGATTAGGACAGCCCAGCCTTCTGGGGTAAGGATGGGGGGATAAAGAGACTCATCATGGAACCATTCTAGAGATCAAAGCCTGTCCCTAGGCCCATGACAGAATTCTAGGGAAAGCCCTCCTTCTGATCTGTCACAATAGTAACCTGAGATTTGGCCTGGTGGCTGAGCCAGTAGGGCACCCACTCATTCTCCAAAACCCTAACAAAGCAGAGGAGACAGATCTTGGCCAGGGTCATTCCAAAGTTTTGATGTCTAATTGCAAGCAATTCCTAACTTTCATCAGGAAAATTTGAGAGGTTGGCAGGAAAGGATTTGGGGAAAGAGGGGGAGGGGAGAGAGAGAGGGAGAGAGAGAGAGAGAGAGAGAGAGAGAGAGAGAGAGAGAGAGAGAGAGAGAGAGAGAGAGAGAGAGAGAAGAGGAGAGGACAGGAGAGGAGAGAGTAGTGTAGGAGGAATGATGCCTCTTTATTTTATAAGGTTTTTATGGTGGTTTTTTTTTTTTGTTTGGTTGGTTTTTTTTGAGCCACTGGGCTTGAAGTGCGCTGTGGCTCTTATTCTGATAGTACCAGGCGTCCTCTTGTTATGCTGAAAAAGTCTTCGATGTACAGTGGTCTCAGGGCTGCCCCCTGTACTCATCAGATTAATGAAACCCAGGAAAATCAAACAGCTCATTTATGACAAGAAACTCCTTAGGGGCTAGGGGAAGCCTACTGCCTGCAGCTCCTACAAGCATGATGGACAGAAGCTGCTGACATTCAGAAACTGGCCACAAGAAAAAGGCTTGGTCTTTTTAGGTTGGATCTTGAGTCTGTCTCTGTCAAATCTCCCAGAAAGAGGCCCTAAACCATCCTCCCCTTCTTGAGTTCTCAGAAAAAATACTAAAGCTGGGTAGGGTCAGTCAGATTGAGTTTATAGCAGTAGCTAGATCTGTTCCCTGGTCTCTGCCCTATTTCACTCCCCCCTCAGAAATTGCTTTGGAAGTTCCTGGTAGGGGGAGAAGAGATTGTGACCAGTTGGAAAAGGAGGGGCCCTGGGGGTGGAGGTGGGGTGGGTGAGAAAAGGATGCAGCTGTAACCCTAGCAAATGCTTCCATCAAAGGACCCCGTTTATTGTGGACTTGAGCTGGTGGGGCCTCTTGGCAGCCAATCTCGCTCTTCTGTTCTGAGATCTTTCTTCCCTGATGATACTTAGATAGAGAAGTGGAGGGGCCAGGGTGCTGCCCCCATCTGGGCAAGTGTGGTAGAAAACAGGTCTATATCATCAGATTTAGAAGGAACTAGAAGGGATTTTAGAGATCCTTTTGTCCAAACCCCCTCATTGAACTGATAAAGAAAGAGGCCCAGGAAACTTGGTCAGGGTCACAGAACCAGTAAAACATAGCAGTGAGATTTGAAACCAAATTCACCATTTTTGCCATTAACTAATAGACTGCCTCACCAGAAGGTTTTACAGCTGGGAGCTGTCCTTTTCCTTCTGTGCAGCTAAGCAAGGGCACCAAGTAGCACCCCTAGAGAAACTCTGAGGGTCATCCCCTCTATGACTGATTCTTTGGTGGAGGCAAACTAGACCATCTTTGGTCTCATTTATTACCTACCCTTAAATCGCTGAATGGTTGTTGCCTCAGACAATCTGAGACCTGGGAAAGACTTTAGCTCAAGAAGGCCAAGGTCTCCCACTGCATCCTGGGACATCACCAGTCATCCTGACCTGTCTTGCCACTGGCCTCTGATGACTCTAGAGGAGAGAACAACCATGATGGCTTTTCATAACTCTGCCTCACTTCAATCACTTGCAAGTCATTACCCTCCTGATGTCACTGGTCCTCTCCAAGAATGAAGGACAAACAACAATACCCCCTAGGACAGAGAAGAGTATTGGAGTCTGACCATTCATTGGCAGATAATAAAAGTGGGGCCTAAGGGAAGGAATATGATTGGTCCGTCGTAGCTTAGAGCTGGGATTATAAGTCAGGTCTCCAGACTTTCCACTTCCAGGGTTCTTTAGGCTGTCTCACCCTGTAGCAGGAAAGATAACCACAGTGCTGTGGAAAGAATTCTGGGTTTGGAGTCACAGGGTCTGAATTCAAATTCTGGCTCTGTAAACTTAATATTTGTATGTCCTTAGGGTAAGTCCTTTCCTCTGAGATCCATAAGTTTCTTCATCTGTAAAATAAGTGGGTTAAACTATAAGACCCTTTCAGCTCTGAATCTTTGAACCCATGAGCAAAAATCAAACAATCTGCATTTTTCAAGTCCATGAGTCAATACACATTTACCAAGCTCCTACTATGTACCAGATACTGGGCTTAGCATCAGAGATGCAAAAAGATTCTGGAGTCAGTGATTTTCAAACTCAAGGAATTCACAAGCAAATTACAAATAAGGAATGTAAAGGATAAGTAGGAAATGAGCCAGGGAGGGCACTAGAATTAAGAGGGGTTGGGAAGGGCTTTCTGTAGAAGATGGGATTTTAATTGGGATTTGAAGGAAACCAGGGAAGCCAGGAGGCAGAGATGAGGAAGGAGAGCATTCTGGGCATGGAGGAAAGCCAGAGAAAATGTCCTGAGCTCACATGAAATGTCTGGTTTCGGGGAACAACAAGGTGGTCACTGTTACTGGACTGGAGTTTCGTGGAAGGGATAAAGTATAAGAAACCTGGAAAGGTGAAGGAGATGGGCTGGGTTATGAAGGAATGTGAGGGCCAAACAGAGGATTTTGTGGTTGATCCTGGAAGTACTAGGGAGCCACTGGACTCTGCTGAGTGGTGGGGTGATATGAATGGACCTGTCTAATAATTATTATGTAATATTTGATGGCCACTGTATTAGGTTCTGGGATGCAGAGATAAAGAAATAATTCTAACTCCCAAGCACTTCTATTTTGGAAATGATAGATATATAGATAAACATCATCAATCAAGAGATATGCATATGTTTATGTATATGTGTGTGCATATCTGTCTATAACATCTATCATCTATCTATCAATCTATCATCTATCTATCTATCATCTATCAACCAACCAATCTATCTATTATCTATCTACCTAACTATCTATCTATCTATCTATCTATCTATCTATCTATCTATCTATCTATCTATCATTTGTCTATCTATCATCTATCTGTCTATCTATCATCTATCTATCAATCTATCATCTATCATGTATCTATCAACCAACCAATCTATCTATTATCTATCTATCTATCTATCTATCATCTGTCTATCTATCTATCATCTATCTATCTATCATCTATCTATCGATCATCTATCTATCTATCTATCTATCTATCTATCTATCTATCTATCTATCTATCTGTCTGTCTGTCTGTCTATCCATCTATGGAATAAATATAAAGTAAGTTTGGGTAGTTAGTAATGGAGGACATGAATAATTGGGGGGGGGTCAGGAAAGGCTTCTACAGAAGGTGAAGTGGGTCTTAAAGGAAAAGAAGGATTATTTGAAGTGGAAGTGAAAAGGGAGTGCACTCCAGGCATAAGGGATGGCCAATACAAAGGCATAAAAATTGGAAATGGTGTGCTGTAACAAGCAGAGAAAGGACAGTTTGACTGAGTGTGGGAAGGAGAGTATCTGGAAAGATAGGATAGGGTCAGATTGTGAAGGACTTTAGAAGTCAAATAGAGTTTATATTTGAATTCTACAAGTAGTAGGAATACTATAGAAGTTTACTGAATAAACAATTAACTTGGTTAGATCCTGGTCTTAGAAAAAACATCTTAGCAAGCAGTGTGGAAATTGGCTTAGGGTGGGGAAAGGCTTGAGGTAGAGACAAACCATCAGGTTACTGAAGTGGTCCAAATGGGAGGTGATGGGGGTCTAAACTAAGGGGATGGTCTTATGATTTGAGAGAAGTCAGGTGAGAGAAATGCTGTAAAGTCAGGTATAATGATATGGCAACTGATTGGCTATGTAGGGGGTAAAGGAGAATAAGAAGGTAAGAATGACATTGTGGTTAAAAAAAAAGCCAGTCAACCAAGCTCCTCTGGACTTCTTCCAATGTGCAGGAAGAGTTTCATCAACTACTCTCCTTTCCACCAACATCCCACCAGATAGTAAGTTTCTTATGGGCAGGCACTGTGTTATCTCCCATTTTTCCTCCTTAATAGTATTATTCCCAATTACACATAAAAGTAGTTGTCAATATTTGTTTTTTGTAAAATTTTGAGTTCCAAACTTTTTCTTCTTCTCTTGCTCCTCTCCCCTCTTTTCTCCCTCCTCCTCAAGACAGCAAACAATCTGATATAGACTATACATGTATAATCGTATTAAACATATTTCCACATTAGTCATGTTGTGAAAGAAGAGTCAGAACAAAAAGGAAAATAACGAGTAAAAAACAAAGCAAGACAAAAAAATAGTTTGCTTCAATCTGTATTTAGACTCCATAGTTCTTTTTCTGGATGTGGATAGAATTTTCTATCATGATTTTTTTGGAACTATCTCGGATCATTGTATTGCTGAGAAGAGCTAAGTCTATCATAGTTGATCATTGTTACAATGTTGCTGTTACTATGTACAATGTTCTCCTGGTTCTGTTCACTTTACTCAGTATCAGTTCACATAAGTCATTCACAGCTGATCATTGCTACAATGTTGCTGTTGCTATGTACAATGTTCTCCTGGTTCTTTTCACTTTACTCAGCATCAGTTCATATAAGTCTGTCCAGGATTTTCTGAGGTCTGCTTGCTCAGCATTTCTTGTAGCCAAATAGTGTTCCATTACATTCATATTCCACAATTTGTTCAGTCATTCCCCAATTGACAGGCATCTCCTCATTTCCAATTCTCTACCACCACAAAAAGAGTTGCTATAAATATTTTTTACATGTGGATCCTTTTTTCTTTTTGTGATCTTTGTGAATGTAGACCTAGTAGTGGTATTGCTGGATCAAAGGGTGTGCACAATTTGGTTGCCATTTGGGCATAGTTCCAAATTGCTCTCCAGAATAGTTGGATCAGTTCACAACTCCAACAGCAATGCATTAGTATTCCAATTCTCCCACATTGTCTCCAACATTTATATTTTTCCTTTTCTGTCATATTAATCAATCTTATAGGTGTGAGGTGGTTCCTCAGAGTTGTTTTAATTTGCATTTTTCTAATCAATAGTTATTTAGAGCATTTTTCATATGATTATACATAGCTTTAATTTCTTCCTCTGAAAGCTGCCTGTTCATATCTCTTGACCATTTGTTAACTGGGATATCTTCCATGTCTGTAAACTTAGCTCTCACACCCAGGCTCTCAGACGTGGTAAACACTTAAGAAATACTTAATTGATTTGTTTGTTGAATTTAAGGACCTTGATGATGGTGATGATGGTTGTGGCAGTGCATGTATGTGTTGGGGGCAGAGAGGTAGCTGTTTCCTGGGCCTCAGTCTTATCATCTGTAAAATGAGAAAGCTAGACTAAATAGCCTCTAAGGTCCCTTTCAGCTCCAGACCTATGATTTTATGTGACTCTGGATAAGTCACAATCCTGGGCTTCAGTTTTCTCATCTGAAAATGAGATGGTTATACTAGATGTGATCTATGCTCTTTGCTTTTCTCCTGGGCTTCTGCTCCCTGCTCACCTCTCCCTCTGCTTTCCACACCTTCAACCAAGTAACAAGTCCAATCTCACTGGAAGTCAGTGGCTCAGTAAAAATTAAGGACTTTGAATAGCCTGAAATATCAGCTTGATTCATGGATGGATGTTCTCACTTAGTTCTGGTTCAGTAGATTCAGAAAACAGACAAAGTGGTGTTTGGTTTGAGCTGGTTCACTCAGGGCTTTGTAAAAAAACACACACACACACACAAACCACCTTTGGTTTAACTGATGGTTCTGGTTAAAAACAAAGGCTAATATTTGGGTTCTGCTGGTTTGGGGGTTTTGCAGGTAGGTTCCTGTGGTTTGTTTGGGCTTTGGGCCCTTCCCCCCCAAAAGAAGCTGCAAGAATGTCTTTCCCCCTCAAATATGCTCAGATGTGTTGCTCATACTTCCTAGTGGGTCCTGCCACAGACTTCTCTTATTCCTCTGCTTCTCCCTGGAACCTTTCTAAATGGAAAGAACTGCTCTGGATCAGAGCTCCAGCTGAACCTACAAGAAGAGCTGAAACAAAGGTGGGGTGACTGGAGCTTTGCCATTCTATCCTTGAGTAGCATTGAAACAATTGAACTTAGCACCACCTAGTGATCAGGAATAAGTTAAAATAGGAAGATATATGGGCTGAATTTCAGGTAAGGTCTTTCCTAGAGGGAGGCTGGTGACTGCACATCCCTGAAGTGCATGCCTCACTTAAATACAATCCACTTGCAAATAAAGACATCACCTTCCTGATGTTATTGTCCTTTTCAAGAACCAAGGACAAATAACAATCTCCCCATCTCCATTCCCCCATCCCTGCAGCTGCCTCCTCAATTATGTTTGACCTTAACACAATGCTTAACAGTGGGCATCATTTTTTTAGACTTACCATTGGTGCAAAAATTGTGAGAAACAGCCCTGTTTTCAAGATAAATTTATGAATTCTCTACCAATAAATTATTCTAGGAGTGGGGAAGATCCAAAGAGAAATGAGCTGGGCCCCTGCTCTCGAGGAGTTCACCTAATAGGGGAGCTAAGTTCTAAGGCAAATTGGAATATGGTAAGGACAAATGAGAGGGATGAAGTGTTATGACCTCAGCACATGACACTTTGAGATACCAAATTAATGTTTGCTGAAAGGACGAATGAATGAGTAAATGAAAGCTTATAGCAGTTTGGTGTGGAAGGGAGGTAGAAAACTGTTGTAACAGAGGCATGACATAGTTCTCTCTATACGGGTGGACAAGTTGGTGGATGCTTCCCTCAACTCCATTTGATCTTGATCCAAGAAACATTTATTAATTGCAGTGCTGAACTATAAATACAGAAAGTGAAACAATTCCTGCCCTCAAAGAACTTGTATTCTGTCGTGGGGATATTAACAGCTAAGGGACTCAGGAAAGGCTGGCTTTTGAGCGTCCCTTTGAAGGAAGGTAAAGAGAGTGGCAGAGATGGAGGGGGAGGAAGGGGAGCCTGTGAGGGAAGGCATGCAGATGGAATTTCATATGCTAGCATCAGCCAAGAGGATGGGAACAGGGGGTGAATGGAGGGGAGCACTGGAATAAGGGAAGGTGCTGGTTTTTTAGCTTCGCTTTTTATCCTAAATACTTGGGCACTTGTTTGCTGTTTGGTCATTTTTTCAGTCATATATGATTCTTTATCACTCCATTTGGGGTTTTCTTGGTAGAGATATTGGTTTGTCATTTCCATCTCCTGATTATTTTACAGATGAGGAAGGTGAAGCAAACAGGGGTAAGGGACTTGCCCAGGGTCACACAGCTAGTAAGCATCTGAGGCTGGTTTTGAACTCATGTCTTCCTGATTCCAGTCCTGGTGCTCTATCCACCAATCCATCTAACTGACCCACTGGCACATAGTTGGTACCTAATTAAGACCTGTTAAATTAGAGATTGAATACAGCCATGGTGGAGTGCCTATTCATGACTCATAGGAGCCCAGGAGTCTCTATCATGTCTCTCCTGGAATTGTGTTTCTACCTAACCTCGTGCAACCATGTGTTTCATTCTGGGCAAGTATTTCTCCTATAAGAGTCTAACATAGTTTTTCTGGCTCCCTTTACTCAGGGAGTTACTCCTGGGAATCCATAAACACAGACTACAGCTCATCTGGGCCCCACACAAAGGGCCTGCCTAGGAGATGTTTCTTTTCTCAGTTTGGCATCTGATACTTAAGTTTTGTAGCTCAAGCACTCAGGGAGCCATAAGAGGAGAAGAAAATATTGAGGCAGAGGGAGGAAGGAAGGGGATATCCCTAGAGGAGAGGTGATCAGTGATGGGGACTCAGGGGGTCCAGAACCAGCAGAGGTGTGTGTGTGTGTGTGTGTGTGTGTGTGTGTGTGAGACAGAGACAGAGACAGAGAGAGACACAGAGAGAGAAACAGAGACAGAGAGAGAGAGAGAGAGAGAGAGAGAGAGGGAGGGAGAGAGAGAATGTAAGGGGATATGTCGTAATGTGGTATAGGAAGAGGGAACAAACAGTTCATCCCCACCATGGCAATCATACTGGGAGAAGATGCTATGGTCCTCGACTCTCTTGTGCACTGTGGTCTAGTCCTGGAAGAGGGGACAACCCATTCCCACACAGGACAGCTTATGTCTCTGGAGTACAACTGACGTTGACCTCTAGGAGAACACAAGTGTCAGAGGCAGCAGCTGGGTGGGAGCTTGGAGTGGAGTGCCACAGCAACAAGATCCTGGGAGACATCTCCTTGGGTCAGGAGACATGGAAGAAGTATCACACCCCTCGAAGTTGGTGTCCTTGTCCTAGGTACAGCTCTGAGGATCTGGGTGGGAGAAAAGAATGTTTTGGACCTTAGAGTGGAGGGGTGCTCTTGAACTGGAAGATCAGGAGTGTTAACTCTATTTATGAAAAGGGAGAGAGACAGAGAAAGGGAGGGAGGGAGGGAGAGAGAGAGAAAGACAGAGAAAGAGAGAGAGAGAGAGAGAGAGAGAGAGAGAGCAAAGTAAGGTAGAAAGAGGAAGACATGAAAGCAAAAAAAAGAAGAAAAAGGGAGGAAGCAAGCAGAGAAACAATAAAGAGAAAAGAAAGGAAGAGAGAATGAGAAAGAAAGAAAAAGCAGAGAATAGTTTGGGGGCTGGTTTTTTTTCTTCTGTAAAATTGAGACATTACAGTCCTAAAACGGGCTCTCCGCCTGTAGAAATTAATCCAGTCTGGCAGGAGGTCTGAAAATAAGCATATTGTTTCTATTGGTGTTGACATTTGGATTGTGAGAAGGTTTTAAATGTAACTGTAGTTAGGATTTTCCAGTTGATCCAAGCTTTTCTGCGGAAGATCTGAACAAGCTGAAATGGGTAATTTGGGGTGATCCTCATTGTTAAACCACCCCACAGGACACCACAGACAGCTGAAAGTCAGTCCCATGTGTAGCAGGAGGCTTTGCAGAGGCCTGGACTTAGAGAGAGGGCACTCATTCTCAGGTGTGGTGACTCTTGCCCAGCTTAGGGGACTGGGTGATGGTACATAGAGTCCTACCATGGAAAGCAGAAAAGGGAGCTTTCCCAGCACTCATGTAGAAAATGGTGGGCGACTGCCTTTGGAAGGTGGATGGTGGAGTGAAATATTGGAGGGAGTGGCTTACCCTGTCCTAAGGAGGCCCAAATCTCAAAACTATCTTTAGGGAATACTAACGACTTCTGTTTGCAAAACATTTTGCCGTCTTATGCAAGATTGCCTTTTAGAGCTGTGTGAAGTAGGCAGCTCTAAGCACTATTGTTCACATTTTACAGATGAGAAGACTGAGGCCCAGTGAAGAATCCTATCTAGATCTTCTTTCTGGGGGTGGTGGTGGAGCAGAATCATTTGGATGGGAGATACATAATGTAACCTCCAGAGCAGTTGAATGGGCAGTCAGACCCTTATTGTTTTGGGGTTTAGGGAGGATTCTGGGCCTGGCAGAGAGATGCCACAATGGAACCCTGGGAGTGTTGTAGTATATCAGCAGCAACTCAAGCTCCCATGCCCACAGGAAAGGTGCCCGGATCTCCTGGGAGGAAACCTGCTCTCCTGTGCCCAGTGACATGCGGGTGCCCTGGAGCAAGGTCTTCCAGGCTAGTGATAGTTTTGTCCAGAGAAGTTAAAATCTAATAAATATTGGAATTGGGGTTCCACTCTGGGTTTCTTCTGACTTCCAAGTCCAACATTCTACCCATTCTGCCCCAGAAAAGTGTATCAACTGATATAATAGCCACAGCTGCCCCATCCCATCTAATCCACCCTTGTGGGGTCTCTCCTCAGGACCACCAGCATCTTCAGATAATCTGTGAAATGGACCCTGTCATTGCAGCTGGCCTGAGAGTGACGTGTCAGTCTCTCAAAATGCCCCTTGTCCCAGACTCCTGAAACTGAGACTTATCCTTAAATCCACCACGAAATCGTCAAACTCTTGCACCTTGTGTCTTCCCCACCTTCCATCTCCACTAAGGGTCGGTTGTAGGGTTTTTCCTAAGGTGCCTGTAGTGGCTCAGCAAAAACTTGGTCTATAAGGATGATTTATAGGCAGCTCTGAAGCTAGCTGGCTGGGCTCTGGGGAAGGCTGTTAGCTCCTTCCAGGCCATATAGCTTCATCTTCCCCCTCAACTTCATCCCTGCAGAGTTAACAGCTGCCAAGATGCCAGGCCTCATCTCAGATGGTGTCAATCACCGAGTCTCCCACTGCTTCATTCCTCCAGTGGCTGAAAGGAGTGATGGTATTGGGGCAGAACAGAGTATGAGTGTGCTCTGGGCCAGCAGATGGGAATGCTTCAGTAAAAGCTGAGGTCGT
>CM053601.1:175843937-175900345 GCA_028646575.1 Pseudocheirus occidentalis | reverse complement strand
GAGAAAGAATTTGTTCTAACCTGAAGCTGTCAATTCTATATTGGCACAGTTCTAATTCTTAGCAAATGCTTCCTAATATCGAGCTGAAATTTTCCTCCTTGCAATTTTCACCTTTGGTCTTTGCTTTGCCCTTTGGAGCTGCATGGAATAAGCTATCCCCCATGTGAGAGCTCTTCAGATCCTCAAAAAAGAATAATCAATGCCTCTTTCTATGGCATGGGTGCTAGTCTCTTCCCTTCCCATCTCAATCATCTTCCTGGGGACACTCTCCAGATTGTCCCGATTCTTTCTACTATGCACAGTCCAGAACAAGACTGTAGATCTGCCATGTCCTGCTTTCCCCTTCTCTGTTCTGGTCACTAGGCTTCTTGAAATTTCAGTCTTGCTCTCTCTCTGCTTTCATTTCCCAACAGGAATAGAAGGTAGCAGTAGTTCTGAAGGCTAGGAGAAGTTTTTTCAGTATGGGTGTCCCTGACAACAGTCTCCACAACTCCACCCTCACCTCCACAAGCATCCACCCAGATCCTAACTCAGACACTTCCTAGCTTTGTGACCCTAAAAGTCACTTAACCACTGCCTCAGTTTCCCCATCTGTAAAATGGGCATGATAATAATAGCTGTGGATAGCTGTGAGGATAAAAATGAAAGAAATGTTCAGCACTTTGTATATGTCAAGTGTTGTGGTTAATCATATTGCTGTCAGAGGGAACAATACAAACACATTAACTGCCTCCTTACAGAGGCCAAAAGCAAGAGAGCTTCGGAAAGAAAGATATCCTATCTTTTTTTGTTGTTCTTTCAGTCATTTCAGTCATGCCTGACTCTTCATGACTACATTTGGGATTTTCTTGGCAAAGATACTGGAGGGGTTTGCCATTTCCTTCTCCAGCTCATTTTACAGATAGGGAAACTGAGACAAATGGGGTTAAGTGATTAGCCCAGGGTCACATAGTAAGTATCTGATGTTGAATTTGAACTCAGGAAGATGAATCTTGGCCCAGCACTCTGTGTCAAGTTACTAAAGATCTGCTAACAGATAAGGAAAAAGGCCAGGGAGACTAGAGTGGCAGAAAGACCATAGAATCATGGATTTAAAGCCAGAAGAAGCCTTAGGGATTCTTATGTTACAGGCTTGAAAACAAGCCCCCAAAATAAAGTGACTTTGCCAACATTTATCATTTTCCTTTTCTGTCATATAACCAATCTGGTAGGTGTGAGGTAATGCCTCAGAGTTGTTTTAATTTTAATTTCTGTAATCAACAGTGATTTGGAGCATGTTTTCATATGACTATAGACAGCTTTAATTTCTTCATCTAAAAACTACCTGTCTACATCTTTTGATCATTTATCAATTGGGGAATGACATCTATTCCTATAAATCTGATCCCTTCATTATATGTATGAGGAAACTAAGACCCTAGGGAACTGAAGTGACATGGAGTTCATAGGATCATTGATTTAGAACTGGGAAGGATCTGAAACCATCAAGTCCAACCCCTTTATTTTACCTTTCCACCTGGGTCAATACCTTGTTGAATGACCTTGGGCAAGTCATTTCACTTCTTTTGTTGCTCAGTTTCCTAATCTGCAAAATAAGAAAGTTGAGTTCAGATGTTCTTAACCTGGAGTCTGTTCACTTCTCTCTCTCTCTCTCTGTTTTCTTTTGAAAATTTCCCCCCAATTAATTGAATTTTATCTTTTCTAATTACAGGTGAAGATAGTTTTAAGATTCATTTTTATAAGATTTTGAATTCCAAATTTTTCTTCCTCCTTGCCTTCCCTCTCCACTCCCCAAGACAGCAAGCAATTTGATATAGGTCATATGTATACAATCACGTTAAACATATTTCCACATTAGTCCTGTTGTAAAAGAAGAATCAGAACAAAAGGGGAAAACCATGAAAAAGAAAAAAATACAGAAAAGTGAAAATACCATTTTTAAAATCTATGTTCAGACTCCATAGTTCTTTCTCTGAATATGTATAGCATTTTTCATCATGAGTCTTTTGGACTTGTCTTGGATCATTTTACTGCTGAAAAGAGCCAAGTCTGTCATACTTGATCATCTTTCGATGTTGCTGTTACTATGTACAGTGTTTTGGTTCTGCTCACTTCACTCACTATCAGTTCATGTAAGTCTTTCCAAGTTTTTCTGAAATCCACCTGCTCATCATTTCTTATGGCACGATAGTATTCCTATACTATATCATTGCATTCATATACTATGACTTGTTCAGGTATCCCCTCAATTTCCAATTCTTTGCTACCACAAAAAGAGTTGCTATAAATATTTTTTGTACAACTAGGTTCTTTTCTCTTTTTTATGATCTCTTTGGAATACAGACTTGGTAGTGGTATTGCTAGAACAAACAGTATGCAGTTTTGTGGCCCCTTGGGCATAGTTCCATTTTTCTCCAGAATAGTTGGATTTCTTCACAACTCCAACATTAGTTTTCCAATTTCCCCACATCTTTTCCAACATTTATCATTTTCCTTTTCTGTCATATTAGCCAATCTGGCAGGTGTGAGGTAGTGCTTCAGAGTTGTTTTAATTTTCATTTCTCTAATCAACAGTGATTTATAGCATGTATATGTGACTATAGATAGCTTTAATTTCTTCACCTGAAAACTGCCTACTCATGTCCTTTGATCATTTATCAATTGGGGAATGACATCTATTCCTGTAAATTTGATTCAGTTCTCTATATATTTGAGAAACAAGACCTTTATCAGAAACACTGGCTACAAAAATTGTTCCCCAGTTTTCTCTTTTCCTTCTAATCTTGGTTGCATTTGTTTTGTTTTTGCAAAAATTGTGTGATTTAACATAACTAAAATTATCTATTTTGCATTTCATAATATTCTCTGTCTCTTATTTGATCATAAATTCTTCCCTTCTCCAAAGATCTGACAGATAAACTATTCCATGCTCTCCTAATTTCCTTTATGTTTAAATCATATACCCATTTTGACCTTTTCTTCATATATGGTGTGAGATGTTGATCTATGCCTAGTTTCTGCCATACTATTTCCCAGCTTTCCCAGCAGTTTTTGTCAAATAATGAGTTCTTATCCCAGAAGCTCAAGATTTGGGGTTTGTCAAACAGTAGATTACTGTAGTCATTGACTGCTGTGTCTTGTGTACTTAATCTATTCCACTCATCCATCATTCTATTTCTTAGCCAGCACCAAATACTTTTGATGATTGACACTTTATAATATAGTTTTAGATCTGTTATGGCTAAGCCATCTTCCTTTGCATTGTTTGCATTAATTCCCTTGATATTCTTGACTTCTCATTTTTCCACATGAATTTTGTTATTATTTTCTTCAGCTCTATAAAATAATCTTGGTAGTTTGATAGCTATGGCGCTGAATAAGTAAATTAATTTAGGTATAATTGTCATTTTATTATATTAACTTGGTCTACCCATGAGCAACTGAAATTTTTTTTCAATTGTTTAGATCTGACTTAATTTGTGTGAAAAATGTTTTGCAATTGTATTCATATAGTTCATGGGTTTGTCTTGGCAGGTAGATCCCCAAATATTTTATATCGTCTACAGTTACTTTAAATAGAATTTCTCTTTCTATCTCTTGCTGCTGTTAACTTGTTTTTTTATGTCTTGATAACTGTATTTCAATATATTTGCTGTTATGTATTTTTAAAACATTATTTTGAGAAAGGGTCCATAGACTGAGCAAAGTAGTCCACGAAATAGCAACTAGGTTACTAGTGCAGTGGATAGATTACAAGGCCACAGTCAAGAAGATTCATTCCATCTTCCTAAGTTCAAATCTGGCCTCAGACACTTACTAGCTGTATGACCCTGGGCAAGTCACTTCACCCTGTTTATCTCAGTTTCCTTATCTGTAAAATGGACTGAAGAAGGAAATGGCAAACCACTCAAATATCTTTGCCAAGAAAACCTGGAAACAAGGTCATGAAGAGTCAGATGTGACTAAAATGATTGAACAACAACAAAGAATATTAAGTCTAGGTTGTTTCTAAGTCCATTCCAGTTATAGTTCTGTGACCATGGGGACCAAAGAGGTTAAGTAACTTAGGATCAGTGGATGATAGATTTAGAACTGGACTGCCCCTTAGAGGAATCTAGGCTAAATTCCTCATTTTACAGTGAGAAATCTGAAATGAAGTGAGAGATTAAGTGACTTGCCCAAGATCACACAGCTTGTAAATTTCTGAGACAGGATGTGAGAACAGCTTTTCCTGGTTACAGGTCCAGTGTCCCATTGATTACACCATGACAAGGGCAGCATATTGAGGTAGTGTTGGTTCAAGGACTAGAATCCTGCCTCTCTTGAGTTTCATTTCAATGTCTTTGCCTCTATACACATCACTAAGTATAGTTTACTCAGTAAAGGATAGGGGTAAAAAGAACCATAGTGAATATTTAGTCAACATCTAATAATATAAGCAAATATCTTTCCTGGCCTCAAGGGGCTCTCACTCTAATTCAGAAGACAAACTACAGAGATGCATGAAAGATGGCTGAAGTTGGATGTGCTCAGAGTCCAACAAATGAGTTGTGTAGGCAATATTACAGGGAGGGAAGAAACTTTGGTCAATGGAAGAGTCAGTCAATCAACAAGCACTTAGGATAGGGATACAAAGTGGGCACAGGAGAATGGGAAAGATTTGAGCAAAGATAGAAGAGGAAGGCCTCTCACGTGAGGTGAATGGATTTGGAGATTAATGGCATGGGGGGAAATGCATGTTTTGAGAGGGAGAGGAGTGCCTCATAAAGGAGGCAGGACTTGAAGGAGGGGAAGGACTTCAACAGGTGAAAACAGTAAGGGGAACCTCTTAAAGTATTTGTGAATTTCTGGCAGGAAGAAATGACTCAATATAAAGAAAAACATACTAACACTTATAGGTGTCTAAAAATAAGATAAACTGTCTTGTGAGGTAGTGAGTTCCCCATCACTGGAAGTCTTCAAGCAGAGGTTATATGACCTGAACCAGGTCTTTCTGGATCCAAGGCTAGGTCTCTGTCCATTATGCTATACTTCTCCATTTCCATCATATAAAAGGAAAAAGAAGAAAAGGAGAAAGAGGAGGAGGAGGTAGCACAGGAAGACATTTGTGGTTTAATGCATTGCCCTGGCTGGCATCACTTACATTATCAAAGAGAACTCAGGCTAGAAGAGGGCAATGCTTAAACTCAATGGAATTTAATCCAACAAATTCAATTCACATGCTACTGACTCCATCTAATCTTGGTTTGTTCCCCCTGGGGACCTTGGCATTCTAAGTGATCAGGATGGCTCAAGCTGGCAGGTGTAGATGAATGCATTGTTCCACACTGGGAAGGCTTTACAGTATGTAAACAATTCCCATCCCTGTCCTACCCCAAACTTCCCTAAAGGGGACCAAGTCCGTAAGATATACCACCCATTACTAGTCCCCATCTGCTCCTCTCTTTAATGAATGACTGTCTAGATATGAGGCAGAAACCCAAGGAAAGAACACCCTTCTCCTAAAGCTCGTCCTTCCCAGTTGAGACTGCTGTGAAAGGAGTCCTCCACTGGTTGCCTCCCTGACAGAGCAGAGCTCGTTATTAGATCCAATATGAAACTTTAGGAAGGCTCTAGATTCAGGAGGGAAAGAACTGGAGTTTGCAAAGCAACAGGGTCGTGAAAGACAAGCATTTTCCAAAAGCGGACAAGGTTGACACACTAGCCATGGAGTTCACTATTATATTAGCCCCATCAATTAATCCACTATGAGCCAGCATTCACTGAGCTACTAGAGCTTAGAGTATGAGCCTTGAGAGGGGCTTTAGAACATAGAACATCAGAGCTAGAAAGGACCCTTAGATCATCTACCATCAGAGCTGAGGGACTGAGTACTAGGGTCCTTAGTGTTAGAACTGGAAGGAACCTTAGAACCTTAGTAAATAGAATGTTTTTGTCTTCTCTTGTATTCTTAGTGCTTAGCACAGTGTTGGCACATAGTAGATGCTTTAAAAAAAGCTTGTTGACTTGACTCAACTTGACCTTAGGGCATAGAACACAGAATGTTAGAGACTGAAGGAACTTCAGAAGAGAGCACAGAATGCCAGAATCAGAAGGAACCTCAGAGATTCCATAGTGACTCCAACTTTTTAAATTTGGAGATAAGCTCAGAGAGAAAAAGTGACTTTTTAAAGATTTCGTAGCTAGTGACAGAGCCTGTTCTAGAACTCAGGGCATCCTATTTTATGTCTCTCCCCCTCTCCTCCCCCCCCTCTTTTTTTTGACACTAGGTCTCCATGTCTCTTTTAGGCTAATGGTCATTCACTAGCTGGCTCCCTCCTATTGGTGATCAGCACAGAAGCTTTGACCTACTGTGTTTCTGACCTGGACAGGTCTGCTCCTCTTGAGGCAGGCTGGTGGTCCTCTGATTCTGGGGGTTCACCACTTTAGTGTCAAACATTAGACTGATGTTAGCTCAAATGTAGCTCAGAATCCTCAAACTCAAGTGATCCACCAAATTCAACCTCCCTTCATGTTCTGTCATTGACTTGTCTTTGGTGGTGATGGTAATGGTGCTGGTAGTGAAGGAAACTCAGATAATAGTAAATTTTTGAGGGAAGGAAAATCTGTGTATCTCCCCTATCATCTAGCATAGGGTATGATCATTGGAGGGGGGAGAAGGGGGAGTAATAAGAGCTTATAGGCATACACTCCACCTCCCACAACCCCTGAATCTGCTGCCTCCTTTAAAAAAAAAAGTATTGCTTTTGTTTATTAAAGCATTCACTTCAAAATAGCCCCACCTCTCTTCCCAGAGAAGTTTCCCCTGTAGAAATAGGACACAATACATATTTTTATACAAATAGAAACAGTATAGCAAAGCCTTCCTCATCTAACAGCTCCTGCTACTTAGTTGCCCTCCTCTCTACCTAGAGGGGAGAAACGTGTTTCAGTGTTTGTCTTTCCAGGACCAAAGTTGATTATCCTATTAAGCCTGAAGTCACAGGCCTTTTAAGCAATGAAAATGTTATTTCCATTTATATTGTTTCAGTCACCATATACATGGTTCTCCTGGTTCTACTTTCTTTACTCTGCCTCAGTTCATATAAGTCTTTCCAGGTTTCTCCAAATTCTATTTATTCATCAATAACCCTCTATTATATTTACATGCCAGTTTGTTCAGCCATTTACCAGTCAATGGACACCCACTTTATTTCCAGTATTTTGTTCTGCAAAAAGTGCTATAAGGAAAATTTCAGTATTTGTGGGGCCTTTCCTTCTCTTTTTGAACTCCCATGTCTAATAATGGGATTGCCTGGGTCCAAATCTAATACTCTTTGTCACTATGCCATACCTGGATACAAAACACCATACTTGGTATGGAGCACGTGAGAGGGATAGAAGGAGATGGGGGAGGGGAGAAGGAAAGAGAAGGCGAGATCTCTGCCCTCCAGGTGTTTACAATCTCCAGGATCTCCCTAGAGGACTGATAATCCTTAGGCTGGGGGGGAGGGGAGGGTCTATGCTTATTTATTGGGACTGAAGTGTCTCCTAGCGGTCAGTTTGGGTAACTGCAACCTTGGAGTTTGCTCTAGATCATTATGTAACTTGACAATAGACCTTAGAAATCCATCCATCCATCAATCAGCAAGAACTGATTAAGCACCTACTGTGTGCCAGGTAATGAGGAGAACAAAGCTTTTGGGGCCTGTCTCCAGCACCTGTTCCTCCCTCCCCATCTCCTCTGCTCCCCCTCCCCATTCTTGATTATTTCTGAAATCCATTGGTCAGTTGGGTTTCATGTTCCCTAGCTGGCTTATCTTTGGTGGTGATGGTAATGGTGGTAGAGAAAACAGACATTAGACATAAATTTTTGAGGGAGGGACTATGCTATAATCTGTGTATTTCCCCTATCATCTAGCACAGTTTATGAACATGTAGGGGGTAATAAATATTGAACAAATCATGCAGTTTTTGAATTCTCAGGTGGATCACAATTATTTTTTTAATTCTTAGAGAAGTGCCCCTCATTTTTATCCCCAAGTTCCCTGCCTCCATTCCTCCCCTTATCAATTGTTCAGAAAATACTCATTAACTAACTCTTTAAGTTGGAAAGGCTAAGCAATGTCCCCAAATCATTTAGATGGGGGACACAATCCGAGCTGACCTGAGCTGACAGAATTCCCTGTGCCCTCCTCCCATCCCCACCTATCTCCACCCCATATCTGGGCATGTCTGGCTCTTATGGGAGATGAGGCATTCCAAGGTTCAAAGCCCAACTCTGAGCTCTGCCTAGCCTTGTTATTCATGGGCCACTGGGCTGGAAAGGGCTCAGAAATTGTCTAATTCAATCCCATCATTTGACTCCTGAGGAAACTGAGGCACACAGCTGTCAATCAACTTGCCCATGGACACACAGGTCATAAGTAGCAGAACTAGGATTGGAACTCCAAGGTCTTAACTCCAAGAGCTAAGTTCAAAGCTCTAACCATTGTACTATACTAACTATGGGGCAGCTCTCTGAGGGAAGCCCCTGGCTGAGGCCTCTATTTCTAACAGACCCTAAATACTTCATTAAGTGGGTCCCCAGGCTGAACTTTGGCAGGAGCTGGAGTTTTTGAGCTGCAGCTGTGGCAGCAAGAATAGCCGCTGAAGCTACAGGAGATATCCCCCTACCTTCCCCATCCCAAGCACTGAACCTGGATCCCAGAGCCCCAGAGCCCTCTGAGGCTTGGCTGAGACAGAAGTGGGCTTGGTTAGTGCCTTTTAAATAATACAGACGTCCAGTAAGATTGCCTATTTCAATCACCTAGATCATTACTTCATCTCAAATCCCAAGTCCTTTAGCTCTGAGTCGGACACATGTGATTGGCCAAAAGCAGAAAGATCAACCTTGTTCCAATTCCTATTACATACATGTTATCTCATCTCATGACCTTGTGAGAAACACATGTGAACTCTGACATGCATGTGAATTCGTCTAGGTATAGAATCACATATCATAGATTTAGATCTGAAAAGGACCTTAAAGGTCTAACCCCTCCTTATTTGACCAGTGAAGGCACTAAGGCTTAAGTGACTTGCTCAAGGTCACACATCTGGTAGTTATGAGAGGCAATTCTCAGCTACAGGTATATAGTATTCCAAGTCCACTGCTACAAGGAACCCCTCTCCCCTCTATACACACAGGCAAATAACTCAGCCCCCGCCTTAATGGCTTGTCAGTTCTAAATAGATGGCATTTGGCAATCTTTAGAGGGTTTTTTGGAATGCAACACGTATCTAAAGCCACAGACTCTCAGTATGAAAGGAGGAATGCTCTTGAGCACAGTGAGGGACCAGATGCATTTATGTAATACCTACTATGTGCTGGGCATTTTGAAAAAATATTCTCTCAATTGATCTTTACAATAACCCTTAGAACTAAGTACTATTATCATCATCATCCTCATTTACAGTTGAGGAAGTTGAAGCAAAGAGAAGTTAAGTGACTTATCCAGGGTCATACAGCTAATAAGTGTCCAAAGTTGAATTTGAACTCAGGACTTCCCGACTTTCAGTCTAGTGCTCTATCCACTGCACCACCAGCTGCCTCGTGCTGTCCTTGTTCCGGTTGTGTCCAACTCTTCATGAACCCATCGGGGATTTGCCTGGCAGATACTGGAGTGGTTTGCCATTCCTTCCCCAGATAATTTTACAGATAAGGAAACTGAGATAAGCAGGGTCACATGACACAGCTAGTAAGTGACTGAGGTCAGATTGGAACTCAGGAAGATGAGTCTTCCTGAATCCAGGCCCAGAGCTTGATCTACTGAACCACCAGCTGCCTCATATTCAGAGCTGATTCTAGGAACAGCAATCATGTCAGGAGATATCAAAGAAGGGTGTGTGTGTGAAGAAAGGCAAGAGCTAGTCAGTGAGAGGTGATGCCTCGTGATCATCATTATTGCTGGTCTTTATTTCCTGCTTCTGACCCTTATTAATGAGATAAATGTAAAGCAATTCACAAATCTTAAAGTACTAAATAAATGTTTAGCTATTGTCAGTTGTTGCTGCTACTGCTGCTGTTCCTACTACTACTACTACTACTACCACCACTACTACTACTACCACTGCTACTACTACTACTACTACTACTACTACTACTACTACTACTACTACTGCTACTACCACCACTACTACTACTACCACTGCTACTACCACTACTACTACTACTACTACTGCTACTACCACCACTACTACTACTACTACCACCACCACCACCACCACCACCACTTCAGCTGCTGCTGTTGCTGCTGCTGCTACTGGTGTTACCTCAACACATCACATCTCTTCTCTAAGTCTCAATTCCTCCATTTTTAAAATAAGGAAGCTGGACCATCTGACCTCTAGGTTCCTTCTAGCTGTCCACTAGAAGCCAATGAAACTCAGCTCTCCTTGTCCTTCTCACATTCAACTCCACCTCATACTTATTATGTGCTATAATGCCTACGATGTACCAGATAAATCCTAGAGTATAAACTTCCTGAAAGTATATATTGTACACATGTGTGCATGTATGTATGCTGGGGTGTGCTGATAAATATTTAACAACCAGTTGGGGAGGGACAAATATATACATATATATGTTATAGAGACTATATATATATATTGACTTGGAAGTTTTAATCTGCTTGATTAACATTTCATCCATCACTTTTTTAGTCTAAACCATCAACAAAACAATACACCAAGCCCCATTTGCAGTGTTTGCTCATTTCCAAGGTATAAATAAATACTCATATCAAAAATTTAACCTAGCTGGTCTGAGATGGCTCTAGCAAGCTCTTGTATGCACGAGCATGTGTGTTTGTACCTGTGTGTACATATGTATGTTACAATGCTTAATACAGTGATTCAGACAAGAGTAGTCATTTAATAATTGTTTGATAAATGAATCTGAAGAAGTTCCTAACAAATCTGAGCCTTCTGAAAGGGGACCAGGTTGCTGGTGAGCTTCCTTTCAGTGGAAGGAAGTGTGTCAGGAAAAGAGAGATGACTATTTGTCAAGAATTCTGGAGAGTCGTTCAACAAACCTTTATTAAGTGCATACTGTGTACCAGGCGCTGGGCTAAGTGCTGGGGGGGCGGGGCGGGGGTGGTGGTGGTGTAGGGGGTGGAGGGTTGGTTTGAGCTTCAAGCAGGTGCTGGACTATATAATCTCTGAGATTCTAGCTCTGAGCTCCTGTACTGTGATCACTTGGGATTCTTAAGCTGGGGCCAAGAATTTGCTTTTTAAAATAAATAGAAAATTCTTATTTAATATAATTTAAATATAATATAATTACTATACGAATAATATAATAGGACTTTTCAGTCCTTTGTATTTTATTTTATGCATTTTTAGAATGTTGTTCCAGCCCTCAGCACAGTGATAGGTGGTAAGGAATTCCTGTTGACTTAATAAATGCCTGTTCTGAGAAAGGGTCCATGAGCGCGCATGCACGCACACACACACATGCACACACACATGCACGCACACGCATGCACACACACACATACACACTTCCTTCATAGTCCTTGCTTTTAGAGGGAGTGGGGGATAATAAGTAGAGCTGGAGAAAGATCGGGAATCAGACCTGGGATCTTAGCCCCAAGTCAGACCCTAACAGAATGCCCCTAGTAAATGGCTGAAATCCCAAAGACTCCAGCAGATACAATTCTTCCAGGAGGAAGAAAATGAGGGTTTTTCTAAGAGATTCGGAGTTTTAGAAGACAAGGAAGGAAGAAGAAAAGCCAGGCAGGCAAGAAAGAATGGCTCCCAAACTGGGACCTGGTCCTCTAAGCGTGCAGTCGGGAGCTCTGACCTCAGGATCTTCTCTTTAGTAGATTAGTCATTCTTTGTTAGCAATGCCCTCAGAAGCACTGACACTCACGGTGAGCTGGGGCTGGAGAAGAATGCTAAGGAAAGAAAAAGAAGGGTGATCAAAGAAGAACTAGGAGCCCTGCTCAGTCAGCAGGTTAATGATGATGGATGAAGGCAGAAATACTCAGCTCTTATTTAAGTTTCTCTGCCAAGAAGAATGGTCTTTGGAATAGAAAGGAACCAACTGACTGATCAGCCAGCACCTATTAGTCACCTACTGTGTCCCAGGCACTCTGGTAGGCCACAGAGCTATAAACAAAACAAAACAGCAACAACCATAACATCAAGAGTTCCTACTCTCTAGGAGGTTACCCTTTCACGAGGGAGACATGCATAGGTATGTATATATAAGAATAAACGTGTGCAATTACAGTGAAACCACTCTATCCCATTTTAGCCTTGATACCTGACCTAGGTAAGAATATGTCTCAAACACAAAGTCATTTATGGTCTTAGATGAAGGAAGGAAGGATACGAGCATTTATTAAAGGTAGAAGGAAGGATACAAACATTTATTAAAGGCACTGTGCTAAGTGCTTTATGAATATCTCCTTTGAACCTCACAACAACCCTGGGAGGTAGATAGCATTACCTTACTTAATCTTAAGGTTGAAGAAACTGAGGAAGAGAGATGTTATGTGACTTATCCAGAGTCATGCAGTTAGTAAATGTCTGAGGCCAGAGTCAAACTCAGGAGGATGAGTCTTTCTGACCCCAGGCTATCCATTGCAACACCACTTTTTGGTGCCTTATTAATTACAAACCTCCAAACTCACAGGATTCAACAATTCACTACAATATATGTTAGCAGCATCAAATGACATAGGAAATGCCAGTAAACATAAACAGTGACTTTTTAAAAGTAATTTTTCAATTGTGTCCAACTCTTTGTGACCCCATTAGGGATTTTCTTGGCAAGGATACTGGAATGGTTTTCCATTTTCTTCTCCAGCTCATTTTATAGACGAGGAAATTGAGGCAGACTGAGTTAAGTGACTTGCCCAGGGTCACACAGCCTGAAGCCAGATTTGAACTCTGGAAGATGGGTCTTCTTCACTCCAGATCCAGTACTTTATCCACTACAGCATCACTTAGCTGCCTACCCCACCCACTCCTCCACAAATAGTGTCTAACTGGTTGTAATAACGAAGTTGATTCTCTTCCCTTCCCTTCCCCTCCCTATCCTCCTCTCCACTAGCTGGAGGGGGACCAAAAGGGAGGTGCCTAGGTAAGGTGAGCAGGAGTTCCTATAGCATACTGCCCCAGGGAGGCTGGGAACAAAGACTCACCCTCTGCTTGCTCTCACCCAACAACTTGTCAGTGTGACCCAATTTGGTCCTGGTCCCTCTGCTGGGCTTCCTATCCTCCCTCCTCCTGGCTGGCTCCAGGCCACCCCTGGCACACAGCTGTCATTGCTCTCCTCTTATCTTCCTGCTTCCATGTACACTCTCCTAAAAGATTTTAGTTCATACTTCACATTTCCCTGCTTTTGTTCACAGAGGGCAGTGCACCTGTCCCAAGTCTGGCATCAAGGTGGCCACTTCTCCCTGACTCCTTACCCCCAAAAAACTCTGGGTGAAAGTCTCTTCAAGGCCAAAGGATGCTGGAAACCTGGGAACTCTGGGAAGATGTGGGTCTGCCCATACGTTCCAGCCCACCAACTTTCTATGAACTTTGGTCTTTCAAAGTGTATGATCCCTGGAATGGCTTGCTGAACCTTCTTGGTTCTCAGAAAAATGAAATTATACTATAGTCTATGTTCTTGGGCTCCTTCCAATTCTAACATTCTATGTTCTATAACAAACATTCTATGTTCTATATACTCCAGATAGAACATTCTATGGCCATAAAATTTGGGAGCCCCCTCTTCCTAACTCCATCAGGAAGTACTCTATTGCCTCCAGATATCGGCCCACCCTAGGGCTGACTCCAGAAGATGCTGCCTGCTGTATTTACAGATTTTGCTTCAAGGCCTAAGTGGCTTGACTGGCAAACAAGGGTCTCCTCCCAGGAGGAGAAACATGGTGCTTCTCCCAGCCCATTAAAACCTTCCTTGGTTTCATTTCTAGAGTCTGTTGCCTAACTGAGCTATTCACTTTGAGTGAGATCAAGTAGGTTATTTCCCTTAAGAATAGTTTTTAAAAGAAATAAAATAAAATGGTTTGTGCCCAGAGAAGAGAAATATCTCTGCTGAAAGCTCCCAGCCAGCTCACCAGCTAGAGTCTACATTACGCTGTTGATGAAGCCCAGGCTTGACAGACCATCTGCCTCTGTGTGTGCCGGTGTGTGCCGGTGTGTGTGTGTGTGTGTGTGTGTGTGTGTGTGTGTGTGTGTGTGTGTGTGCTGCGTCCTGGAGGAACCTGCCGATCCAAGCAGCTCTCACACCAATCCTGGTCCCTTGTCGGCCATCTTTAGCTCTTCTTGGCTCCGGTCTCCTTTTTCTGAAGGGAGCATTAAGCCAATGACCCCATTTCTGTGTCTCTAGTGATAATTTATAATGAGAGGTTACCTTGTTTGTCTATCCTGTGGTTCTATGATCCCCTCTCAGTAAAGTGTGGAAACCCATTTCCAGCAGTAAAGATGGCATGTCCTGAACCCCCCGTCACTCATCTATACTTAGGAGCCGATCCCCTGCCTGCCCCATTAGTAGTATGCTCAATAATCCATTACTTGGGCAAGTTACCTTCTTTGAGCCTCAGTCTTTTTAAGTCTGGAAATGTATTCATCATAATATCATAGAATATTAATAATAATAATATTAGTTCCCCTTGCTTTTCAGGGTTTTTGAATGGAACATGTTTTATTAACCTGAAAGTTCTATATAGAAATGGGAGTTATGATTTCTGATTTCTGAGCTTCTAAATGCCTATACCTTTCTGGCTAAACGTGCCCAAAGACTGGGACTGGAGCAGAAGAAACAGAGCTCTGGGATCAAAGGGTTTGAGGCGCAACTCTGCAACTTGCTAACCACATGACATTAGGCAGGTCTCTTCCCTCTCTGAACCTCGGTGACCTCATCTCTAAAATGGGGATAGTACTATTTTTACATCACAGGGTTGTTGGGGCAATCAAATCAGAGAGTGAATATAAAGTGCTTTTAAACCTCAAAGCCTCATACAGAATCAGCTACATCTAGCTGTGAAATGGGGAGAATGATAGCATAGTACAGTAGAAGTTGGGCAGCTAAGAGGTGTAGTGGAAGACTGGAAGTCTGGAAGACTCTTATCCTGGAGGTAAAATTCAGTCTCAGCCATTTACTAACTGTGTAACCCTGGGAAAGTCACATAACCTCAACTGCCTCCAAAGAAAGAAAAAATAAAACAAATTCATAGGGCCTTGATTCTCTGCCTTGTTATCATTCTCCCTGCCATTTTGTTCCTCAGACTTAGGATATTGGATGGGATGATTCTCAAGTGTCTTCTAGCCCTGAATTCAATGTGTGTGTACGCATGTGTGTGTGTGTGTGTGTGTGTGCGCGTGTGTGTGTGTGCGTGTGTGTGTGCGTGTGTGTGTGTGTGTGTGCGCGCGCGTGTGTGTGTGCGTGTGTGTGCGTGTGTGTGTGTGCGCGTGTGTGTGTGTGTGTGTGTGTGTGTGTGTGTGTGCGCGTGTGAGACTACTCCAAAGAGGTTGAAAACAGACTCATTAGTAGAGCATTGGGACCGGAGCCCAGTTTAGAGAGTACAATGATTTAGGACACGAGCTCCTGGAGCTGGACTTTTGAAATAAATTCTCCCGCCCTCTCTACTGAATTGGTCTTAATTCATCCTCGTAATTTTCTTTCATATTATGAAGTACAAAGTTTATTTGAAGGAGAATTCATGTTGCTTGCTCCAAAGGTGATTCTCCCCTGAGCTCCCAGGCACATCAGAATCTCTGATCATATTTCTTTTCAATCATTCCCTGAAGTTTTGGGGGTTCTTTGAGCATTACAGGCCCAATGGGTTTGCCAGCCAAGATCAGAGCTGAGAAATTAGCACAGTGGTTGCAGGGGTAACTGTGTAACTTTGGTCACAGGGCTGTGGGGTCCTGTTATCTATGATTCTGTATTTAAAGGGACGCAAGGCTCAGTCCCAATGCCAACAGGACTGTTATTGAGCAGGTGTCACATGAAAAGATAGAAAGTGGGAGCAGCACAGCAGTAGGTAATGCTGTGGGGAGAATCAGAGTGGCAGACTGAAGACAGTGTTGGGCTTAGACTCAAGAATCCTAACTCTTCCATTTAGTTGCTTTGAGGCTCAGTTTCTCCATCTGTAGAATGGGGATAGGAATGATCCCACCACCAGCCACACAGTGCTTTTGTGAGGAACGATTCAATTGTTCATTTGATAAACTTTTTAAAAATTTTTGTTTTAAGTAGTGAAAATCCATTTTCTCTCCCTCCTAACCCATCCCCACTGGAAAAAAGGAGAGGGGGAAAGAAAAAATCTTTAAACCACTATTTTAAAGTAACTGTTATGTACTAGACATTGAAAATAAAAAGACAAAAAAAGAAACTGCTCCTGCCCTTAAGGAGCTTACATTCATTCAGTCTAGAGAAACAGCCTTTATACATTTGAGTAAATAGGAAATATATACATGAAAACTTTGTAAACATTAAAAGCAATAATGACTTTAAAATGGCCACCATCAGGGCTGGGTGTTCAATGTATCCGCATCATCAATCTTGGCTCTGGAGTGGCAAAGGGGGTTATGAGCCTACAAGAAGATCCAGGTTACTAGAATCGCTTCCCCTTTCTGGGTCTCTCATTTCACCTCTCAGAGGCTCAGTTTCCCCATCTGTAATAAAGAAAGGTCAGGCTGGAGGAATTCTAAGGTCCCTCCCAGCTGTACATCTTTAATCCTGTAATCCATCTGTAAAATGATGGAGTCAGGCTAGGTGATTTCTCACGTTCCAGTTCTTCAAATCCCTGACTGGAACCATGCCCTACTTGATGGGGATGGCTACAGGCCAGCGTCCACCAGCTGTGTCCAAATGAAGCCAGATGTGACAGACTGTCAATTAACCCTGGGAAAATGCAAGGGAGTCTGTCAGCCCTGCACTGTCAATGGGAAGATCCTCAATTTACACCTGAGTATCCCTGGCTGGCAGAGGAATCAGGGAATGGGCACTGTTTTCAATTAGGAAACATGACCTACTTCAAGGAAAACAAAAACATCTTTCTATTTAATAATGGGCAAGACCTGGGAGAGACACCGGAAGGATGGCCATGTTGGTCCACCCAGCAGTCATTAATCTCTGCCCAGGGACAGGGTACATGCAGCTGGCTCTGGGGTGGGGAAGATGGTAAAAAGCCTTGGGCTTTGTCACCATTGTCCCACCAAAAAAAATTTTTAAGCGAGTCAGGCAGAAAGTGAGGAGGAATTCCAGGCATAGTAGAATGCTGCCCATTCCCGATGTCCTGACTGTAGTGAAAACATCATTGCTCTCTGTGCATCGGTTTAACTACCTGGAAATAGAGACAATATCCATAGATCAGCCCCCCTTCCCCCAGAGAAGTGTTAGGGAAGTGAGGTCCCAAAGATCCAGGAACTAAATAAGGTCAGGGAGTAGAGGCCACGGACCTTCATGGCATGGGTTATGCTGATCATAGAATCATAAATTTGAACTGGAAGAGTCTTCAAAGTTAACAGGGAAGGGTCACGGAGAGGACTCACCCCCAGTCTCATCGTATGGGAAGTTACTTCTCTGTCCTCCTTCCTCTCTCAATCTTCACATGATTGGAGCTAGGACTCAGCTCTCAGATCCAACAGTGACCAGGTTGGGTGGTTATGGGCAAGTCACTGGATGTCTCTGAGCCTCAATTTCTCCACCTGAAAAGGGGAAAATACCACTGGCAGTAATTATCTCTTAAGTTTGTTGTGCGTAATATCATTTGTCAACCTAAAAGTCCTGGAGAAAAACATATTGTTCTTATCATGATTGGTTTTTTGGCTACCTGCTTAATTGTCTCCACCTTTATTCCCTTCCTTTTGTACCTCTCTTCCTACTCCCTCAGCCAAAGAAAGTTCCTTGGGAGAAACTGAGATAGCACCCAACTCTGACCCAGTGGGGATGGACAGCAACTACCTCGGCGTGAAGGAGGCTGGGGTGAAGAGTTCCCAGGACAGGGCTGGCACAGATCTACCCAGCCCCATGGAGAAGGCTGACTCAGAAAGTAACAAAGGGAAAAAGCGACGGAACCGTACGACTTTCACTAGCTACCAACTGGAGGAGCTGGAGAAGGTCTTCCAGAAAACCCACTACCCAGATGTCTATGCCCGAGAGCAGCTGGCCATGAGGACAGACCTCACTGAGGCTCGGGTGCAGGTCAGTCCACTGTAGGGTCAAGGAGGGGAGGGATGACAGTCTGAGGGGCTCTCTCAGGCCAAAAATTAAAATTGGGCTGATCAAGAGGTCAGTCAGGTATACCTGATATGGACAATGTGAGGGAGAAGACAAGAAGGAAGGGTCTTTACTTTTGAGGGTTAGACTGGAAAAAAACATTTTTTTAAAAGCCAGGGAACACAAATGTCACAGAATCTCAGAGTGGTCTCAGAGTGGGAACGGGCTATCTTGGACCACCTCATACCTAAACAAGGATCTCCACTAAAACATTCCCTACAAATAGTCAGCCATTCACCACTTAGAGATTTTCCAGGAAGGGTTAACATCTTATCTCCAACTCCTGAGATAAAAGCTCTAATTCTTAGGAGGCTGTCCTTTACATCAAGGCCAAATCTTCTCTGCAAGCTCCCAGCAGAAACAGCAACCTTCTTAGACTGTATTGCAAAGAGTCCAAAGTTGTCTCCTTTTAAGAAGGGGGAGACACATATGATGTGTTTTAAAAGCCTGGCATAGTGGATCCTGGATTCAACCCCTGCCCCTGATATCTTGGCTGGGAGACCCCATGTAGTGCTCTGGATAATTCTCTGAGACCATAAATTACAGAAAAGGTGCCAAGCTGCCATGGCAGAAAGAGTTCCTTTAATGAAATCAACAGGCCTATTTCATGTCTCTTCCTTTAAAAAGATACATTTAAAAAGCCTTGTTTATCTACGAGGGTAAAGTATTACCCCCAGCAAAACTTACATACATTATTTTATTGCATCCAATCTTTACATTGATTCTGTGGGTTAGAGCAAGGGTTATTCTCCCTATTTGACAGATGAGGAAATCAAGGAACAGAGAGAAGAAAAGATTGTCCAAGGTTACCCAACTGACTGGTGGCTGAGTCCAAACTAGTCTCCTAATCCAATGATCTTCCCCTTACCCGTGGTGTCTTTAATCAACCACCACCTCTTTTTGCTGAATAAAGGCACCCAGCTAAGCCCCAAAGCAGGAGGTGGAGAGAGCTGAAGAATATGGCCTAATAAAGTGAGCCTTTATGAAACTCCTACTGTGTGCTTAGCCCTGGGTGATGTGTTTAGACGGGGCAGAGTTTCTGCTCTCATTTTATTTCTTGTATAGGAAGAGGAAAGGGAGTTTAAAAAAAACTGTTATGTGAGATCGGCTAGAGAAGAGGGTTACTGACTGGCGGCAATCAGAAAACTTCCTGTAGGAGGTGCCATTCAATTCAAGATTTAAAGAATGGGTGAGGACATACAAGGCAAGGGGGACCAAGCAATGACACACATCATTGGGACAGACAACAAATGAATCTGGTTAGAACATGGAGTATGTGAGGGGAAGAACGTGAAATAAGAGAAGAATGATCCCAGGCGGTAAATGGCCTTGCATGTCAGGAAAAGAAATCTGAACTTGACTCTTGGGGGAAGTGAGGCCAAAGTAAGATTCTAAAATGAAGAAGGCATGTGTATCGGTGGAAAAGAAGGCTGAGGGAATTGGCCCAATACGGTAAGGAGGAGATATCAGCCAACAATTCAATAAACTTTCATTAAACACCTAGTATGGGCCAGGCACCATCCTAGGACCCAAGGACAGAAATGGAAACCAAACCTGCCCTCAAGGAGCTTCCATTCCACTAGTACTATAACATGGCAGTGTGGCAGATCATTGGGCTAGAAGTCAAGAGACCCAGGCCCAACCCATTAATAAAGGAACAGATGAGTCAATGAATGAGTCAATGAATGAGTGAATGCACAAAGGAATGAACCACTTACTGTGTGCCAGGACAAATCTGGAAGCCATGGCAGTTCCCGGATGTCAAGGTGCTTACGTTCCAATTGGGGAAAAGGAAAGGAGAGGCCATAATATATATATGTATATGTGTGTGTGTGTATGTAAACAAACGCTAACACACACACACACATGCTGCCTCTAAGTTATAAGCTAGAAAGTAAAAACCCTTTTCTGCCTTGAGAGAAGAGCCTAGTGGATGAGCAGATGAATTCCACCCCAGTGCAGCCTGGGGACTCTCCTGCTGGGGACCCTGGGTGCCTAGAGTCAAGCTGAAAAGGCTAGAGATAGAGCGGGAGGGGTGAACTTTTCCTAGGAGGGAGCCTGGCATTTGGCTGGGCTCCAGGTGCTGGAGGGGTCTTTTCTGTGCCTGTCTAGGATTCCAATCTCTGCAGCTGGTGTCTGAAGACAATAAGGCCTCCCCATCCCTGGCCCACCCCACCCTGGCCCCAGATGGGCTGTGGTTAGGGTGAGCTTTGCCAAGGCAATTGGTTCCTTGCACGGCTCAGCCCCCCAGAGAGGCTTGTGTTGAGTGGGCCTGTGCTTAGGGCTGGAGTTCAGAGGCGCGGTGGTCCTGAAGCTCAGGATTTGAGAACTTTGGCAACTCCAGGCACTGATGAAGACCAGACACTCAGAATTCCTAAGGTCCTGGATTCTAGAATAGAGACCTTAGGGAATCCACAGGATTCCAAAGCCTGAGGCCTTGGGAATGTGGCTGGGGAGCAGGAGGGGGTCTGAAGGCCAGGGATTTGAGTTTCAGGGTGGTGTGGATGGGGGGGGGGAGTGAAGAGTAGGGACTGGGAGCTACACTGGAGATTTTGGAAGCCACAGGATGGAAATCCTGTCAAGTTCTAGAGCTCAGGAATGCAGACTATAATAAATCAGTCAATCAATGAGCACTTGTTAAGGCCTTCCTAGGTGCCAACTCCTTCTTTAGGGGAGATACTTCCCACCCCCAAACCTACCCCTGCCCCCTGGCACATGGAGAGCTTACCCTGGGTAAGTTCTCTTGGGCATTGGTACCCAGTTGAACTAGATCATTGAACTATAAACTGATATTAGGTTTAGAACCATAGAATGCCAAGAGTTCAAAGGAACCTTAGAACACAGTCTGAGCTGGGAGTGACTTTAGAACATACGAAGTTAGAGCTGTATGGAAACTTAGAATGTAGAATATAAGAGCCAGGGAGAGCTTAAGACAGGACAGAATGGAGGAGCTGGATGGGACCCCAGAACAGTCATCCATGCCATGCACCCTCTCTCTGTCTCTGTCTCTCCCTCTCTTTCTGTCTCTTTCTCTCTGTCTCTCTATCTCTCTGTTTCTCTGTCTCTGTCTCTCACTCTCTCTCTCTTCCTCTCTGTCTGTCTCTCTCCCTCTCTGTCTCTGTCTCTCTGTGTCTCTGTTTCTGTCTGTCTCCCTCTCTGTGTCTGTGTCTGTGTCTCTGTCTATCTGTGTCTCTCTGTCTCTGTCTCTCTCTCATCCATACCCACCTTCTTCTCCTCGCACACTCATTAACACTGATGGAGCTCCCTTTGGGGGACCCTCCTCCCTTCCTTTCCCCCAGATATCTTTATCTCCATTAACCCATTCATCTTCTGTAACTACCATACTAACAGCCTCCTCCCTCCCACTTGCTTATGCCTCCTCCCTCCACATTTTGCCTCCTCTTCTCACCTCACCCCCCTTAACTCCCCTCTCTTCTCTTCCCTTGACCACTTGTCCCCTCTCTTCCTCCTCCTCATCTTCCTCCTCCCTAGAGAGACAGGCATGCCCCCATTGCTTTCTACCCCACACATTTGAACCCTTCTTTCCCAAGGCAGTTTCTAGGCTAAGATCTCCACATGTCAGGGAACCCCTGGCCCCAGCCCCCTCCCAGGCACTAGCTATTCCCAGTTCACCCCCATGAGGGACCTGAGACTCCAGCAAGTCAGAAGGGAAGCTTCAGAGGCTGCTTAGCATTTTCCTCCTTGTCTCTTCTTAAAAGGAAAAAAAACACAGCAATATATCTTGATGCCTCTCATCCCCCTCCTCACATAGCCCCCCCCCCTTGCCTCCCCTCAGCTTCCCCCACATAAAACCCTGGGAGGCTGAGGCAGGAGGAGCGGAAAGACTGAGCTAAGCCTGCAGGAAATTAAACATGAAATGAAAACAAGCTTTGGCTATTCCTTCTCTCATCCTGCCCTCCACCCCCCATTCCAGGCCACTGATAAAACGGGATCCAGTTTCATTGGGAGATGAAGCCTGGCTCTGTGCTCTGGGCCCTGAGGGGTGGGAGGCAGGCTGGGCGACCTGCCTGGGATGCTCATTGCCAGGAAGAGGCAGGGGACAGGACAGGATGGCACCAAGGTCCAAATGAAACGCAGGGAACAGAGTCAGGGGAAGCCTCGGAGAGAGGGAGCCAAGATGGGTGCCTTCAAGAACTTGAAAGCCTTTCTTAAAGAAGAGAGTCAGATGTGTTTTGCTTGGTCTCAAAGGGCAAGGCTACGAACAATGGAGAAAAGTTACAAAAAGGCATATTTAGGCTATTTATGGGGGGGGGGGGAAACTTCCTAACTCTTAGGGTTATTTCCACAGTGGAATGAGGTGCCTTGGGAGACAGAAAGGTCCTCCTTCCTTCAAATCTTTAAACAAAAGGTGGATGGCCAATTGTCAGACATGTTGCAGTGGGGTATGGATTAGGCTGGATCACCCACCACTGGAGTCCCTTCCTACCCTGAGACTCTGTGACTGACGTTCTGGACCTAACTCTGCCTTTCACTAGCCAGCCATGCATGCAGTCATCTCACAGGGCTGGTGCAAGGATCCGTGATCTGGGAGACAGAGGCAATGAACATCCGACTGGAATCCCCATTTTACAGATGGAGAACTGAGGCTCCAGCAGCTGATGTCTTCTGCTTTTCCTTACCTTTACTATGTCCCCTGCCAAACCCTTCTGCCCTCTTCCTCTATTTTATCCCTCCTGGCTTTGTTCTCTCAGGCAATGTCTCTCTCATCCAAAGGAACCTTTTTAATCAGCTCCAGTTAGATATGAAAAGCCATTCCTGGACTTGCCGCTGTCCCTTCTCCACTTTCTCCTGCCCATCCCCTAGCTCTCTCCACTCCTAGGGCAGTATCAGAGTCACAGAGTTCAGGGCTGGCACCACAGAAGGCACAGGATTCAGAGCTAAAGAACTTTAGAGGTCGTCTTGTCCAGCCCCCTCCTTGCACAGATGACAGAAACCCAGGCCAGAAGGAGGATGTGACCTCCCCAAAATCACCCGGACAGCAAGCAGCAGAGCACACGTTCAAAACTCTGTATTTAGAGTTCTGCCTCAATTAAAGCAGCCCTCGCCTGAGTTACCTATTCCCTCAACAACATGCAGAAACAAGGCTCTGCTTGGAGACTTCCTGGGACGGGAGCTTACTCCCTCCCTCCCAACACATCGGACAGGTGGTTGGACAGATCTGATGGTCAGCCATCCAGTGGGCATCTTTGTCCCTGTAGCTTCTAGCCATTAGGCGGCCGAGGATGATGTATCATCAGACATCATTGTCCCATCATCACCAACACCACAGCAGCACTTCCATGCCATGGAGGTTTGCAGAACACTCTAATCTCATCTCCACAGCATCTCCTTGGGGTGGGCTGTTACTATCCCCCTTAGCAGCAGAGGAAGCTGAGTCTGAGGGAGGTTAAGTGATTTGCCCAGAGTTCCAGAGCTATTAAGTGTCTGCATCGGAATTTGAACTCAGGTCTTCCCTAGTCCAAGAGCCAGGCTTCTCCCTGTTGTACTCCTCGGCTCTCTAAAGTTGCTCACAGCTAAACTGGAATGCTCTGAGATTCTCCAAAGGATTAGGGAATTGGGGGCCAAGCAGGCAACTGGGTACGGTCCTCAGATCCCAGTGGTTAGGGACCCTGTCTCTACCCCACTCCCCACACACACTTCCATCCTCAGGTCTGGTTCCAGAACCGACGGGCAAAATGGAGGAAGAGGGAGAGGTTTGGGCAGATACAGCAGGTTCGCACGCACTTCTCTACAGCCTATGAGCTGCCCCTCCTCACCAGAGCTGAGAACTATGCCCAGGTGAGTGCCCACACCTGCCCCAGCCCCCAGCCCTGGCCCCAGCCCTGCCCCTCGCTCTAAAACTGGGTATCAAGCATTGGAGAGTGAGCACCAGGGTCTTGTCATTATTTCTCCCCTGATCCCTCATTTGCCATGCTTTGGAACAGAGAACTGATGAGTGTTTCTCCTTCTGTTATAAGTTCTTTGAGATCCTGCCTCCAAGAGCATGGAAGAGAATGGAATGTTGGGATTATTAGGGGAGGGAGTGGTTGGGATTGAAAATCAGGCTCCTAGGAAGTCTATCCTCAGCCCCAAAGGGCTGCCATGCCAGGGAGCTCTGTGACAGATGGCTTGCTGTATCACCTCTGTACCTACAGAGTTTTGGGGGATCTAGGAGCCAGAACCCAGCTGGGTCTTAGGGAAAGATTTATTGCTCCCATTTCCCATCTTCTGACTTTGTCACCTTCTGGGACATAGAGAGCAGCCTGACTCCTGGCCATCTCACAGAGGAAGCCCCTCTTTCTGGCCTCCTCTCTGTCCCCACACTTTGCACCCCCACCCAGATGTAGCTCTGTGTTGGCTGAAGTGAGCGCCTGGGCCGAGCCAGCTTTGGTGTCTATACAGGCTAAGAGATAGTGGCCTTCCCACCCCCAGGAGGCCGCCTAGAGAACTTAGTTCCCAGGGAGGGGGGGCCCTGAAACCTGGAAGCTTCTGGGAAGCCTGGCCCCTCCAACCTGGCCTACATTTTCCAAAGCCCCCAGGCTCCCAACCCAGATGCTGGGCCTGCTTTCTACAAAAGTAGGAGGTCAACAAAGTTTGACTTTGGTGTTTCCTAGCTCCCTGTTCTGGGCCCCTTCCCCCTTCCTGGCCCCAGCCTTGCTTCAGATGCCTCTCCTATATCCCATTCCCTTCTCCTATTTTCAGAAGATGTTGGTCTCAGCTGGTTGTCAGTTAATAAAATCTTAGTGACCTTAGATGCCATCCCGTCCTGTCTTTCTCTCGGTACAAAAATCCCCTCAGCAACATCCACAACAGGTATTTGGATGACACCAGTGATCGCAGACCAGTCCCTTCTTAGACCATAGCTGCCATCCCATAGTCTCATCCCATAGTGTCCCTCCAATCATACTACCATTCACTGTCACACAAAGGTCCCCCCTCCCCCCAGTCCTCTAGGGGCCAGTCTATGATTTCTCTGCTTGCCTCTTCCTAGATCCAGAACCCATCTTGGATTGGTAACAATGGAGCAGCTTCGCCTGTCCCAGCCTGTGTGGTCCCCTGTGATCCGGTGCCCACCTGCATGTCTCCTCATGCCCATCCCCCTGGTGCCAGTGCTGGCGTCTCTGACTTCCTGAGTGTCTCCGGGGCCGGCAGCCATGTGGGCCAGACACACATGGGCAGCCTGTTTGGGGCTACGGGCCTCAGCCCTGGCCTCAATGCTTATGAGCTCAACAGTGAACCTGACCGGAAGACCTCCAGCATCGCGGCCCTGCGGATGAAGGCCAAAGAGCACAGTGCTGCCATTTCTTGGGCCACATGACAGGGCCCCTCTTGCTTTTCCCCTTCCCCCTTCCCCTGCCTCGGGGCATTGGCCAAGCCCCTGGTCCCCAGGCCAACTACCAATTCGACTCTCCTCATTGCCCAAGGCCCTGAGAGCCAGGGTAGTTTCAGGAAGCTGGGAGAGCGCTTTTAGCTGCCCAAAGTCTGGGCTGATTGAGTCCTCATGGACTTCCTGATGGGCAGGGGAACAGGCCTGGCCTCCTCTCCTTCTGAGGCTCTTGTCCCACCCGCTCTGGGTAAAAAGGCAGTAGAAAAGTCCTGTTGTCGAGTTCTGAAGCTTTTCGTCCATTGGAAATGGAGACCATCTCTCCACAGTCTGAGCCCCAGTTCCCTCCAACCAGATTCCCGTCCAGACAGAGCCTGACCCAGGAGTGGAGACCATTCCTCGTTTTGATCCATCCCTTCCCATAGCACGACTTCCTTTTTCTAGAATCTCCTAATGGACTGGTTACTGTACACCAATGAGACATTTCACACCCACTTCTCCATTTCCCCTTCTCTCCCTGAACTAACACAAGTGCCTGCCTCTGAAACCCAGGGTTACCTGCCTCTGTCTGCTGCTGCCACATTTGCCAAAGCCCAGATTGAGTACTTGACTGAGACTCCCTTAAATTGGATGCCCACTGGGAAGGAGAGGCTGGTGACCTTTGGGGGGCTTTGGGGAGGAGGGGAGGGAGAGAGAAGTCACATCAGCCTTAGGACTGAGGGATTGATTGGGTCAGGGAGGACAGGAGGCTATGGTGGAGCTTGGGTCAGAAGGATGGACAGACACCCAGGGAGACAGTCTCCCATCTTCCTCCTGTCCAAGAGTCTGAGTGCTAAGAATAGAAGGGAGATAAAGTAGGGAAAGAGGAAGATCAGATTCAGGTGATGGGCAAAGAGGAAAGAGGGATCTCCTTCAGGGCTGGCTCCTCATATCACTGGATCCAAAAGGAAAGGACCTCAGTAAAGAAGAGTAAGCTGTTGTATGTGGAGGGAGTCCCCAGTGCAGTAACAGGCTGGTACTAAGAGTGCAAAGCACAGAGATAGGAGGTGAACCCCAAGAAATGCAAGGGACAGGTAGAGGGAAGCTGGATCCTCTTCATCCTCATTTCCCAACCTGCCCCAGCTCACAAGTTTGGGAGACAGGAGGGAATGGGGGCAGAGTCTACAGTTACCTCTGATCCTCAGGCAGCTGAGGCAGCAAGGGCCAGATCCCCTAGAGATGCCAGACACTAGCCCTAGGTCCCCAGTTGGGAGATAGAGCAGAGTTTTTCAGTGGGAAGCTATAAGGAAAGATTTACATCCTCTTCTTACTAGTGGGGAGGAGGCACTTTGGAATGGAACCACCAGAGGTCATCTGGTCCCTCCTCTGCTCCAGGCTGTGATGCCCACCAACTATCTCAGATCAATTCCATTCTTTTTCCCTGTTCACATTCTTCCAGCAGCTCATAATTTATTCTGCCAAGACATTCTTTCATCTAGCCCCAATTTTTCCCATAAAAGTTGAAATTCACACTCTCTTGATCCCAGCTAAAGTAGCTATTATCTTCATAATGACCCTTCTCATACTTTAGGACCTTTCAATGAACCTCAGCCTTCCCTTCTTGGGGAAAAAGAACCCCCTAACCCTTTAGCCTTTCCTTCAAGCTTTCATGGGAGGAATCAAATGTCTCTGGCTAAGGGAGTGGCTCCTGACTATTTACCTGACTCTCTGTACAATACCACATGCCCAGCGGCTGGATCCTGTGCAGTTTGTTGGCAGGGACCCTTGGGAGCTAGAGGTTTCTATGAATGATTCTGTTTCCACCCAGGGGCTGAATATAGAATAGATATAGACCATCATGATCAAAACCTTCCAGCCTACTTGTCCAGTTTCAATCCCCATCACCATCTGCTGCTCCAGTTGTACGAACTAGAGTCTTCTCCCCCATTCTGGTTCCCCTAATTTAAATCCAAAACCCTTCAATCCTGGCAAATCAGGAGTGGAGTCCACACTGGCTGCTCTCTCTGCACTTAATTTAAGCCAAAAAACATTTACTATTGTCTATCTATATAAGATACTCACAGGAAGGGATCTCAGAGGTCACCCATTATAACTCACTCATTTTTACAGATGAGGAAACTGAGTCTCAGAAGGTAAAGTTACTTGCTGATACAGGTAGCAAATCCCAAGTTAGATTCGAACCCACTCCCTCAGGCTCCAGAGCCAATACTCTCTCTAAGGATAAACCTTAATAGGGAAAAAGGTACCACAGGCTTAGCTCTCAAGGAGCTGGTGAGGAGGAGGCAGTGTGAGGAGAGAACAAATGAACTATTACTATGATACAAAGGATTGTAAGATCAGTGCAAAGGAGAAATTGGGGCAAAGTGACAAGGTATTTGAGAAAGGAGATGTCACTTTCATGGGGCAGGGTGGAGAACAAGGCAGAAAAGGCTTTCTGGAGGATTTAGCATCTAAGTGGGACTTTGAAGGAATAGAGAGATCTCAACAGTCAGAGGAGAAGGTACAGAGACAGGAAAAGGCAGGATGCCTGGGGGAATGTAGCATATATGGAAGGGAATAGTTCGAGATAAAGGCTCTCTTGGGGAAGCTGAGCTGCTTTTGCCCTTTGGAATACTGCTCCCTGCCTCAGTTGTAGACACTGGAATGCTGCTTATCTCCTTTTCCTGGTCTCCTGAGTCTTCTTCTCATAGAGGAAGGCAATTATGACTCTGATCTTATCCAAGGATTGTATTCATTGAAAAGCCCCACAAATGGTGGGGCTCACTCCCTTTCTCTTCCCCCACCCCCACCCCATGTAAGGAGTGGTGGGTCAGCTCCTTTGAGGTTCAGGTCCTCATACATAGAATCATAGATTTAGAGGTAGAAGGCACCTCAGAGTCCAACTCTGCACCCCATTTTATAGATGAAGAAACTGAGGCCCATGGAAGTTAAGAGACTTGGCCAAGGTCACACAGGTAATAAGTGTCAGATTAGACCCATCTGACTCCAAATCTAGCACTCATGCTACCTGTGCAAAACTCATCAGAACCCAGGTGAGAGGAGACCAGTTCCTCCTGATCCATCCATGAAGGCAATGTGTGCCCGAGAATCTCCATGGATGAATGGGGAATCTGAAGCACAGTGAGGTAAAGGGATTTATCCAAGATTACTACCCAAAGGCAAAATGAAGATGGGACCTCTGGCCTCCCCCTTTGTTGCCTAGTGATGTCATCCAGAGATGCCTGTTGGGCAGTGAATGAATCCCCAAGGAATGAGTCAGAAAACAAGGGTCAGAGAAGGGAAGGAGGAGAAGGAATTGGCCTCTCTGTGGGGTGCAGCCTCAGAACTGATCTTTGCTGAGGTGAAAAGTGTCTCTTTGACTCTCTGGGATTAAGTGTTCTTGGACCTGCTCTTTGAGCAATGGCCTGTTCAAGGAGTTTGGAATGATGCCACTTCCAGGCTCGAGTCACTGAAAGGGAGTAACACCCTTTCTGCTCCTCCTTCCTCCCATACTCCTTTGGAATCAGGAAAACATGGTCACCTGGAAGGGAACAGAGGGACTTTCAATAGACTTTTGTTCTCTCAGCAAGATCACAGGATTTAGAGCTAGGGGAGACTAAGGAATCACCTGGTCCAATTCCCTCATTTTATAGATGAGAAAGTGGAGTTCTGGAAATGCGAAATGACTTCCCCAAGGTCACTCAACAAATAAATAGCAGCACTGGGGTATGACCCCAGGTCCTCTGACTCCTAATCAGGGAAAGGATGTTTCAAAGGGATGACATCAGAAATATTCCCAGAAGAAAAGATCAGGGAAATGCTAGCATCAAGAAACCCAAGTAGATTGATTCATCAGGTTGGAAGAAACCCCTATAAGTCAATTCCCATCCCTTGCTAGGAGCCTAGAGGACACTTGTCAGTCCAAACAGGGGTCTTTTGATTCTTTCAAAGATCTGGGGGCTACAAGTTTCACCAATTCCTGCTGCAGCCCTTTAGAGTCTGGGAAGCCTTTTCTAGAACTCAGTGAGTAAGGAAGAATCCGTACAGAGAAGCAGATGCCAATGACTGTAGGCTATATTTGGCAATCAAGACCACAGAAATCACCCCCCAAACCTTGCTCATCCAGCTCCCATATTCTCTGCTCCCTTCATTCAGAACCTTCTCCCTAAGAAGGTAGGTTTGGTCCATTGGTCCCACTTCCCTGGAGTTGCTGGGCTCTGGTCCTTAATTCCTAGGGCAGAGGGAAACAGGAAGCTAGCAGAGTCACCCCACATCTTGGGGCTCCTTTTTCTTCTCTCCCAGTGGGGATCAGAAATAACTCTGATGAAGAGTGGGTGATTAGGATGGTGTGTTTGGTAATTGTTACACCAAGAGGTTGAACAGAAGAAATTCATTGTCTTTAGCTTAGCCCAGAATGGGACCTAAGGAATAAGGAAGGAAGTCACATCTCAACCAAAATGCCTCCTCCAGGAAGAAGTAAGGGACAGTGGCTGCACCTCACCGAGGGGCCAAATCTCATCTCTACATGGTGGGGCTCCCCTACAACTCATCCCATCTCAATGTCCAAATTGAAAAATAATGAGAGCTGTTTCCATGTAGAATGAAGCTCTTTGATAAGAGTTCCCCATCCATCAAGGTGGGAAGCTGGGGGAATAGTTTAGATAAGGTTCTTGTTCAGGCCTGAATTGGTCTAGAAAACCTATAAGGTCCTTTCCAAATGTGACATTCCTGGATTCTTGTCTTCTTTGGCAGGGCACTGCCGCTGAAGGTTTAAGACTAAGGACCTGCTGTCATCTTTTTCTGGCCCAGCTGAGGGTAGGGATCTGAGAATCCAGACAAAAAGCAATAAGAAGGAGGATGGGTGGGAAGAATGGCAAAGCCTGAGTTTGAATGACCTCCCAAGGATGGCTGCTTTCATTTTGACTTGGCTCTGAGGGCTAGGAAATATATTCCCAAGTTTCTTTGACCCCTAGGATCCAATATATAAGGAGTAGAAGTGTGGGAGGACCAGGGAGAAATGAATGGTGAAGCATGACCCTATCAATAATCTCCACATCTACATTTCCTACCTCTCTATCCACCACGGCAGGACAGTGCCTCCATCCACTGACTCTGCCAATCTGCTGAATCTGTTCAATACACCATTCCCACAAAGACATGGCCATAGAGATTGGGGGAAGGGCCTTGAAAAACACTTCTGTTTTTCAACTGTTTGCTTGCCTCTACACCCCATAGTCAGAGCAACCAAGCCATGCCAACTTGGGGATAATGGTTTGGGAAATGAGACTCTGAAGAACCTCCATGGCCTGTCATCAGTCACCATATTATAAAAATATGGGGACACTCCCCTCACTGGTCAGTTACCAACCCACCGCATTGTCTCATCTTGCACCATTCTTGTCCATCTCTTTCCTTGAACTTTCTACAGAGGTTCTAGTCAACTCCCTGGAAACCTTTCTTTGGTTCTTTTGATTTTTCAGAAATGCCAATGTGGCATTCAGTTCATCTGTCGTCCACTAATACTACATGACCTGTTCAGCATCCTTTTTGTGTGTCACCCCCGCTTCTGATACCTTCTTTTTCATCACTTTCCATTTGCAAGTCATTGTGGGTAATGTGTTGCAGCCTACCCACCAAAGATCTTTCCAACACCCTTTGATCATAGGACCTGGGACTGAAAATGATTGATTTCAGAGGTTCTCTGTCCCAAATCCTTCATTTTAAAGATGAAGAGAAAACAGAAGTGACTGAACCAAGGTCGTTGGCAACAAAGCCAAGGTTCAAATCCTATTCCCAGGAGCTGACTTTAGGTCCAGTGTTCTTCCTGAAATTTGTCACAGATGATCAAAAGAGGGGGGAAAATCCTGAAGAACCTTCTCCCTCCTTCCTGCAATTCCCATAAACATCCACAACTCTTGATAGAGGGTGCCATGAGGAAGACAAGCATTTCCAATGTACTTTGAGGGCTCTGTTGGCCAAACCATTTCCCCCACCCTAGCCCCAGTCCACTTTGATCCTCCCCCAGTCCCCTTCACATACATATGTAGAACTAGGACTTTATACTACTGATTTTGAAGGACAGTTTTCAATGTCTAATAATATATCTGTTTGGGTGTGCAGTGGTTGAAAGAGCTGGAGAGAGAAGGAAACACAAACCTCAACCAGTACTATCGTTCTCATTGTAAGATATTTTAACCTTGTATAAACGCAAACTTTTCTTTAGCTTAATGGCCTGGGGTGGAATATTAAATATATATTATATAATATTAAAAAGTCTGTAAAATACATGGAAGAAGAAAAATGAGAAAAATACTAAAAAAAAAGAACCAAACACCCAAGGTTGACTCCATAGAGTTTTATTGCCTTATACCACCATGTACTACGAGTTCATTGCCGCAAAATATTAAGAAAAAAATGTTCTTGCCTTTGGTTTAGTTCATTGAAAGTAAGTTATTGCACTTACATAATTTGGGGAGAGGGGACGTCTGGAGGAAGGGGCTTCAGGGTGTGTTCTGGGACAAAATGGAGAGGAGAAGCAGCTGGGCTTTCCCAGAGTCTCCCGCCCCTGGACACCAGCCCAAATGATTTGCTTGGTTGTTGTTGTTTGCAATAAACTTTTCCTCTCTCCTCCCAACTGGAATCTGTCTGTTTTGTTCCCAACTTGTGACATGTGAAATGTGATCGGAGGGGGGCCTCGGAAATCTCACGTTAATTGAAGTCGGCAAAAAATACTAACAGTGCCCTTTTGAACTGCTGACACAGTACAGAATGGATTACCCAGGGCTAGATTAACAACAGGTGGCAGGGGACAGGCACCCACCCCCCCCCCCTTTTACAAAGAGGTAGTTGAGGAGCTGGGGCATGGGCTCCCATGCTTCCCTCTCCCAGCTCATACCAGAGGAGGGGCCTGGCTGACTCGATAGCAGGCCTGTGGGCCCTCCACCCCTGCCCCACCCCCCACCAATCTCAGGCCTTGAAAGAAGGCAAAGCAACCTTTTATTCTCCCTTTCCCTGCTCATGTTTGCAGGAGGATCTCAGAAAGAGAAACTCAGCATGGTAAAGCAGCATCTCCCACAGGCCTTCAGCATCCCTGCTGAAGTGAAATAACTTCATGGGGGCCTTGTCCCAGATATTGGTAAAGGAGGGAGTGGAAGTCTTTCTTTTTCCTTTCAATTAGCATTTCTGAATCATTTTCCAGGTACAGGGAATCATGGTAGGTGATAGGGACACACTTTACTTGGAGAAACAACATGTATACAATTAAATAAATACAAAATATTAACAAAAATCAGTACAAAATACTTCAGAGAGGGAGCAATGTCAGGTGGGGAAACTGAGACAGAGTTGCATTGGTGTAGAAGATTTCCAATCCGTATGGAAATACGTCAAAATGGCAAAGCAGAAAGTCTCAAAGCCCCCCTTAAGAGGGAGCCAACCTTGAACTAGCCAACTGAGGAGATAGTTTTGTTTAGAGAAAGACATTATTTTCTCTCTTTAAAGCACCATGAGTCTGGTGTGATGCTTTCTCCCTTTCTCAGGGTACTGCAGATCCCTCCTAATAATTTAGAATGAGGGTGACATCAGGCAGAATCTGAAATCTGGTTCCTTTAGGGATGGGATGGGTTCACATTCAAGATGTACTCTCTCCAATTCCATGGAAGATAATGTAGAACATGGAGCACAGAGATGATGTTAGAGCTGGCAGAGACCTTAGAATGGAGAATGTTGGAGCAAGAAGGGACCTTCAAAGTCACCAGGCTCAACCCAACATTTGCTAGATGAGGAAGTAAAGGCCCCTTGAAATTTATGTGATTTGTCTGAGGTCACATAGCCAATCAACTGCAGAGACTGGATGGAAACCCAGATCTCCTCACTCCTGGTCCTGTACATTGGATTAGACAGGAATAACAACCACAGTAGAAAGGGATCTCAGAGGGATCCAGGCAAGTCCAGAACTAGTCCAGAATCCCTTCAACAAAATCACCCCAAAGGTGGTGATGATGATTATTCATTTACTTGAATAATCTAGCAATGAGGGGGGGGTCTGATCTTTCTGGGGGCACATCCTCTTCCTTCTGGACCTTTCAGATTAGTCAGTCATTCAGCAAGAATCACTCACGAGGAAAGTCATCCATACCTCAAGCTGAAACCAATCTCTGTACACTCCCTGGTCCTGCTTCTGACCTTGAAGGGGAGGCATATCAAGCTTGTTCCTTCTTCCATGTGGCAGCCCTTCAAATATCTGAAGATTTGCCCTGGCTAAGTCTTTCCTTCTCTCTGCTTTCTTTAACCCATCTTCATATGGTATGCTCTCTGGTCTTCTCACCATCTCCTGGATCTTCTCCAGTTTGTCTCTGTTCTTCCTAAATGTGGTGCCCAAAGATGAATGTGGTTTGACAAGGACAGAGTACAGAGGAATGCCTTTCTCCCTTCTCTACATATAACACCTCTCACAACAGCTATTTTTTCAGTTGCCATTTCATGCTATTGATTCATATCAAGCTTGCAATCCATCAGGACCCCCAGATTTCTTTCTTGGGAACTATAGCTATGCCTTCTCCTCCTTCACTGCCCTGACTTCAAGCCCTCTGGACTTGTGTAGATGATTTTTTAAAAATCCAAGTAGAAAAATTCTCACTCAACCCTATTAAATCCTCATTCATTGGATTTGATCCATTGTTCTAGGTCTTTGAAAATGGTTCTGTATCCTGACTCTAATTCATTGTGGCAACTTCTACTACCTGGTTTCTATGGTTTCAGCCAAGGAACTGACAGAAATATCAAGAACACAAAAATCAAAGGAAGGTCCCAGGGGGATTCTGTCAGAGGCTCCCTCTAACTTGACACTGATCCATTAATGAATAACCAGTACCTTCCCTTAAAGCAATCACCTGAGGTCCATTTCCAGACTCTGCTGTGCATCAGCTGCACACAGACTGTCCCCTCTCTGCTCATCGGTAGAAAGATTGTGCTGGGTTAGTCCATGTCTAAGGTGTCTTCATGATCAAAATCTGTATTCCATGTACCAGTCAAATCATGACTAAGGATTATTTGCACCAATCTGTTAGAGAAAGATTAGTCAGGGAGAAAAATAGTCAGAGGCAGCAGGAGAGAACTCGAAGGCTTTAATTCCCACTCCTACTGCCCTGGTCTGGTTCCTTGAGGACTATCCAGGTATGGAACTCATTACTATTTTTGAGTCTTTTCAGTCATGTCCAATTCTTATTGACCCCCCCCCCCTTTGGGGTTTTCTTGGCAAAGGTACTAGAGTGATTTGCCTTTTCCTTCTCCATCTCATTTTACAGATGAGGAAACTGAGGCAAGCAGAGTTAAGTGACTTATTCAGGGTCACACAGGTAAGAAGTGTCTGAGGCTGGATTTGAACTCTGGAAGATGAGTCTTCCTGACTTTAGGCCATTGAACCAACCTTATTGGTCCAACTGCTGTGGACAATGGTTTCTCATTGTTGCCCAAACCCTAGGAATGAAAGCTGGGAGGTCCTAGGAAGTAAAAGACAGATCAAGGACACACTGGGCCCCCGCAGCACCAGGACCCCAGAAGATGGGGGTGAGAAGGCTAATGGGATTGAGACCTGAAAGCGGCCTTAGAGATCATGTTATAGACCCCCTAATTTTACAGATGAGGAAATTGAGACCCAGGGAGTTAAAGTGACCTACCCAAAGTGATCCATGGTATCACAGATGTAGACTTGGAATCTCAGAAGCCATTAGCCCACTGCTGCTCCCCTATTTTTTACAGATAAGGAAACTGAGACCTAGAGAGGGAGAATTGCTTGGCTGGCTAGGATCCGAAACTAGGGGCCTGAGACTTGAATTTGAATCCTTCCTCAGACACTAATTTTATGACCTTTTATCCCTTAACCCTTCTCAGTTTTAGTTTAGAGGGGTGGGATTCTTCTCCCTTATGCTCCTTCTAGGTTTAAATATATCCTATGATCCGTCACATCTTGTTTCTTCTGCTTCAGCACCTGCATTCCTGCAATGTGGGGAAGGGGTCCCCGGAACATAAGAGGGACTTTCCCACCTGAGAGGGAAGGGATCTAGGCTGACCCCTTTGCTAGCCCTGAGGGCTCCTAGGCTCATACTTAGGCAGCCTCTGAGAAGGGATAGATTAGGCATCTGTTGGTACAATCAAAAGAGCATCAGCTGTTGGGAACAGAACGGTTCAAATTCTCCTTGTGATGCTTTCTGCCTTGTGGCCTTGGGTGTCACTTAGTATTCCCAGGTCTCAGTTATCTCATCTGTAAAAAGGTAAGTGAGGGGTGGGGGAGGGTTTGGACAAAATGGTCTCTGGGATCTTTTAATTTTCACAGCTAGACAAGGCTAGATCAAAGTGGTGCAGAGGTAAGGTAACAGTGGAGAGACCATAGGAAATAGGTGAACACAACCAGAATGCCCATCAACATCTTCTCTGCTTTGAGGAAAGCCAGACTAAATGACTAATTAGGCCCTTTTCCTCAATTCTTAGGATACTTCAACTCAAGGCCAACCCAATCCAGGCTGGGGTAAGTCTAGAATCAGTTGTAGGGTGCTGAGGGACCTTCTGGGGGATAGCTTAAAGAGTAGGTTTGATATGGGCAGCTAAGTGTCACAGTAGATAGTGTTGGGCCTGAAGTAATAAAGACTGATCTTCATGAGTTCAAATCTGGGCTCAGACACTTACTTAACCCTGCTTTCCTCAGTTTTCTCAACTGTAAAAGGAGCTGGAGAAGGAAATGGTGAACTACTCCAGTATCTTTGCCAAGAAAACCCCAAATGGGGTCATGAAAAGCTGGATACCACTGAACAACAATAGTCCCTTTGTATGTCTTGGCAGGTACACTCCAAATATTTTATGTCATTATTTTAAATAGACTTTATCACTTCCTGCTGGATTATGTTGGTAATATACAGAAATGCTAATGATTTATGGGGGCTTATTTTATATTCTGCAACTTTGCTGAAGCTGTTAATTGTCTTAGTTTTTTAGTAGACTCTTTAGGTTTTTCTAAATAAACCATCATATCATCTGCAAAAAGTAAACATTTGATTTCCTCTTCACTCATACTTATTCCCTCAATTTCTTTTTCTTGTCTTATTGCTATAACTGGTATTTCTAGTATTATGTTGAATAGGAATGGTAATAATGACCATCTATGCTTTAGTCTCGATCCTACTGGAAAAGCCTGTAGGCATTACATTACATTATTTGGTTCTAGATAGATGCTACTTATCATATTAAGAAAAGATCCATTTATTCTTATGCTTTCTAGGGAGTTTTAACAGGAATGAGTGTTTTATCAAAAGCTTTTTTCTGCGTATATTGAAGTAACCAATTTTTATTGTCCTTTTTATTAATATAATCAATTATGTTTATAATTTTCCTAATATTGAACCAACCCTGCATCATTGGTATAAATACAGACTGACAATAGATTATAATATTTGTAAGACATTGCCACAGTCTTTTTGATGATGTTTTATTTAAAATGTTTGCATTAACATCCATTAGGAATATTGGTCTATTGTTTTATCTATTTTTACTTTTCCTGGTTTAAGGTATCAAGGCACAGAAGGAGTTTTGTGGGATCACTTCTTTTCCTATTTTTAAATATTGTGTAGCATTGGAATTATATGTTCTTTTGAAGTGATAGAATTCACTTGTAAATCTATCTGTTCAGTGAAATGTATTTCTGTACTCAGCTCTGTGTGTTACATGTGTATTTTCCCCTCCTTCAATCAGCTCTGAAAATGGAGAGATTCAAATGATGCTTGTTCCCAGCATAACTCATTGCTTTTATAGTCTTCTAATGATAATTCAATTCCCTTCCTTCTTCTCTTTACCTGCACCTCCCCTCATGTACTTCTTTACTCTTTCCTTTCCATTCTTCTTTTAAGATCATCAGAACTTAATAGAACCACTTTTAGGTCTGGTATCTAATTAGACATCCCCCATGACCCATGATGGTGATAGAGTTCTGAGTGTATTATCTGAGTGTATTAATAATATCACATATTATCTTCCCTATAAAGAGTTTATATATACTCTTGATTCCCATATTTGTATTTCAGATTTTTTACTCAAATCTGATTTTTTTTTCATCAGGAATGCTTGGAAGTCCTCTATTTCATTAAAGATCCATGTTTTTTCTCCCTGTAGCATCATATTACATTTGGTGGATAAGTCACTCTTGGTTATGAGCCTAGATCTTTTGTCAGCTGGAATGTGGTATTCCAAGCTCTCTGTTCCTTTGTAATGGAGGCTGCTAAATATTATATGATTTCTGATTTTGGCTCCTTAGTATTTGAATGATTTGTCTGTCTACTCACACTATTTTTTCCTTTAATCTAGAGGTTCCAGGATTAGGACATAGTATTCCTGGGAGTTTTCATTTTAGGGCTTCTTTCAGGAGGGTATTGGTGAATTCTTTCTGTGTTTACCTTGCCCTCTGTTTCTAAGTGACCTGGGCAATTTTCTTTTATGATTTCTTGAAATGTGATGTCCAGTTGTTTTTTTCTTTTTATATAGCTTTCAGGTACTTTGTTGATTATTAAATTATCTCTCTTGAATCTGCTTTCCAAGTCAGTTGTTTTTACTAAGAGATATCTTGCATTTGGGGTCTAAGTGACATTTTGTTACTTAATGTTCCTGGTAGAAAGTTCCAATAGATTGCCACTAAGTTTGATCAGTATCAGCTAGATGGGATGCTCTGCCAGTTCAGTGACAGAACTGTAAACTCCCCTTTGGTTTAAGATTCCTAACCTGGCTATTCCCCCATTGGCTTCAGACTGGGCTAAAGGATGGAGCCGAGACCCTGATCTGCTCCTGTTGTCTAAGTCACATTGCTGCTGCTTCCTTCTGAAACAGTTCCTCTCTTGGTACATAGCCCAGAGTCTGCAACTAATCTTTACCCTTGAATGCCACTCCCAGGTGCAGGTACCTTCCTCAGTCCTCCCTGGATCTGTGACCCACAACTGGGTAGTGAGGAAAAGAGCTACCAGTGGGTACCTGTTCTCACACTTTGCACAAGGTCAGATACCCCAATATAGGTGTGAGACCTTGTCTTGCCCTGGTGCCCAACTTAATCCTCTTTTAGTTCCTGGATGCTGGAATGGTCTGCATGACACACTCCTGACCAGAACCCATACCCAGTGTCTGCAGACCTCTCCATTTCCCCAACCAACCTGCGCTAGAAAAAACTTCTTGAATTTTCTGATCAGGACTTGGTCCACCATGTTTCCTAGATCTTTGTGGAGGATATATTAAAGGAGCGAGGCTATTTTTGTTTCTTCTACTCTTCCACTTTAGTGGCCTTCTTAATTATTACAGTCATTGAGTTTGATTCTGTGGTTTGTTCCAGATAATATACAATTTTCTGATATAGAGAAAGATGCAGCCATTTTGTTCCATTCCTGAATTTTCCTGTTTCAGTAGCTTGGAAGCTAGGGATTCTAAGAGATGGAGGTAAGCAGGGTGTGCATTCCAGGACCAGGGTACAACTTGTGCAAATGCTTGGAGATGGGAGTTGGAATATCATGTACAAAGAACAGCAAGTATGACCATTTCATTGGAATGTAGTTTGTGTGGGAGAATAATATGCAATAAGCTTAGTAGGATAGTGATCTTGTGTTGACCCAAGGTTGGCCCATACATCCATACACTGCCCTCTCTACTCTGTCTCTTAGGTTTGGCCAGCTATCCAACTCTCAGAGATGAAGGAAAGATCTCAGGACCATGGGCATTTACCTCAGTCCATTTTCCACATGAACAACTGTGCCAAGTAGTGTAAAAAACCCACTGGATTTGAGGTCGGGAAACCTGAGGTTGGACCCAAGTTTCTGTACTTATTAGCTGTGTTACTCTAGGCAAGTCATTTCATGTCTCTGAGACTTAGTATCCTTATCTAAGAATACCTACAGTACCTATTCACAGAGTTGCTGCGGGGAACTTTATAAATCTTAATGGGTTATGGAAGTGGGGAATCATTTTGATGACTAAGCCATCAGACCCCCATATTCACCATCTTCCTGCCTCTGACTCCCTCTACCAAGAAAAACTATTGCAAAAGCCTGCTCTTCCCAGTTGGGCGCTCCAAGTCCTCCAGACCCCTGTGTCCCCAGAGGAAGCTATGATCGACTTCCTCCATGACACAATTTTAACTTGGGACTTTTGCCTTCCCTTTGCCCCCAGACTCAGCCATGTCCCCCTGGCTTTAGCCCTTTTCCAAAGCAACGTCCCTGGCATCCTCATGAACAAGACTCTCCTCATTCTAGGGCTTTCTTCTTCCAGGAAATCTAGCTGACAAGGAGAGAATCATCTTCCATAAATTGTGTCCTTGATAGCCAAGGAGAGCTGAGCTTCCCAGATAACAAACAAATCCCAAATACACCCATCCTGCTGTTGGTGCTGAACCTTCCATCTATCCCCATGGGCAAAAATCCCCATGCTGGCTCCAGACGTAATGGGGTGTGAGAGTTGATAGTTTCCCAGGAATCCTGTGATTCCAAACAGATCTTTTTATTTTTTTTAAGAGGACAGCATAGACTCACTAGTTTCAGAAGGGCAAACTTCATTAAGGGTCTCTGGTTTATGACCATGTGCAGCCCATGTGTTAAGGTGTTGCCTTAACCAGATAGAAGCAAACCCAGCCATGGGGTCTGCGTGCTGTTCCCCTCCATGGCATTTCTTGGGGTGTTACTTAGCTGTACAGATGATCCACTATGCTCTCCCTCTGCCTCCTGGGATTTTTCCTTCCATTTCATCTTTTTTTTTTAGTCTCCTCCCCTCCACAGTCTGACATTTCCTGGACTTGTGGGAAAGGGAAGAATTTTGTTCCTTTGGTGGACTGCACCACATCATGCAGCATGAAGTAGAGAAGGGGGAGAAAACCTTGGAGAGAGACAGAGAGCAGGAGCAGGGAAGAATCCCAAGGGCACCAAAAGTTCCCCACCCCCACCAACAGATGAGGGAATAGAGGTGTGTGGGCTGAGGCTTGGATGCTTAGCAAGTCAGATGGGCTCTCATGGCAGGCGGGGGCCAACAGGATGGAACCCCACCCAAACAGGAATGAGGAGATGGCCAAAAGTCAAGTCCCTGTGTTTCACAACTAGTTGTCATGATGCCTTGGATCACTGAGATCCTCAAGAGAATGTCTTGGGGTTGCTGCAATGGCCTGGGTTTCCTCAGTTCCTGGCCAATTTGAGTTCATGAGGGACATGCGAGATGATGAAGGCTGATGTGTTCTTTGTGGACATGATGTGATTGGGTGTGCTGGGCTGCCCTTCTCCACCAGCATGGGCACCATGAGACCTTGGTAAGTTTCTGCACGAAACTTACTTTCCTTCCTGTTGTCATCTCAGTCCATGCCTTTTCTGCCTCACACGTAGACTTAACGTACTAACCTCACTCACCAACTTTTCTCTAGACTTCTCCCATCCACCATGCATAAAAATGCCAGATTCATCGATCTAAAACATTACTTTGATTGTACCAGGAGTCCTTTCCAAGATTTTCAATGACTCCCCCTACCTACCAAATAAAGTCTAAACTCCCTAGCCTGGAACTGAATCCAGTCCAAGAAGTAATACTAAACTCTTACAGTAAAATATGCAAGGTATTGCAGATATGGAATTCAAAATAGAATAAAGAAAACAGCGCTTGATCTCAAGGAGCTTATATTTGGCTGGGGGGGGGGAGGAAAGCCAACATGTACCCAGGCAAATACATACATGCTGAGGATGAAGAAGGAAAGAGCTTTCCAGCACAGAGCGGACAGAGAAGAGCTTGGAAGTTTCTCTGCTCTGGGCCCTGCCTCCTTCTCCAGCAGCACCTCACAATGCTTCTCAATGTGATGGCCCCAAAGGTCGCTTCCAGCTTCATGATTCTGCAGTCCAAATGCTCGTTATTTCCAGAATATGGGCAGAAAATCTTCTTCCCCATTGTACCCTTGCCATCTTTGCCCATCCTTGTGAATGCCTCAAGGTTCAGCTCAAATGCAGCCCCGTGGCACCCTGCCAACTGATGACTCTTTACTCCTCTCTACTTAGGAGGCTCCACCTGGGTCTGGTTTGATCTTTGGAGAGGATCTGTGTCTTACTTTACCTAGAAGAGGGGAAGCTCTCAGAAGGTAGGAACTGTGCCTAGCTTACTGCTTAGTGTGGTGCCAGGAATACCATGGTAGCTAACACTTTTTATTGCATTTACCATGAGCCAGGTGCTGTGCCAAACACTTCACAACTATTATCTCCACTGATCCTCACAACAACCCCAGGGGTATGCTCTATTATTCCCATTTTGAAGATGATGAAACTAAGGCAGAGGGAAGGAAGTTAAATGCCTTGCTAGTAAGGGTCTGAGGTCATAATTATACTTGGGCGTTCCTGACTCCAGGCCCTTCTATCCACTGCACCAGTCAGCTGCCTCTATATGTAATGCATGTAGCACATAACATGGGCTCGATATTGGTTGAATGAATGAAGGAGTGAATGAATGAAAGCAAAAGATTGGGTAATTCTGGATTGGGGATGAGGACATGCATAGGCTTGGAGATATCTGGCTCCTGCTGGGTGATTGCTTTTTGAAGACCAAAGTAATACGTGGGGAAATACACTGTAGTTGGGGTCAGGTGATGTGATTTCAAATCCTATCTCTGCCCTTTATGAATTTATGGGATCCTGGCCAAGTCACTCTGCTTCTGAACCAGTTTCTTCATCTGGTAAATGGGGCTAATACTTTTTACTAGTTTCCTTCTTGAGGACATTGAGAGGAAAGCATTTTGTCAACTTTAAGAAAGCACTTTATGTACAGGGCAGCTAGGTGGCACAGAACACTGGCCCTGGAGTCAGGAGGACCTGAGTTCAAATCCAACCTCAGACTTTAACACAAAAGAAAAAAACTAGCTGTGTGACCTTGGGCAAGTCACTTAATCCCAACTGCCCTGCCCTTCCCACCTCCAAAAAAAAAAAAAGCACTTCGTTCTCTCCTTAGAGAGAAGGGTTTGTCTTGTCCTAAAGTACAGGTTCTTAACTGGGGCCATTAACTTGTGTGTGTGTGTGTGTGTGTGTGTGTGTGTGTGTGTGTGAGTGTGTATCAACATTTGGATAACTATGTTTCAACATAACTGGCTTCTTTTGTGATCTTTTTTTAAAATTTTATGCACATCAGGACTTTATTTGAGGAATGGTCATTACTAGACTGCCAAAGGGGTTCCTGATGCACAAAAAAGGTCAGAACTCTAAATGAGGTTGCCCTGATGAATTGTCAAGAGCTGAAGGAAGCAAGGAGATCTTAATTCTAAGGAATTTTTAATAATTCACCTCCGGAGGTAGGGAAGAATCACTCAATTGAGAACTGAGGGGTCTTTAATTCTCAGCTCTTCAAATACGGTGTCATTTTCTACATCAATGGCCTGACACTGGTGAGGAAGGAGGTCAAGCAGTCAAGGATAAATGACAGAATATTGGATCCGGAAGGGCCCTTCCAGATCATCTGGTCTGATGTTCTTGCCAAGGTCTAGAGAAGAAAAGTGGTTTGTTCTAAGGTCACATAGCCAATTACTGGTGGTCAGAGCCAGAACGCAGGTTCTAATTCCCACCCCCTTCCTACTCCAACTCGGTGAATAAGAGCACTGTTTAGTTGTCACCCACAGTTCCATTTTCTGGAGAAGGGCCAGGTTACTGCAAGAATCTGGAAGACAGAAGGGTTGTTCTCAACTCCACCTGAATCCACAACACCCTGGAAGGGAAGAAGTTGACGAAGGGAAGGTATCCTCACTGTCCCCACATCTGCCATGTTAGTGATAAAAGCAAGGACCTTGGGAAGCCCATATTCATTAGACAAGGCCAAGGACTGGAGACAGGGGGAGGAGGGGATGGCTAGGAGCCTCTCAAAGCCTACCCCAGAAAGACTGTTGGGAATCCTGTTGGAGCTGCTGCCACCAATGGGCAATTTTAGCTAATTACCACAATTGTTGCCGTTATCCCCTTAATGAAAAACATAGCTTTACTTCTAAGCAGGCACTGGGCCTGGCAGAAAGATGAAACCTGAAAATCAGCAGACACAAGGCTGCATACAGTTCTTTCTATTGAAATTAAGCCATGTTCAAGGCACACTGGGGAAGGGCTGGAAATAGCTTCAGACTGAAGCCAGCCACCCATGGCCCACACCAGGCACCGGATGGACATGCTCCGGGCTAGTCAAGAGGCCCAAATCCCAAGTGCTCAGTTCAATAATGTAAGAAAATAAACATGGGGCTTATTTATAGCACAGGAGGAGGGCTGCTGCAGGAGGATTGGGCATTTGGTAATCCACCCTGACGGGGCCAGATAGGATCCAGACCCCTAGGTTCTTCAGTGACTGGGTGAGTGGGATTCCAAGCAGGAAGGAAGAGGGATGGGCTGCCAACATCACCAGGTATAGACAAAGGGCATTCTCAAAAGGGAAGGCAGAGTAGTGGGAAAAGCCTTAGACTGGTAGACAGATGACCTGAGTTCCAATCTTGGCTCTGGGATGTTTCCTCCAAGATTGCTTCCTCTTCTGTAAAATAAGGTTGGGTATGTAGATTTCTATGGTTCCTTCTGGTTCTAAATCCTCTGGCAAGAAAGGGGAAGATTCCAGGGTACACTGTGCTAGGGCCCAAAGAACATCAGCTTGGCTCTTCTGCTCTGACCCTCAGAAGGTCCCCAGAGTCTTTCCTTGAGCTTTTCATGACACCATTAATAGTCTAAATTTGTAGCTACTACCAAAATCCTGAAAGACGCAAAACCTCTCTTCTCCAAGACTTGGAGCCAAACAGCTGCACTGTGAAGAGGGAAAGTCTGTGAGAGGTGGTATGGTTTACTACTCCAGCAGGGCTTTAAGGCTCCAAGAGCGCTATGGCCTTGTGAGGCCAGTGGTATAGAGAGTAGTCCCCTTTGTAGACAAGGAGTCTGAGACTCAGAGAAGTGACTGATTGGGACTGCTGATCCAGCGCTGTCCATAGCACACTGCCTCTGTCTGTGGCTGCTGATACCAGGATGTGTGCTAATCCTGGTCTCCTGATGCTACCTGAAGTAACCTCCCCATTGTGCTCACTTATCCTGGGACTCATGAATGTAGACCCTACCATCATGTCTAGCTTACTGACTAGTCAATGACCTTAGGTGTGTTCTCCTGTGGGTACCCTGGCTTGCACATGTAGAATTAACATTGTGGGTACATATATGTGTGTATAGGTATATAAACATATTACAAATATATATCTACACACACACACACACATGCGGATGTGTATATGTACATAATGGGGATAACATTTTCCCCCTTACCTTGAAGCCCAGCAAGATACTGTTGTGCTAAACATGGTCATTTCATGAGGACAATTATAGAAACACAATAGCTTTATAACCTCCGGTGGGCATAGCTGTTTGGGGAGCTGTGTGCCCCTTTCATGTGTCAACTCTGAGCAATATATAGCTGGGGATGGAATGGAGAGGGTGGGGGGAAGATGTGGCCATGGGACCCAGCCAGCTGGGAGCAGAATAGAGGGATGTGTCCCTCCCTAGAAAGCTGTAAATTTGAGGAAAACAAAACACCCTCCAATGAAGACACTGGTGACTAAGCTGCTTCTTGAAAAGGAAAAAGGCCTGAAAGGCTGGAAAAGAAGAGCCAATTCTCCCCAGGCGGCCTCCCTCCTGGTGCCAGTGATGGCTAGCCTGCAAAAGAAAATCCACAGGCAAACAGACGCCTGCAGTCACACACACCCTCCGGGGGAGAGTAGAGGCCCCAGCAGCTTCAGGATGGATCAGCATCCTGGTCCGGCACAGCTAGACCCTATTACCTGCAGCCCTGCAGAAGAGGACACCAGGGCATCGTTGGGCTCTTGCACCATAGAGAAGCAGTCTTGGGTGTATGGGAAGGCAGTATGGTGTCAAGAGCAATGGATCTGGAGAAGACTTGAATTCAAATTCTGACTCTATTACTTCTTATGAGACCTTAAATGTCACTTGACCTCAACTTCCTTATCTGTAAAATGGGCGTATGGAAGTTGGGGTGTGGGCATGGGGAGAGACTAGATTGAATGAGCTGTCTATACAGCTCCTTCAAGCTCTAAATTCCTTGACTTGGAGGTGCACCCAATCAAAGGATGCATTCCTCAGGCTTCATCTTCCTGGCCAGGAGAAGATACAGATTGGGGTCAAATTCTTGGAGAACACAGGCCTTGAAAATTCAGGGGAAAGCACAGGAAATATAAAAGAGCGGCCAATGTTGAAGGATCCGTGAGAAAATAGGGACGCTGTTATATTGTTGGTGGAGCTGTGATTTGGTTCAACCATTCTGGGAGATGATTTAGAACCATACTAGAAAAATTATCCAATTGTTTATACCCTTGGACTTGTTGACACAACCACTGGACATTTAAGTTCAAAGAGGTCACTCCAAAGGAAAAGGGAGATAAAAATATTTATGCCAACCCTTTGTGTGATAGCAAAAATCCCTGAAAAACAAAGGGGGGTGACCATGGTTGGCGGAGAGCTGAACAATCTGCACCACCTGAATGTGTTAGATTATTATTGTGCTACCATGAACAATAAAATGAAAACCTCAAACCTGGGAAGGCTTCCATGAATCGATGTAGAGGGAAGTGAGCAGAGCCAAGGAAAGCCTATACACAATGACCACAACAATGAATAAGAGAATAGTAAAAGATGTGAGAACTCAGAATGAAGACTGTACTTCTGGTTCAAGAAAGGATTCTCCTGGAATGGATCTTCTGAGAAATGACAGCAATAGTTTTTAAAAGTACAATAAAAGCTTGATTTTTTTTTTTCCTTAAGGGATCCCACTTGGTTCTAAGAGAGTGAGCAAGGGTGGGGTATGCACTGAGGGTCAAGGTCTGGAGGTTCTGTTGGCCTCCAGATCCCAAGATGGAAAGCTGTGAAGGCTTCCAAAACATTCTTTGATGGAAATGCCTGCCAATTCAGTTAAAATTCCCGCTAGGATTGCTTCACAGGAAGCAGCTGGGACAGGCAAAGAGAGTCACTCAAAACTCCCCGTGTTCCTCACAGGGCCAGGGTCATTTCAGAAACAGAATGGTGGCTTCTATTTGCAACAAGGGAAGCCTATATCTGCATCAGGAAGCTGGAAAAAATGAAGTCCTCCTCAGAGACGCTACCATCCTTAAAGGAAAAGCAAGTCTGGTAGCTGGACTAAAGGCTCCAATATTAATGATCTTCCCACTTTCCACTCTGGTTTCCACAACAGAGCCACAGATACTCAGGATCCAATTAGCATGATTGTTCTGATTCTGAAACCAGACTCCCTAGTTTCCCGTGGGCATGTTGTGATTAAGATCTTGGAGACTAGTTCTTCAACCCTGATCTGGGATGAATAAACCAAGATGGCTGAATTTCTACTCACCATGATCCATAAACCTTTATCTTCTCTCTGATTGTTCCTGCTCTAAAACTGCATGTGCTACCTAGAACAGAACTCTGGGCTTGGACTTGGAATGAATCCAGGCTCCCCTAGGTGATCTCTGTGACCTTGGGCACATCCATTAACCTCTATGGGTCTCAACATCTTCATTGGCAAAATCCTAGAGTTGGTCTGGATCATCTTCCACCTCGAAAGTCCACATTATGAGATACCTTGCACCCCATATATATGTATGGATTTTGTATGATTCTCAATGAAAAAAGCATCCATCAGGGTTGTTGATGTGCCTGGCACCGTGTGCTAAGCACAGGGACACAAAAACAATCCATGTCCACAAAGAATTTACATATTGGTTGAGAATGATATAAAATCCAGGGCCTGGTGCTTAGGGTTTTGGTCAAGGGAATCACACAGGGATGGTGAGTGGATTCACAGAGAAATGGTTTGACACATTTCTTTCCAGGAACACTGTTGATTACTGCTCTTAGAGCAAGAGACACTAAGGGGATTGGGCATGAGAGTGCCAGGTACAGCATGAAGATAGCCATGGAACATCAGCATGGAGGTGGAGCTCCAATCAGGAGCCCAGATCCCCAGTGCAGCTGATGGGAGTGACTGGGCTAGAAGTGGCATCAGAAGCTTATTCAATGTTTTCCTGTATAGCTAGCTTGTCAGCTGCCTTGTCAGGCTGCAGGTTCTACAAGGGCCTGTCTACAGGGATCTGTCTCATCTCTTCTTACCTTTCTAGTGCCTGCCCTAGCACAGTATTCTAAAGAGCAAGAGAAAGTGATTTATTGGGAAACTCCTTATTGGGGCCCTTTGATTGAATGAATGAGGTAGGTTTCAGAGGCCCAGAATACCCACACTGTGGCCCAACCCCTACCTCTAGGAAGAGTCCCCCATGTGCAGAAGCTGGCATCTGAGACTGAGGATACTCTCAGCTCAAGAGAGCAACCAAGAAAAACAAGGAACATTCCCTGCCCCACTCAACACATTGCACATGTGTGTTTACACCCAAACACACACACACATACTCACAGGCACCCTCATTCTTTTCAGCCCTGTGGTAAAGGGAAATTATCGTGAGATATGATGAAAAAAGGGTGAGCATGGGGTTTGGCTTCTAAGGACCTAGGTTCAAATCCCAGCTCAGCTATTTACTATTCCCACGTCTGGGGTCATGTCACTTCTCCCCACTTCAGGCCTCTGTAAAATGACAGAATTGGACCAAATGACATCTAAGGTTTCTAGGAGTGCAGGGTCTCAAAGAAGCTACATGTAATGGTCTGGTCAGTGTTGCCTTTGCTAAAGGCACCAGGAGGTGAGGGAGCTCCGGACCAGGGATTCTCCACAAGGAGAGAGGAACCAAGACAGCCCTTAGGAAAGCAGGTGCCTGAGGCAACCAAATTACAGGGTCTGTATCAGAGTGGAAAAAGTTTAATCTTCCCATTTCACAGATGCAGGACCTGAGGGTTCTTCCACAATATACAAAATTCAAGTCATTGTTTCTGTATTTCTCCTTTAATTTCTCTAGGAAAGATCAACTGAGAAGGAGAGAGAAAATGAGAGGAAGCGGGAGAGGGAGAAGCAAGTGAAGGGAGCGATGATAAAATACATAAGGTAAAAATGTTAGTAACAGTTTTCTATTAATGAGCAAAGACTGAATTCAAACACAGAACTCTTGTGAAATTTCAACGGGCCCCTGATGGTGGAAAAAAGCCTAGCAGGTCCCCCGGGATCGAGGGGAGGGGGTGGTTGAGCACCCACATTTGGGCCCAGTTCAGGGACAACTTGGTTTCACCTTGTCCGTGGGCTGGTGGAACGTACTCTCTTAAAAAAGATTTCTCAATCTGAAACCAGCTGCTGCCTGCCGTGGGCCAAACATGACATTTTAATTAGCATCACTGTTCTGCTTCTGAAACAAGGCTCACTGGCCCCCCAAGGCCAGATGCTTCTGGGTCCTGCTGTGGGTGGGGGCTTCGGGCCTGCGGATTTGGTCCAGCCCTCTTAACAGCTCTGAGAATCACTGACACTTCCATGTATGGCTGTAATCATGGATACTGTCCGAGCTATTTCTCCTCTGGGATTCCTGCCCTGTGCCTAAGCAAAGCTAGGCTGTGGGCCTGATGCTGGATCTGAGAACAGACACCCCAGAAGGGCTCTTAGGGTTGGAACCATTTTAGTGTAGACCGCCACCCAGTGTAATGGAAAGAGCTTGGGACTCAGAAAGCCCATCTTAGGTGACCTGAGCCAAGTCATTGCCACACCTGTAAGAGGATAATAAAAAGAGCTGGCATGTTAGAATCAAATGAAATGATATGCTAAGATGCTTTGTAAGTCATAATCCAAGATCTAAATATTAGCTATTATTATTTTACAGATAGAAAAAGGAGATTCAAGGAGACAGTTTCCTTCCAACATCTCCTCATGGCGTGGGGATGACTGGCTCCCTAAGCCTCTGCCAGCCAAGTGCAAGCCCTATCTGACCATTTCTGAGCAAGCTAGATGGGCCTCAAGGAAGAGCCTGGGGGGGTCGGTGTCTGCTGTGTCAGAGGAGAGAGGTCCGAGCCTCAGCTCTTTTCCCAACTTTCTCCTTATCTGTACAGATACCTTCTTGAGTGCCCTGACTCTGTGACAGCATTTTCCCTAAGCTTCTTATCCTCTCTCCATTTTTCTACTCAGATTATCAAGACGTAACAGTCTGTCTCAGGCCTTCTGTCCAGTTAGACTCCCTCGCCAACCCCTGATGATGAGAGGGTTCAGAGGGGCCACATGTATCATCTCCCTACATTTGAACGGAAGCAGTTTATCTTTGTTTAGCCAGTGGTTGTCGACCTTCCTAATGCCACAAATACTCAAATGTGGGCATATCTGTGCGTGGGCGGACCCACCTGGAGACAGATAGAGAAGCGGTGTCGCGGTTCCTAAGACTGTCAGAAACATGTGTTTTCTGATGGTCTTAGGCAACCCCTGTGACCACTGTGAAAGGGTTCTTTGACCCCCAAAGGGGTCGCAACCCACAGGTTGAGAACCACTGATTTGGACACTTGATTGTTTGTTTGGGTTTAGCTTTTTATGCTTCTTTTCACTCCCATGTTTGAACTTCAAAGTTACTACAAAGCCAGTAATTACCTTTCCAATTCTTTCTTCCAGGAGTTCTCTTTCTTTTCCATTTTTTTCCACTAGTGTTCTTGTTTCATTAAAAAAAAATTCAAACTCTTCATCTCCTCTCAGAATTCTAGCTGAATGTGCCTGAGCTGTGTTTTTCTTTGAGGTTTTACTTGTTTTGGAGTGATTCTCTTCTTTTGGGTTTGAGTTTTGACCATCCCTACTGGCATAATAACTTTTAAGGGGGAGAGCGGATAGGAGAAATACATGTTTTGCTCCTTCTTCCAGCCTGCTTTCTGATTTTATCCTGAGAGGGTCAGGCTCCTGCACTTTTGGAGGAAAGGCTTGCTACTGTACCACGGTACTGACTGTTGTGTTATTCTAGGATCTCGGGGATGGCTGAGGATAGGGACCACAAGCTTTCAGTGATTCACTCTTTCGTTCAGGACAAAGTCAGATTGCTGCTCCCCTGCTCTAAGTTCCTGACCTGGGTTTGGGCCTAAGTAACAGTAGACTGCTGCTGGACTCAGTTACTGACAGCCAGCTGGGCAGCTCTGCAGGTTCAGAGTGACAGAAGCTATAGGCTCCCTTTTGGTCTCATCCTGGTAATTTTTGTGTAGGCTTCAGACCTGGCTGGAAGTTGAACCCAAGACCCCACTCTGCTAATGGGATTGGAGCCACGCACTGGGCACTTATGTCTGAACTTACTCCTTGCTCAGTACATAGTCTAGGCCCCATGGCTACTTCCTCCCCCAGAATTTTCCTACTCAGTCCTCCCAGGTTCTGTGCTAGGTGCCAGTTGGCACCTGTTTCCATCCCCTGCACGTAATGCCCTGGTATAGGTCCTGGGTCTGGGAAATCCTCTTGTACTGGTTCACAGCTTCTCTTTGGACCCTAACAAGCTCCATGAGACCCCAGACATGCAGTCAGACCCCCACTCCCAGTGTTCACATATCTCTCAGTCTGTCTCCCTAAACCAAGGTGGAAAAAAAAATGCCTCCCTGTGACTTCTCTTTGGATTTCCCCATCAGGATTCAGTCTGGTGCACTTTCTAGGGCTCTTGGGCAGAGGAAGGCATTTGCTCAGCTGATACTCCACCATCTTGGCTCTGCTTTGAACAATGAATATCTGATGCAGCCATCTCTGATATTCCACCTTCCGATGCAGTACTTTCACTGAAGGCCATGGCAATAGGAGCCATGGTTCTATCTCCTTCCAGACCTAGGCAGCACTGTTTTTCAAGGACAGAAGACAGCCAGGCCTAGAAATATATCCACATATACAGAGGGAAAAGATACCCCCTGATGGCTGATCAGAATTGGTATTAAATGACAAACCAGGGGAAAAGGTAAAAAATAAAATTTAATTATATTAAAAAGCCAGACCAAGGAACAATGGTACATGGTACACAAGAGACTCTAAGTCGCTCCTCTTGAACCAGGTTTCACAACCCTGGGCTGCAGCCAATGTATCATCTATAAATCATGATCTGCTGTTTGGTATCTGAACCCAAGTCAGGTTATTTTCCCCCAAATAGCCTACCGATTTAGAAAAAGTTAAAGTGATATGGGGATGCTTTTTTCCATGATTTCCTTAAGCTAAAAACTAGGCAGGCAAGGTCTCAAACGTGCCAAGGCTAGAACAGACAGGCAGTCAGTCACAAGGCAGAGGTCCTAGAATTTCAGTCTGAAGCAAACAGAGATACTATGGACTTAGTCTTTCATTTCGCAGTGGGTTCACCAGAGCTCATAAGGCATGTTAGCTCAGACGACCAGTCTAGATATCCAGGCCTACCTTCTTGGGGAAGAGAGGAAAGGTGATGACTACACTCCCATGTCTGGGAGGTCAAAGCCCCCCTTGAGAGCCCTTGCCCAGGCACCCCGTTCCATGGAGCCTTGAGTCCCCTGCTTGGTCCTCTGGCAGTCACGTCTTTCATAAGCTGCCGATGTTGGGAAAGCTCTTCAGTTTTTCAGGGAAGTCATCTTTATAGAGAACTGGGTCAGCTCGGTGCTCTACCACTTTGAGGGGCATGGTCCCAAAGACAGAAGCAAATTTGTTGATGCATTCAGATCTGTAGAATGAGGGAAGGCAGAAGGCTGAGAGACAAGCAGTATAACAACAATGACAACCAGCATTCACATAGAGCCTTGAGGTTTGCAAAGCGCTTTAGACACGTCAGCTCATTGGATGCTCACAACCACCTGGTGAGGTAGGCACTTTTGTTGTTCTCTTTTTACAGATGAGGAGACTAAGGCAGATAGAAGTTGAATGACTTGGCCAAGGCCACAGGGCTGGGAAGTGTCTGAAGCTGGAATAGAATGAACGTCTTTCTGACCCTGAGCCCAAGATTCTAGCCACTGCGTCATACTTTCTCCTGTGTATACACGGCCATGCCAGGCAACAGAGGAGGGTCTCTTATCTGAAGGCTGATCCTCTGTTCTTAGGAAGGGGTCAATCAGGATTTAACTAGTTCCCTTCATCCAGAGGCAGGGGTCTGAGCTCCTCAGTGGTAATACTACAAGAGGAGAGAGAACGATGGAGAAAAAAGGAAAAAGAAGAGGAGAGGAGAAAAGGGAAGAGAAGGGATGCTGCCAGGAAGCCCGACACACTTGCAAATCAAAGTTTCCTTCCCCTCCCCCTGAAATTCCAGTCATTCTTCCAGCCACGTATGAGCACATGCCGTAAACCAAGGTGGATTAGCCGCCAAGATGTTTCTTAACTCCTTGGCTGCCAGTCAGAAAGAGGGCGAGGAGAAAGGAGGAAAGAGCTACTCTTGTCTGTGCTTCGCTTAAAGTCCAGGAGGAAGCCTGCACAGGAGGAAACGGAAGGGGCGAATGGTAGGAGTGAACACCAGACCGAGAGTCAGGACATTCTGACTCTAGGCCTGGCCGGGCCGAACTAGGTCACAAGCAGCTATGGGACCACGGACAAGACATTTACTCTCCCTTAGCATAACCTTCCTCATCTGTAAAATGGGGGAATAACACACTCCCTATCTCCCAGGGCTGTTGTGAGGAAAACCCTCCTACCCAAAGGAGGCAGGCACAGGGCCAGCTCCACGACATCAGAAGGCTCCGTAGGCACCAGCAGCAGCTGCCCTGCACTGGTCTGCCATAAGAAGAAGGAAAGGAGGATGCAGACTCTGGGCCTGTGCTTGATCCTTCCCCTCTTCCAGCAATCCTGGAGCCCTGCTGGTGACCCCTCCAGGGTCCCTGCTGGTGAGTGGTTCAGACTCTCCAGGGGAGCCTTCACAAGCAGTCTTGGTCAATCATGCCAATTGAGTGTGACAGGTGAGGGACGATGAGAGCTTTGGCCCTAACCCGGTGGGGGGGACTCCACAGCACCCCCAAAAAGAAAAACAAGAAACCCCAAATGCACCAAGCCATAAAAATCTCCTTTGAAGCAGAAGTGACGTCAAGGGTAGATTTCAGAAAGGTCAGATCCCTCTCTTCAGCCAAATTGCTGAGAGTCTGAGAGTAATGATGGAGGGGAGTGTGCTTCATGCTGGCCAAGCACAGGCTAGATGTGAGTTTGCCCTTCTCCCTTCACAACTCCAAATCCCTCTGTGGGAGCATGAGGCCTCAGTGAGACTGAGGTGGCCTTCAGAGGACCAAGAGGCCTGCCTTGGGGACCAAGGGGCCTGTTCCTAGGCTAGGCTCTCACTGGGATCTGGAGTGGCAGCCTGGGGGATCACCACACCCTCCCTCCCTTCCTCCCTCCCTCCCTCCCTTCCTTCCTTCCTTCCTTCCTTCCTTCCTTCCTTGTTAGATGACAAGTTTCATGTCCCCAGGACATAGGGCAGGCCAATGACAAGGTAGGGACTGGGCTACCTAAGGCCCATGTGTCAGGATGGCCACACCCCTCCTCCCTGGGCCCCACAGGGCTGAGCTCCTGAAGCAGATGGAAGTCTAACACAGGCATTCATTCCGGCTACTTCAAACAATGGGTGAGGAAAATCCTAAATGAGGATGAATCAGGATTTCCTCATCAAGTTGTGCATTTCAGAGTTTTGTCACAAACTCCTCCATGCACATGATTTTTAAGAAGACAGTGCAGAACATTGTGAAAATAGCCATATTTCATTTCATCTCTCTTCCTATCCCCTTGTCAGGGGGCATGACTTGAAAGAAGATGCAGCAAAGGAGCCTGTCCACTGCAATTCAGCCTCCTCTATCACGCCCCAGAGAACTCTTCATCTCCCCGGAATGCACACACTGGAAGTGCCCTGCATCCTGTGGCCAATCCCAGAACGGCCCAGGTCAGCTGTCTTTTCTCTCCTCACCAGGCTCCTCGCCAAGCCCTCTTTCAGGTCCCTTTAGGGCCTGTCTTTCCCACTTAGAATGTAAGCTCCTTGAAGACAAGCCTGGCTTCCTTTAGGCCTGTACACAGTAAGAGCTCATTAAATGATGGTTGAATGTTGCCTCCTTGTCTGGCTGGGGACCAGTCTCTTCACTTTGATGGCTCCATTTACTTTCCTCCATTGTAAACGAGGGGGTTGGACGAGATGACTTCTACGGTCCCTCAGAACTCTAAGTCTTCCTATCCTAGAATGTGGTACTTTGTGGTTGACGAAGCCCTTCCCTCAATCTTGGGCCAACGCCCCTGTCTGAAAGCCCAGATGAAGAAGTGTAAAATTAACTATAAAATGGGGGTGGGTCAGGAAGGCGGAGGCACCACCCCTCTATGAAATGTGGACAAGTTCCTCGATGGAATTACTGGGGAGCTTGACGTGTCATTGGTCACCACCTTGGAGGATTGGTCAGCACCAGGCGGATGAACAGTCTGAGCGTGAGGCAATTTTGGGAGGACTGTGTAGAATGGGAAGAAAGGAGGGGGAGGGGGAGGAATAAGTATCCACAGTGCCTACTATGTGCCAGGAACTACACTAAGTTATTTTTACAAATAGGATCTCACTTGATCTTTACAACAACCCTGAGAAATGGGTGCTGTTACTATCACTGTGTTATAGTTAAGGAAAGCTGAGGCCCAGAGGCTAAGTGACTTGCCCAGGGTCACACAGATATTAAGATTCTGAGGCTGCATTTGAACTCAGGTCTTCCTAACTCCAGGGATGAGAGAAGGAAAGAGACAGGGAAGGGGGAGGGGCTTTTCTCTCCTCTTCCTTCCCTCTGGCACCTTAAAGCAGAGCTACTTGCCCAGAAGGAAACAATGCATCACCAAGAAGCAGAGAAGTATGTATCTGTACAGACAGGCAAGCGTGGTCTAGCGGATAGACCTGGATTCAAGTCTTGTCTCAGCCACTTATTAGTTGTGTGACCCTGGGCAAGTCACTTCACCTCTGGGTCTCAGCTTTCTCATCTGTAAATCCAAGGAGCCAGATCTGATCATTTCTTTCATCCCTAAATCTATGATCCTATTCCACAGATACAGAGGCACCGTTCAAGCAGTTTGAAGGAACAGGATACATGGCAGCAACTACAGACTCAGGACAGAGCTAGCCCGGCAATAAAGCCTTGTGTTGTGGAGAGGAGCAGACGCCTTCGATAAGGACTCACACACACCCTCTGGGGTATCTGTAGATCTCCTACTGTTTTGAATATTGAACCTTACATGACCAATGAGTACTGCAAGGGGAACACTTAACAAATATGGGAAAGGAGACTGTCTATGGGCATACTGAATCTGGGATTTCACTGGTGTGAGAAGCTTCCCTTCACCAGTGCAGGCTGGCACTTCCTCTATAACTCCTAGTCAGCTGGTCAGTAAGTACCTACTGTGTGCTGGGCCCTCAGAAAGTCGTGCAGGATACTGAGAGATGAAGTGATTTGTCCAGGATCCCATAGGCAGCTTGCCTGAGGTTGGCCTTGGAGCCAGGTTTCCCTGGCTTCTTCCCCAACTGCACCACTACCTGATCTAGAAATGGCTTAAATCACATTTCTCTTCCCCTCTTCCAACCTATGTCTTTATTTAGCAGTCAGTTATCCACAGGGCAAAAGCCACATTTCTGGCATATTGGTGCCATAGGGCCGAGCAGGTGTTATGCATAAAGAAATTGCAAAAGAACTGAGAAATGAGTGAGTTGTTTCTGTCATCACTTGATGAGAGCAGAGACCTGTGCTACCTAAGTTTTCTGTCTCCTCATGTTTGCTGAATGGAAATGCACCGATGTGGTCCCTGTAGACCTGGTGCTCAAGATTGTCATCTTCACGAGCAAAATGGGGTTAATCATCCCATAGAGAAGAGGCAAGGGATAACTGTTACAACTTTACTTTCAATTACTCTCATTGATTTTGGCTTAGGGAAGAAATGGCATAAACTCTAAACTGGGCATCATGCCACACAGGAGAGCAGGGGGCA
>CM053601.1:175808647-175843437 GCA_028646575.1 Pseudocheirus occidentalis | reverse complement strand
TGGAGAAGGGAATTGCAAACCAGTTCTGCATCTTTACCAAGAAAATCCTAGGGGGCAGCTAGGTGGCTGCTAGGTGGCACAGTGAATAGAGCAATGGCCCTGGAGTCAGGAGGACCTGAGTTCAAATCCAGCCTCAGACACTCACAACATTTACTAGCTGTGTGACCTTGGGCAAGTCACTTAACCCCAATTACCCAGCCTTCCCCCCTCCAAAAAATACCCCAAATGGGGTCACAAAATGTTTTCATGACTGATAACAACTGAACAAATATTGCTCCTACCTTATTCCTCTTTTTTTTTTTTTATAAATTTTTTTAAAAAAATTTTTGGAGGGGGGAGGGCAGGGCAATCGGAGTTAAGTGACTTGCCCAAGGTCATACAGCCAGCAAGTAGTAAGTGTCTGAGGCCAGATCTGAACTCAGGTCTTTCTGACTCCAGGGCTGGTGTTCTACTCACTATGCCACTTTGCCGCCCCCTACCTTATTCCAATATCTTTCTATTTCAGTAAAACAACAACAACAACAATGCCCTATCTGATCCTTATACCACTTGCTTAAAAGGGAATACCTGAAAAATCCAATGCAATTTTAAAATGTATTACATGGCCACTAGGTGCTAGGAATACAAAGACACAAATGACATCTCTGTTCTTGAGATAAGAGGGCACACTCAAAGTGAGGGAATCTGGTGAGTTTTTGCAGACGTGAGTACTGAAGCAAGATTCTAAGAGTTGGAAATGAGGACGCAGCACATTCTAGGCACAGAGGACCGCTTGTGCAAATGCAGGGACGGGCTTCCCCGGGAGGAGGATGCATGAAAGAAAGTAGCATGAAATAAGACTGGAAAAGCTGGGCTGCAGCAGATTGTGGAAGGCCTTAAATAGAGCCTGAGAAGTTTCTAGTTTTTCCTAAAGGCACCAGGGAATGACAGGGTGAGACTTGAGTTTAAGAAAGATTACTTTGGCAGCTGCTCGGAGCGTGGTGGAGAGAGGGAGAAAATGGAAATGGGTAAATGCTCAAGTGAAAGGTAAGGAGGGTGGGTCAAAGAGAAGGGGACACGTGAAAGAGAGGCTGTAGATGCAGGCTCCTGATGGACAGGAAAGAGCATTTAAAGATGGCAGAGATCTATGTGTGTTTCCAAGTAACAGCAAAGAAAAGGAGGAAGGGGAAGAAGGAGGAGGAAGGAAAGAGGGAAAGAGGCAGAAAATAAGAGGGATAAACAGAGAGAAAAAGCCATAAAGAATGAATATGATAGAAAGCACAAGCTCATGGGAATGCAGAAAGGGAGAATGAATGGCACAAGCCCAGGAGCAATCACATTTTACTCTAGGAAGCCAAATGCTGTGGTCTTCACTATCTCTTTAAAAGAGGGTAAATCTTTCTCATCTAACTGGTTCTGTTCTAAAAGTCCCTTCCCAGTGCTGTGACATTTCCAAATCATTTTCACTTCCATTTTTTAAGCTTTGTAGAATGCATGGAAAATGAAGGTGACCAAAGAAAAATGGTTCTTCATATTCACCAGAAGCACAGGCTCGGGGTGGTTAAGCAGCACTTTTCCCCAGGACTCTTTAATTACCTTGTGGTAAAAAGCTACTCCCGTGAGCACCATAGACACTTCATTGGTCCACTCTGACTCATACTTCCACTTGTTCATCTCGTGGTCCCAGAGGTGCAGGCGGCCTGGGTATCCCACCAGTCTGTCAGGAAATTCACGCCAAACCTAAGAATGAAGACACGTGACTGGTCATTTCCCTGTACAAATTTCAGGCAAAGGCCAATGAAAGGGTCCCCAAACACATAGTGACAGAGCCTGGCAGAAATCTTCATATCTGAGGACAGAACTATTCCCTGTAAGTAGGACAGCAGATGATGAAACTGCCAGAAGAGCTTTGTGAAGGACACTCCTGCTCATCTACGATCAGAAGGTAGAAATTGGGGCCTGGTTTCACTGGCAGAAACATCTAGCATCTCTTCTGGGTCAAATCTATCAATCTAACTCTACAACACTCTGAATTATTGGAGTTATGCTTAATGAAATCACACTAATGGATAATTGGACCAACTAAGAAGACACAATAATTCCTAATAATTCCTTTAACTTCATTTTCATTGGTGGTGCATTCATCCTTTTCATTTCTGATACTGGTAATTTGATTTTCAACTTTTGTAAAAATCAAATTAACCAATGGTTCATCTATTTTATTGTTTTTTTCCTCACAAAACTAGCTCCTACTTTTATTTATTAGTTATTTTTTCTTTCAATTTAATCAATCTTTCCTTTTTCAGAATTTCCATTTTTGCATTTAATCAGAGCTTAAATTATTTTTTAATACATTCTACATGTTACTTTCAAAATTGTGCTCCTTGTTTTTGCTTCTAAACTTCCTCCTATTCTATCCAGTTCATTTAGAAAATGTTGCCTTCTTTCTTTTTCTTCTTTCTTTTGGTGTCACTATAGGTACCTCCTCTTTCACCCCTCTTCCCATTCCCATTAAAATAAAGGAAGTAAAAAACCAAAGAAAACACCTTGTAATGAATAAACAAAATCAAGCAAAATTAATTCATACAGTGGATATGTCCAAAAATGTATGTCTCTTTCCACACCTTGGGAGAACTGCCTCTGTCAAGAGGTGAATTACAAGAGGCTTTATGATGACGTCCTCTGGAGACACAGCCGGCCATTACACTGACCAGTCTTTAAGAGATGTTTGTCTTTTACAAAGTTGTTTTCCTTGTATAAATTCTTCTCCAGTTTCTGCTCATGCCACTGAATCAGTTTATACTCCCAGGATTCTCTGAAATAATTTCTTGTTTCCCTTTGGCACAACAAATGATATTCTATTGTATTCACACATCACAAGTTGTTCAGCTCTTCTCCCATTTACAGGTGACCCTCTAAGATTCTAGCTCTCTCCCTTTTTCTCCCCTTTAATCCCTGAACTTCAGCATCAGGAAGTTTATTTTGCTTGTGGCTATTTTCTCTCTCTTAAGCCCCCCTTCATCCCTATCCATTCCCTAGTTGAGTTTGACATATTTGTGCATCAGCGTGTGTGTGCACGTACGTGTGTGTGTTTAACCCTACTCTGTCTACTTCAAGTACAAGTGAGGTTCATCTGATGCTTATTCCCCCCTCCCTCCGTATTTATATTCATATTTACCCTAATCAAGTTCCACCTGCTTCTTCCTTCTTTATTCATGAGTGTGCTGCTTTTCCTCTTCTCTTTATTCTCTATCTCCAGAAAAGACTCAATCCCACCTCCAAGTCTTTTGTTTCTTATTATTTAATCTCCTCAATACACTTTGAAAACATTAAGATTTTGAAAGGAGGGGAAGCTAAGCCATACAGTGAATACAGCACTGACCCTGGAGTCAGGAGGGACCTGAGTTCAAATCCAGCCTCAGACACTTAACACTTACTAGTCTTATGACCTTAGGCAAGTCACTTAACCCCAGTTGCCCTACTTCCCCCCCTCCAAAAAGCAAAAAAAAAAAAAGATTTTGAAAGGACACTTCCACTACCAAATAATATTATATCATTCTTTCCAACTGCTAGAATAAATTCACCTTTCTAGGTTTCTCTTTATTCTAGTGTTTATATTTCAAAGTTCTTACTCAAATCTGATCTTTTCAATACAACTTTTTGAAAGTTTTCTTTGCATTACAGATTTATTTCCAACTGGTCCAACCATTCTGGAGAACACTTTGGAACTATGTCCAAAGAGCTATAAAATTGTGCATGCCCTTCAACCTAGCAATACCACTACTAGGTCAGTATCCCAAAGAGATCAAAGAAAAAGGAAAAAGACCTATATGCACAGAAATATTTATAGCAGTTCTTTCTATGGTGGCAAAGGATATATCCATCAATTGAGGAATGGGTGAACAAGTTGTACTATATGATTGGGATAGAATACTATTATGCTATAAGAAATGACAAAGAAGATGGTTTCAGAAAAACCTGGGAAGACTTCTATGAGTTGATGCAAAGTGAAGTGAACAAAACTAGAACAGGAGTACACAATAACAGCAAGATTTTAACAACTATCAACTGTGAAAGACTTCCAAAGGACTCATGATGAAAAATGCTATCCACCACCAGAGAGAGAACTGAGGAACTCTGAGCGCAAAATGAAGTATATTTTTTTCCACTTTATTTTTCTTGTTTTTTTTTCAAAATGGCTAATATTTTGTGTGACTTCATATTATAATGGGTATTGTTATTCTTGTTTTTTTTAATGAGTGGGGGATTTGAAACTGAAAATAAAAATAAAAATTTAAGTCTACTCCCCATCTCCTTCCCTCCCTCCCCAAATCATTATACTCAACTTTGCAGGATAAGTTATTCTTGGTTTAAGTCTGTATTTCTTGTCATTTCGAATATTATATTCCAAAATTTCCTCTATTTTTTAGAGAAAGTGATAGGTCTTGTACGATCCTGGCCGTGATTCCTCCTTCCTGGATGCATGCAATATTTTTACAAATTTGATGTGGAAAGTCTGGATATATATTTTTTTTTTTTGCTTTTTGGAGGGCAGTTGGGGTTAAGTGACTTGCCCAAGGTTACATGGCTAGTTTTTTGTGTTAAGTGTCTGGGGCCGGATTTGAACTCAGGTCCTCCTGACTCCAGGGCCAGTGCTCTATTCACTGAGCCACCTAGCCACCCCAAAGGTCTGGATTTTGATTAGGACATTCCTGGGACTTTTACTTTTGAATTTAAGGAGGTCATTGGCAGATTATTTCGATCTTCACTTTTCCCATTTGTTCTAGTAGATCTGGGCAGTAGGCAGTTTTATTTGTGATTTCTTGAAATAAAGTGTCAGGCCTTTTAAAAAAAAATATTGTTTTCTTTAAAAAAAAAACATTTCCACATTAGTCATCTTGTAAAGAAGAATTAGTACAAAAGGGAAAACAGAAGAAAGAAGGGGGGGAGAGAGAGAGAGAGAGAGAGAGAGAAGAATAAAAAGAAAGAAGGAGAAAGAAAGAAGAAAGAAGAATATGCTTCAATCTGTACTCAGACTCCATACTTTTCTCTGGATATGGATAGCATTTTCCATCATGGGTAAAGAATCATGGCTTTCAAGGAGTTAAATGATTCTTACATTATCTTCTGTGACCTATTTTCAAGTTCAGTTGTTTTGTTGTTGCTGTTGTTTGCATCAGATAGCTGGTGTTTTCTTCAATTTAAAAAATCTTTTGAGTATATTCTAATATTACTTGGTTTTGATGTACCACTTTCTCTTGTAAGTTATTTATTCTCCTTCCAATTCTTTTTTCCAGAGCTTTTATATCATTTAAACTCTTGCTTCATTTATTCTAGGAATTAATATAGTTCCCCTGAAAAATTCATTTTCTCTTTTTATCTGCTTGAAGTCATTACAGGGTTACTTTCTTCTCCTTCTAGGCTGGATTTTTGGGAGCATAAAAATTTTTTTTCATTCTGGTCAGTGTTAGATTTAATTTCTGAATCAGGTTTGGCTAGATGATCTCTAAAGTTCTTCCTGCCTTTTAAATTGTATAAGTCTATGAACAGTTGCTTAATCCTATGTAATTCTTCCACTAAAATGAATATTCTCAGAGCATGGAAAACAGAGATGCCTCCTTCATCCTCTTCCTGTTCATTCTTCCCTTTCTCATGCTTCTCACTGGCTCTGGCTTTAGGCAATAGGTACAGAGCCTCTGTCTTCATTAATGATTTTTACTCTCCTCTTTTTTGAAGAGTTAAGTTCAGCTCTGTAGGATAATATGGTAAAAGCTACTGCAAAACCACAGGAAAGTTTCCCCTAGTATAGAAGTTTTCTAGTATAAGATCATAATCCTGTGCTGTTAAACTTAGCTGAGTTTCTAAATAGAGAATTAAGCTATTTGGTACAGATCCCAGAATCAAAGGAACAAAGACAAGCTCTTACAGCTGTTATCAAGGCCAACTCTCTCATTTTAAAGATGAAGAAAAAAGAGGACAAAGATAAGTTACTTAGCCAAGGTCACAGAGGCCATTAACACACATTGTTAATAGTGATGATGCTATTGCTTCAAAATATGATGATGACATTACTGACCTACATATCTTGGAGATGAGTTTCTTCATAGTCCCTCTTCTTCTCCTGCCTCATTCCACAGTGTGACCAACAGGCTATTTATGAGACACCTGACCACGGATGTGGGACAGAGTTTGCCTCTGTGTGAAGATAATTTGCCATCTCACAGGGCTTCAGTCTGCAACCTCAGCCTCATGAGCACTATGCACTTCAGCCAGTCAGAAGAAGACAAGCCGCAGATGATTAACACCAGGTCAGATGTTTCCTCAGATCGAACATTAGGGAGGCTTTCACCATACTCTGTGACTAGGAGACCAATCTCCTCCATCCCAGTGAGCCCTGGGTTTATTTCATGACCCATTGCCCACATACTCCCCAGTGTCATTGCGGGTGGGGTGGTGGAGTGAGAGTTTCCTCTTTCTAGACTGGATACTTGCCAATCCAAAGCAGCTCCCAGGCTATGGCCAGAGCCCTTTTTCCCAGGCAAAACTCCTAGGCTTTCTGGAGTAGAAACAGCAAGACAGAGCGAGAAGGGTGCTCAATGTGGAGACAGAGACCTCAGCTCCAGCCCTAGCTTTGCCAATAGCCAACATTTCAAAGGCGTACAGTAGCTTACCAAGAGCTTTTTCTCAAGAAAACCCTGTGTCAAAAGTGGCATTAGGATTATGATCTCTGTTTTACAGATGAGGAAACTGAGATGACTTGCCTATGGTCATGCAAGAGTATTGGGAATAAAGTGCTTTCTGAAATCTGAAGTCCTACAGAAACACAAGCTACTATTGTGATCATGGATGGGACAGGAAAAGTAAAACAATAAAGGTTCTTCTAACCAGTGGAAAATGTTACAACCCAAGTTCTCCTCCCCCCCCTCTCCACCCCCAGAGGAACTAGACTTCAGTGACACTCAGATAATGTTCTACTAGGCTGACTGAATAGCTACAATGAGGCCCTGGATTTCAGACCATCCCATAGCCTTGAACAAGTACTGCTGCTTCATGCGGGGCTCTCTGCCCTTGACTTAGTCCTGGCAGCTGGATACAATCAAGATACCATCCTTGTCACTTCATCTATTACTGCGCAGCTGACTATGGGATCAAAACCAAGGAGGGAAGAATGGGGATGGGCCATCCCTAATGGAGCTGGAGGGGAGCAAGATGGTGATCACATTATATAATGGACTTCCCTAGCTAGACAAGCAAGAACTACAGCTCCACCCTCCTCCTCCTCCTCCTCCTTCCCACAATAAATTCAAGAGATTCTTTTTTCTCAGGGGGAAATGTTCTGGGGTTGCTTTGGAGCCATTACTGACAGATGTCTTTTCATGTTAATGGCACTGACATTTTAAACTACACATTATTCATTCAGCAGTCTTAATAATGGATAACAGTCATAAATATTTGTATAGCCCTTTATACTTGCAAAGCGTTTTATGGTCTCAGAATAATTATTCAAATAGGCTAGGCTCTAGATACAGCCAGAAGCAGCCTTATCATCCTCTTTTCATTCATAACACCTCTCGGGACTGGACCATCTCCCAGAACATAACCAGGCCACTGGGCAAAGGCAGTGGCAGTGGGAAAAGTGGGAAAAAAATTGGGGGACTCTTTGTTTTGTATTATTTCTTCTATGTTACCCACAGGTGCCTTTGGAGGTTGTCATTTAAATGGACAAACATTTACTAGGTTCTTCGTACGGTCTTGTACTCTGCTAGAGTGTAGGAGGAGACGAAACAAGACATGGCTGGCTCCTTTATGCTCATGGTTTGATGGAATAAGAAAAGGTCCCATTTTTCCAGTGCATTATCGACCTGGAGAGGTGATTAGTGCAAATATTTTTCTTCTCATGTTACAGATGAGGAAACTAAGGCCCAGAGGGATCAAGGTCCCCCACAATTCATGTCTGAGTCAGGCTTCTGGTCCAGCTCTATTTCTTCTACCTGCAGAATGCTAGGGGAACTCAATTACGTACTTTACAAAGCACTCTTCTTCAATAACTCCACTGATCATCATGATTCTCATCACTGCTTCAGTAACCACAGGAGTACAGAGACACAGGTTGGCATCCAGTGGGAAGAAGGGATGGAGAGGAACACCAAGATTGCCTACAGGGATCTCAAAGTTATAGTGACCAGGGTCTGAGTACCACAAGAGGCTGGCGAGGCTCCTGCTGCTCTGAACTGAAAGTGGGGCCTACGGAACAGCAGCAGAGGCCCTGGATCCTATCACCTGGATTCCAGAAAGCAGGATGGTCTGAGTAATATTAGGACAGTGGCCTGGCTCCAAGGGAACACAGTCCTGCTCTCTGGTCATGTTCAGATACTTATTAAAAATCCTGAAATGACACAACATTAGTCCAGTCTGCTTGTCTCTCTTTCAGATGCGATGGCCTTAAACCAGGCTTTAATCGTCTCCCACCTGAACCAAGGCAATCTCCTCCTCTGCATTCTCAGTTCTGTTCAGTCGGATGGGCGACTGATCCTTGGTGTGGCCATTAACGTTTTCTAGTACTCCTCTGATCTGCCAACTCAATGCCTTACGATCAGGATTAAGACACTTCCCTGCTGTTTCCAAGCTGAACGCTTTACCTCTTATATGAGAAAAACTACGAGGTAGCAAGAAACTCCAGCTCCAGTCAAAGAGCCAACAATACTACTCTGACTACCAGTTCATATTTTCATAATGTTTTATACCTTACAAAGTACTTTGACAATACCCCAGATCGATAGGTAGTGTAAACACTATAGACGTGTCCAGAATCCCAGAGCCCATCCGGATCAGTACGAGGACTGGAACCTGGATCTCATGACTCCAAATCCAGAGTTCTTTCCCAAACCCCTCAGTACGGAGGCAGCGAGACGGCGCAGTGACTAGAGCACTGGGGCCTGAGACCTGAACACTGACCCAGCCTCAGACAAACTAGCCTCTGACTCCGTCTGTCTGCCTTAGTTTCTTCAATCGTCAACATGGGGTAACAGCACTTGTCTCCCAGGGTACATCTGTGATGACCAACTAAGAAAATATTTGCAAAGTGTTTAGCACAGTGACTGACGCCTAATAAATGCTTGTTTTCTTTCTACTCTCTTGAGTTGTATGACTCTGGGAAGACTGCTTAACCTCTCTGGGCCTCAGATTCCTAAGAAATGTGGCACTAGGGTATTAGACTTGGAATCAGGAAGACATGAGTTCAAATCCTGCTTCTGAACTTTACTAGTTGTGTGACTTTGGAGAAGCCACTTTACCTCTTGTAGCTTCAGTGTTCCCATCTGTAAAATGGAGATAACAATAGTGCCTACTTCACAGGGCTGTTGTTAGGATCCAATGAGATCATATAGATAAAGCACTTTGCAAACCTTCTGGTGCTATGTGTTAGCCATCATCATCATCATCATCATCACCATCATCATCATCATCACCATCATCATCATCACCATCATCATCATCATCATCATCACCATCATCATCATCACCATCATCATCATCATCATCATCACCATCATCATCATCATCATCATCACCATCATCATTACCATCACCATCATCATCATCACCATCATCACCATCGTCGTCATCATCATCATCATCATCATCATCATCATCATGACCATCACCATCACCATCATCGTCATCATCATCACCATCATCATCATCATCATTACCACCACCACCACCATCATCATCATCATCACCATCGTCGTCATTGTTGTCATCATCGTCACCATCATCACCATCATCACCATCATCACCATTATCATTACCACCACCACCACCATCATCATCATCATCACCATCGTCGTCATCGTTGTCATCATCGTCACCATCATCACCATCATCATTACTACCACCATCATCATCATCATCATCACCATCACCATCATCACCATCATCACCATCATCATTACCACCACCACCACCACCACCACCACCACCACCACCATCACCATCAGCAGCAGCAGCAGCAGCAGCAGCAGCAGCATCAAAATGAAGGGGGCAGATTGGGTCACCTCTAAAGTCTCTTTACATTTCCTTCTGCACTGACCACCTCTGTCAGTCTTGGACAAAGTGACATCTGTCCTCAACATTGTGCTCAATCTCTAAGGGTAAGTTAATAAAGAGCAGGAAAAGAGCGGTTTAACCCTTAATGGCACCTAATAAATGCTTTGGGTAAGAACGACAATGCATTACAATCTAAACCAGCTTGCCAGGTACGTTTTCAATCCAGAAAGCATGTTAACTATAGACAGATTCTGAAATCTGGCTGAGCAGCAAAAGACAGCGAAGGTGTAACACAGGTGGTGCCCATCTGGGATGTTAAAGTATGAAATTATGTGTCTGCTTTAGGGAGAAAAATGACTCTCCAAGTAGCTGCTGTAATCACCATATCTTCAAAGGCAAAAGGTGCCCAGGGGTGCTGCTACTGGGCACCTGGAATGGTTACACTTACCAGGGTCTATAGGCCACAGTGACAAGGCTTTAAAGTATCAGGAGATAATAACAACTTATACTGATTTACATTTATACACATTCTAAGTTTGCAAAGCACTGTTCTTGGCATGACCCTGTGATGTAGGGAATGCAAGTTAACACTTACCTTCACCTTACTATGAAGAGACTGAGGGTCCAAGAGTCACACTTAGGATCACACTAAGTTGGTAAGGATGTGACACAGGGTGTGTTCCTGGTGACTCTGGAAAAACCCCTCAACCTCTCTCTGAGCCTAAATGTCCTCATCTTTAAAAATGAGGACAAGAATAGCATCTGTCTTCCTGGTATGGTTGAGAGGATATGTGACTGAAAGAAAAAAGCCCTGCTAAGGGCTAGGGGTACAAATAGAAAAGCCAATCCCTGCCCTCGAGGAGCTCCCATTCTAATGAGGGGTTCAACACCTAGGAAGGTGTCAGCTGCAAGGTAGACGGAAAGTTCCCACAGGCAGAGGGTCATGCCTCTTCTTTAATGCCATTTCCACTGGGAAAAGCCCATCAGCTGCTTCAGCTGAGCCATCTGACAGTGCCACGGGCTTTCCTAAGGAGTAGTCACCAGCTCTGAGTCTACAGGGATTGCTTCCTAGGATGATATCTGCAGGTACCAGGCTCTAGGGTTCAAGTACTTGGGCACTCCCTCCTGGCCTTTGAGGAGAGATGGTGACCAAAGAGTAGGTGAGTAGCTGTGGTCGCCTTTTAATTGGTTTCCCTACCTCCTGTCTTGCCTCCTTGAATCCATCTTCTATACCCAAAGTGTCAAACTTGTGGCTCTAGGAAAACTCTTGTTCATGGAATTAGATTAAAATTCAGTTCTTTAATCCTCTTTTTCTATTTTGGTCATGTATGTTTATAGAAGTTTATGATTTGCCCCTAAGGACTGCTTTAGTTGTATCCCAGAAATGTTGAGGTTTTTTCATCATTATAATTTTCTTTTATATAGCTCTTATTTCAATGATTTATTCTTTCACCCATTCATTTGTTGGTTTGCTGTTAGTCTCCATTTGGGTCTGTATCTTTTGTTTGTGGCCCCTGAACTTAATTGTAGTTTTTATTGCATTATTGTCTATAAATGATAACTATTTTAAATATGTTTGCAATATCTCTGTGACCAAGTACATGGTCAATTTTTGTAAAAGTTTTATATGGTGGTGAGATTTATATATATTCTTTTACTCTCCCATTTAGAATACTCTATATGTCTTTTAACTCGGGTTTCTCCAGTAATTTCTTCATTTCCATATCCTTTTGTTTAACTTTCTGTTAGACTTCTTTAAAACTGAGAGAAGAGTACTGAAGTCTCCTGTCACTGTTGTATTAGTCTATGTCTTCTTGTAGCCCAGATGTTTCTTTTATGAATTTGGATGCTAAGGCATTTGAAGTTTATGAGATTGGTTTGCTGTCAATGGTTCTTTTCAGCATATACAGTTGCTGTTTATCCTCTTCTTTGAATTTTTTTTTTGCTTTAATCACGATGGCAATTCCTGCTTCTAATCCCTTCTTTTCATTTGTTATCCTTTTCCATTTGTATTTTTGCTTATTATTTCCTTTTTATTTCCTGTTCTTATATGGTTACATAATTCTTCCTCTCATTTTCCCTCTCAGTAGGGTAGTTTCTCCCACTACTCCTCTTCAACTAGTTCTATTCATCAGTTTTTAGAAATTCTTTTTTTTTTTTTGCTTCTTTTTCAAAAAGGATTTCTCTCATTCTCTTCATTAGCCATTCTCTTTTCCTGTCTACTTTAGACTCATTCAACTATTCTTGATCCCTGGCGGCCTCTCACTTTTCTCTTTAGTCCTAAAGCAATAACAGCTTCCAAAGGATCTCCGTTTTAGAGTCTTCCCTTCAGGAAGTTTCTACCACTGCCCTGTAGAGCTTGTCTGGTGAATTCTCCTTTTCCACGTTGCCTAACTCCCAGGAACAATGCTAATTATTACAGAGATCAGAGAGGACATTGTCCTATGATACTCCTTCCACCACCGAATTTCTGATTATACAGCCAACCACTGATCTACACCCCTCCTTGATTACTTTTTCCCCTTCATTTGCAAAATTCCCTCCCAGAATCCATGTTTTCCTATTCCTCCAGGTGCCAGTTACCCCAAGGAGTTCTAAACACCCCCATCCCACAGTAGGATGAGTAGAATTTTTAAGTACCAAATCGCCCCAGTGCAAGGATTCCTTTAGAGATCATTTCATCTCACCCAGAGGAGCATTCATTAGTGGAACCCACTCCCACCACCAAAGGAGGGCCTCCTTTCTTCTCCCTACCTCTTTTGTAACTTTCCTCCCTTCTCCTCACCCACTCCCCTGTAGGCTATTCTCTGAAACCACAGGGGTCACCTTCCCTTTATTGCTGGCCCCTGAATTGACCCTGGCACACCATACATTCCTTTCTATCTCTCTATTTTCCTCCTTCCCTTTACTCTCCTTCCATGATGTAAAAAAAAGGACCCAATAAAAACAAAACTGATTTGTCTATAGGCATATTGTCATTAAGTTGTGTCCAAAATGTCCCATACCTACTTCTTCACTGTTACCTCTTTAGTTGGTTTTCTTTCTAAAAATGTTTCAAGTAGCTAATACTGAATGTTGATCTTTTTTCACATATGGTTAAGCTTAGATTTACAAAGTAGGTCAGCCTAGGCTAAATCCTGAGGCCCACTAACCTTTGGAATACACTATTCCATTCCTTCCTACGTAGTAAGGAGGGGTCCATCTCCAGTTGTCCTGATATATATCTTGCCATTGGACCCAAATGGCTCTGGAGGAGAAAGTGAGGTGCTGACTCTGCACAGCTCCCCCCTTTACTCCAACCCACATTCAGGTCACAGCATCACCTTCCTCATGCCACAGTCCTCTTTGAGAATAAAGGACAAACAACAATATCGCAATGAAGGAAATAACAGAAAAGCAAAAGCACTGACCAGAACTTCTGAGCAAGGAAAATGAAATAGTCACAGATCGCCTCCAAAACACAACACAAAACCACAAACTTCAACACACAGAGTGGTCAAGATAAGTAATTCAATTGAGACAGGACTGAAAGAGATCTCCTCTTGCTTTGCTGTTGTTTGGGGTGTTTGAGAGGTAATCTAGCAGCTAAGGACAGCAACAGCAACAGAGTGACACTCTGGAGACTAGTAAAAAAAAAGAGATCAGGAGAATGATCTCCAAATACAAAGGAAAGGAAATCCAAATAACACAGGACTATTCTACACTCACCAAAAAATGTAGGAGGGAATGGAACAATCTGTTCCAAAGGATGGTGGAGAACAGGATGCAGCCCAGAGTGGCCTACTCTGTAAAATGAACATTTTTAGAAAGAAAACCAGATGTGCTCCTGTCTGGATGCTCCTGCTCTTTCTCTCAGACTTAGCGGAGAGCTCATGGCACTGCCCTCCTCAACTCCACGTACACACATGGAGTCCTACAGTGAATGCTCCCAGTGTCTTGTTCCATTTTTCTCTGTTCCTTCATTGTCTGACCTGGAACACACAATGCAAAGAGATGAGGAGCCGTTCAGAGTTTTGCTGGCTGGTACCACATGGAGTTGTCCACCCTAGCACTGTAAGTTCAGAATTTGGCAGCATTGGTGCTATCAGGTTATGGCTGCTTCCACAGCCTGGAACCAGGGTCTCCATGGCAAAAAGAGAGAAGAAAGATTGAGATGTGGGGATGGGCTTTGCTTTAAGTCTGTGTTGAGTCCTTGAGTCTGCTAGTGCAGCCTTGATGCCCATAGTATGGGAGAAGAAGAGTGTTGAGTGAGCTCAGGGTCAGTTAACATCAGTCCGTAAGCTTTTGGTTTTTATTTTTAACCTATTTTTTGAGGTTTTTGAGACCATGTAAACAGCTAAAATCCTGGCACATAATTTCTAATTTTGAGAGGTTTGAAAGATTTGGGGGATCACAGAAAATGTCTAGTCTTCCATTTTATTGTTCATATAACCCAGAAGTTCCAATTTGTGGTTTTCTAATTCTGTGACTGCAAGGATCCATTTCATACAGTTGTTCTATATCAGTGGTGTCAAACTCAAAGAGAAACGGGGCCACTAAATTGTACATAAGTACCCCTGTGGACTGTATATTAGTTCTAAAATGTAAAGCTATCTATGTTCTATTTTATTTTTGTTTATTTTGTTAAATGCTTCACAACTACACTTTAATTTGGTTCAGGTCTTACTCAGGAGTACTGCAGGCAGTGTGTCTGATACCTCTGCTCTGGAAAGCCACTAAAGTGATTTTCTTAAGTTGTTTTTCTATCCTTTTTAGTCCTGTCTGGCTCTTCATGACCCCATTTGGGGTTTTCTTGGCAAAGATACTGGAGCAGTTGGTCATTTTATAGACGAGGAAACTGAGGTAAACAGTTAAGTGACTTGCCCAGGGTCACGCAGTCAATAAGTGTCTGTAGGACAGATTTGAACTCAGGTTCTCCTGACTCCAGACCCAGTGCTCTATCTACTGTGACACCTAGCTGCTTCGATTTTCCTAAAGCCCAATTCTAACCATATTACCCTTTACTCAGTAAACAGCAATGGTACCCTGTTACCTCTAGGATCAACCACAAACTTTCCTGTTTGGCATCTAAAGGTCTTTGCAACCTGGACGCTTTCTACCTTCCCAATCTTTTCAGACTCTACTCCTCTACATCTGGACTACATATAGTCCAGCCACATGGACCTACTCACTGTTTTGCATCCAGTACCATTTTCCTTCTTGGTACCTTTGCAGTAGGCATCCCCAGGCCTGGAATGTTTTCTCTTCTCACCTCAGCCTCTTAGAGTCCTAGGCTTTCTTGAAGACTCTGTTTTTTACAGCACTTCCTCTATGCCCTAGCTGTAAGTACTTTCTCCTCGAAAGCTGCCTTCCACACAGTCTGTATGTCGCTCATGTATACATATTTTTTTATGTGTTATCTCCTCCATAAACTGTGAGCTCCAAGGGCAGGGACTATATTTTAGGTTTCCTGTGTGTCCCTAGTGCTATGTATCCCTGGTATCTAGCAGAGAGTTAAGCACTTAAATGTTTGTGGCCAACAGAAGAGTCTAACCTTTTTCCATTGCGACACTCTGCCTCTTTCTCCCAGGTTTCACTTGACACAATAAGCAGAAGTGGATTATTTCATGGCTGGTTTCTACCAAGTATCACATTTATAGATTCTCTCATAGACCATACCAAGCCCCTGGATTAAGTCTAGAATATGGACCAAAGCTCAGCTCTTATATTCAGCCTTCCATACAGGAAGAGGAATAAACCTTGGTGGTGTAAACTTGTTGGAATGATGGGTCTGACTTGCTTCATTTTCAGCTCATGACTTTAATGAAATTCATGCTTGACAGCACATTTGGCACTGGACAACCTTCAGAAAGCTCAAATAAACCTTTGCCCGTGTCTGGGACACAATCCTAAACGGACACTAGATTTCCCAGAAAAGGGAGCGAGGGAGTTGTCACCTGGAGTTTCATAATACTGATTGGTTCTGACAAACACATGCATGTGTTATGTTATGTGTTAACATTCCCCTGTTAGATCATTTCAGGCTGTGTGGTTAAGGGCATTGATTAAAATATGCCAACCAATCACAGAATCACAGAATCTCAGAGTTGGAAGGAAACCCAGAGGTCATGCTACTGGGGTTTTGGCAGCCTTCCCATTCACCACCATCTGACTACAGGGAAGTGTCTGAATAACGGGATGTGGCATTCATGCTTTACAAAATCTAGAGCTAGGGCACAGAAGGAGCACATAAGAACTACCTGAAGCTGACTAGAGTTGATATGGGAATGAATTTAATTAGAATTGGAAAGGGCACTAAATTTGGAGTCAGAAGGCCTGGGTTGGAATTCTAACTGCCTTTTATTATACATGTGATATTGAGAAAATCACGTACCCTTTCTGGGCCTCAGTTTCCTCATTTGTAAATGGACTAGGTAGTCCCTAAAGTTCCTTTCAATTTTCAATATGTGATGCTAAAATCCCCAGATACTATCAGTGTCAAGAAGACAACAGCGAAAAGAGAAGCCTTGTGGGGGAGGGGGTGGCAGGAAAGTGATAGGATTTTAGAAGAGGAAGAGATGGTAGAGCTCTTCTGGTTCCCAGTATGGGGCTCCTTAAAGCATGCTGCCTCTCACCAGTACCATCACTCCAAAGGACACCATCGTTTTCTCAGTGTTTGAGAGGGGCATACACTGTGGCAATCTCAGCTCACTGCCACACTTAAAAGCAGTCTCTTCCTCATCTAAAGTCTTCAAAGTCCTCATAGTTCATACCATTCTTTTCATATGACCCACTGTCTGGTGGTGGTAGTTGGTTTTTCTATGTCACATTATTCCTTAGCTCCTTATCTAGGCTGAAAATTTCCTGACGGCAGAGAGAACATTGCCAAAGCATCTAGAACAAGGTCTCCTGCAGAGTAACTGCTCAGCAAATACTAAGGAATTAAACAGGGTAAGGCAGGCTTAGAGCCCAAATCACCAGCTGCCTCCACTCAGTATCTTCAATTTTGCTAACATTTATTAAGGAGTTACTAGATGCAAGACACTGTAGAACATTGATGAGAAAAATAAAACAGCAACTGTATAGGAGAGAACATTTTTCTGGGTGCTGGAGAGATACAGTATGTATATAGGTAAAGGGGATGAGGGGCAGGGTGAAGTCAAGAGATCAGAGTAAAGAAAGGATTCCTGCCAAACTCTCCCAACATTTTCCTTCAAACAACTTTAAATCACATCAAATTGCATTCTGGAGTAGCACAGCCAGCAAAATGCTGGGGTGAGACACTTTTCTAGTCCAAGCCAATTTAGGAGGTCAGAAGGAGACATCTGTGAAACTAAGATGGGGGCTGACTTGAAGGGTAGTACAGCAGAGACACCATCTGTTGGTCTTAGAGGCAGCAGTGGTAACAGCAGCAGCAGTACTAGGAACTCTCACCACCCAGAAAAGGTAAAGGGATGGACAACTGGTCAGAAAGAGATAACAGGTAACCCCTGTGCAGGCACTGGATGCAGGACCAGCTACCATTTGGGCACACCATTGCTGCAAGCCAGTTCCAGGTTGCATTTACAGGGTAGAAAGGAGTACTTGTAGTTGCAAGGGAGCAGAGGTCTCAGTTCCTGTTTGCAATTCCAGAGCAGAGAGGAGTGTTAGTACTTGCATTCCCAAAGGAGCAAAGACCTTTCCTGAAAAAAGGACCAAAAAAGCAGTGACCACACTCCTTCTCGTATCAAACCACCTCGAAAGAACCAAAAACTTACAGAGCCCCAGGACTGTGGAAAAAGCAGGGTGAAAAAGCCTGAAGATTAAGACAGTCCCTACCACCTCATCCCCAGGTGAGCAAAGTCCAACTATGATATAAAGTTAAAGTCAAGAAATAGACTGGAAAAATAAGCAAACAACAACAATGAGAACAGCTTGTCCATAAAAAGCTACTATGATGACAGGGAAGCTCAAGACAAACTTAGAAGACAATTATGTGAAAACATCTACAAGCGAAGATCCAAGAAAAATGTAGATTAGACACAAACCCAATAAGAATTCCCAGAAGAGCCAAGGAAAGAGATATTTAAAAGAACCAATAAATGATATTAGAAATCAAACAATAAGGCTGAAGGAAAAATTAGGAAAAGAAAGGAGAGCAACGCAAGAAAATCATGAAAAGAGAATCAACACCTTGGTTGAGTAGGCCCACACAAAAATACTGAAGAAAGTAACTCCTTAAAAAATAGAACTGTCCAAATGGTAAAGAAAGAACTCCTTAAAAAGCAGAATTGGTCAAATGGTTAAAAAAAACACCATACATAAAATTTCACTGAATAAAATCATTCCTTAAAAATTATGATTGGTCAAGCAGAAGCTAACGACTTCCATCAAGAAACAACTAAAGTCAGTAGAATAAAAAATAGAAGAAAACGTAAGATATCTCACTGAAAAAATAACTGGTCTGGAAAATACATTTAGAAGAAATAGTTTAAGAATCATTGGATTACCTGAAAAAGAGTCTAGATATATTTCAAGAAACTAATAAGGAAAACTGTCCCCTACATCTTAGAACCAGAGGGGAAAATATAAATGGAAAGATTCCACTAATCACTTCTTGAACGGGAACCCAAAATAAAAACTCCCAAGAATATTATAGCCAAATTCCAGAGTGCCCAGGTCAAGGAGGAAATACTGAAAGCAGCCGGAAAATACTATTCAAATACTAAAAAGCCACAATAAGAATCACATAAAATTCAGGAGCTACCATAGTGTAGGAGTAGAGGGTTTGGAATATGACATTCAGTAAGACAAAGAAACTAGAATTACAACCAAGAATAACCTCCCCAGCAAAACTGAGTATAATTTTCAGGGGAAAAACAGCCAATTAATTAAACAGAGGACTTCTTCATTGCTGAAAGAAAAAGACTAGAGGCGAATAGAAAATCTGATACTCAAAACACAAGACTAAGAGAGGCATAATAAGGTAAATCAAGTGAAAAACCATATGGAACTTAATAAGATTAAACAGTTAAGTATCCCAGATGGGAAGATGATACATATAACTCCCAAGAACTTTCTCATCATTCACGTCATTAAAAGCATCTATTTAAAGGACATGGATATGACTCTATTATGTTGAAATGATCTCAAAAGTAAAACAGAAGATTAAGAAAGAGGCATGTGCAGGGAGAAGGGGGAATTAGGAGGAAGAAGACAGAAAATTATCTCACATAAAACTAGTATACAAGAGTTTTACAACAGGAGTGAGGGAGTGTGTGAGTAACACTTGAACTTCACTCTCATCTGAACTGGTTCAAAGAAGAAAGAATATATATACAAACTCAGTTGGTTATAGAAATCCATCTGACCCAATAGGGAAGTAGGACGGGAAGGGGCTAAGAAAAAGTGTGATGAGATGGAGGGCAAATTACGAGAGGCAGTAGACAGATACGTACAGGTAAGTAAATGTATGAAGTACAAAGCAAGTAATGCCAAAAATAAGCAAAGACTAAAAATGGGGGGAACGTTAGTAAGGAGCAGAATGAGGCTCCATCCCCAGGCTCCCCAACTCCAAAGCCAGCATTCTTTCCTCCTCACCATGATGCTTCAAGAGACTGCAGTGCTACCCATACTTTCTTTGTCGGTTTTAAGCCTATGGCTCCACTATAAACAAACAAACAAATAAATAAGTCAAAGGCTATTTTTGCCAGGGGCATTTGCCAAATATCTCTGCAGGTCTCTCATGAGCCTCCTCTTCAAAGAACCATGAAGAGCCAGTGAACACTTCTGTGTGAAAGACGCAGTTGCAGCTTCTGGAGTTACCGGCTTATGCCACAGTTTAGTGTCAAGCAGGTGGAAGAACACTGGCCCAGGAGGCCCGAGCTCTGGGACCTGGAGCTAGCCCCTTGCCTGAGACTCAGTTTCCTCATCTACAGAACAACAAAGGAAAGGAACTAGATGAAGATTCCTTAATGTCTTGTCCCGCTCCTGCCCAAGTGTATATTCTATCGTTCTTTTGTTCCCATGTGGTATTTCAATGTCATAATGCTATTGACCATTTCTCTATATGCCTTTTGTCTTCAAATAGCTCATAAATTTAAGAATGGACCAGAAGAGGAATCCTGAATTTCTCTACTCCACCATCACCCCAGCACTTGGTGAAGTGGCTTCTGTACAGTGGACACAGAAGTGAGTTCATCTGATGTGAGAAATGAGGAATGAAAGAACCCCAGATACTTAGAAGATGATGTCCCTCCAGATGTTGCTGATGGACCTGGGAAGGGACAGAAACAGTTTCTTACAAAGATGCAGGGGGGATTGGTAATGGAAGGGCCCAGGTTCCTGTGCAGAATAACCCAGGCAGATGTGGAGTTTCCTTGCCCTCATCCCGAGCTCTCTGCTAAAAGCCTAGGGCTTTGTGTGAATATGGTTTGAATTTCAAGCACAAAGCCGCTCACTCACACTATTAAGATCAGTGACTGCACCAGCTGTCAACCAGCACTGCAGTAATTAATTGGGGAGGTTCCACAAGAAACTTGTCCACACTGAGGCCTTGCCTTCTGCAATGCTCTCATGCAGTGACTGACAGCGGAGAAAAGCAGCTGAAGGCAAAATAAAGCTGCACTCCTATTTCTCATAAGGCAACATGTTCCCTTGAGGTGGAATGTGATGAGAGAAGGGTGAGCGAAAAGACATGAAGTGGGATCAGCCCTTCTAATCTGGGGCTCCTGAAAGCAGCCCAAGATGGAATAACTGGCACCTCCATAACCCCCATGCCAATGTGGGGTGCACTGATTGGAGCGGAGCCTTAGTGAGCAGGTACAAAGAAAGGTTGGAACAGTGAGATTTAATCAAACAGCTTCTTTTTCAAGTGGATTGTAGAGCAGAAACAGAGCTCTTTAATTTGGATCTTTCATTCCCTCACTTACTGAACCAATGAATCCTGATTGTGTGTTTATCATACGCAGAGCTCTCAAGCTGGTTTCTTGTAATGACCTCTCCCTGGGCCTCAGATGATCCTCATTCTGCATCGGTTAAAGGGCCACAATCAGGCTTGAGAGCCAAGTTCTTCTCACTTTGCCTCATCAGTTCAGCCAATAATTCTGCAATAGTTAACTGATAAAGCTGGGAAGGTCCTGATCCCCAAACAGCAGCACTTTTCAGACCAGGGGCTGTGCGTCCTACCTGCTGTCCACCCCACCCCAACTCCAGCCATAGCCTGAGGAGGGTGAGGCAGGCAAGGGCAGCTGCTCCTCCCTCCCTCCTTGGGCCACAGCTACTGCAGGACCACGGCCTTTTTTTTTCTTTCTTTGTGGGGCACAGCGGTGTGAGAAGAAGAGGATATAAATACTTGTTAATTTTATTAAAATTAAGCTTAATTTTTTTCAAGGGAAAAGTTTTTGGTGTCAAAGTCCTTACCTCCATCAAATGGTTCAGAACTTAATACTAGTTTTATTAATAACAACATTTTAAAGATGTTTTATGTGTTGTGAGCTCCTTAAGAGCACAGATTGTCTTTTCTATTTGCATCCTGGGTGTTTAGCACAAAGCTTTGTACTCAGTAAGTATTTCATAAGTGCTTTTCCATTCATTCACTTATCCATTCACTCATCCATTCATACCAGGGGTTCTCAACCTTCCTAAGGCCGCGACCCTTTAATACAGCTCCTCATGTTGTGGTGACCTCCAACCATAAAATTATTTTCGTTGCTACTTCATAACTGTAATTTTGCTACTGTTATGAATCATAATGCAAATATCTGCTATGCAGGATGTATTTTCATTGTTACAAATTGAACATAACCCACAGGCTGAGAACCGCTGATTTACTCATTCATCCATCCATTTATTTATTCATTTTGAACTAGGTCTTAGCTGAATTCAAGAAAGTAATGAGGACCCAGAAGATAGAAATGATGTCCCAATGACCCAATGACTTCCCTGTGGTTTATGAGCATTAGCTTTGGACTTCATGACATCCTGGAAGCACAGAGACCAGAGGATCGGACTGGGAGTCATGAAGACCCAAGTTCAAACACTGCCCTACTGTGTGATCCTGAACAAGTCACTTAGTCACTCTCAGACTCAGTTTCTTCACCTGTAAAATGTAGTGGTTGGATTTGCGGGCCTATGTAATCCCTTCCACCCCTAAATCTACTATCTTATGATCCTACAGATTCTCACTTGAGGGGGGAAGAGGTTGTGGAAGGGGAAGAAATGGAGTCGGAGTCAGAGTCAGCCTGGCTTCCTCTTTGCTGCCAGCACCTGAGTGAGTGATCAGATAAGTGCTGCAGAATTTATCTGAGTCATCTGTGTATGAAGGAGCCTAAGGGAACTGACTGGTTTTCTGAGTTTTTATTGTTTCTTATCCTCTTACTGGCAGAGAGAAGCTCCAAGGAAGGAAACCACAGTTCCAGCACAATTTAAAGAAGCGCCTACACCCCTGGAGTGGGTAAGCACATGCATGCCCATATGTGCACCCCCACACATGCAACCCCACGTGTGCATCCCCATCTGTACAAACACATACACACAGAGGAACGTGAAGTGACCTCATGCCACCATCAGCACTCAGCCTGGGGTCAGCACCCTCTCTTCCTTCCAGAGGCAAGTCTTAAGCATTCCCTTCTCCCAAGAAACACTGCTAGATTCAAAGAAAGAAAAGGATGAGAATGTGGCACTCCACTTCTCTTTCACAATCCTTTTACTCACTCAGCATCAATTAAGAGCCATCTGTGTACCCTGAAGTATGGTAGGCCAAGGAAATAAAAAGCTGAAACAAGTCACAGTCTTGGCTCTTGTTATCTAGGAGGGGAGGCATGGTGTACTCCATGAGTTAAAACAGGGAGTAGAATGTGGTGCCCACAGAAGCACAAAGTAGGAGGCATTCAATGAGGAAGCTCATTTCTAGCTAAGGTGTTTTTAGCTAAGGGAGTGAATCACGGCACCTGTGTGAGTCTAGAAGGAAAGACAGATTTCCACAGGTGAGATTTGAGAGCAAGCAGGATAAGCGGGACAGCTGTTGTGGAGCTTTGCATATAAGATCTATTCCTGGCCTCCAGACATATAAACTTAAAAGCACAAGCACTTTTAAAAGGCTACTGACCTCTGCCTCAGTTTCTCCACCTGGAAAATGAGTAGACGACCTCTAAGGTCCCTTCTCGTTCAAATATTCTAGGAATCTTATTCTAGACCAAGAGATTAATTCCTATAAAATCTAACATACTGAGCTATCCTTGGGCCCCAGTTTTCAAGGCTTAGGAGGTGAATTTCTGGTCATTTCTACATACTGATGCTAGTTTATTTTAATTTTCCTAACCTATATGTCTTCCATGTCAAAAAACACTATCCCCAAACCTCTTTCTAAGGTCAGGGCACCTAGTGTGATCCCATATGTTCTCTTCCATTCAAAATGTGGAGTTAATCACAACTTCTTATGCAACAGCAATCATAAACCACTGTCTCAAACCCTGGATTTTCCATTCAGTTTTACAACTAGAAATGAAGGGAGTGGCTTAAAGTTCAGAGAAACACATTACAATATTTTCCTCTGAAAGGAACAAGCAAAGGCCCTTCCTTGGGGAATTGGGGGAACAGAATAAATCAGGCCTCTGGCTGTGGCCATCCCTTTGGCCCTGAACAAATCCCTGTTCAGACAGTCTGTCCAAAATCAATGCAAATGAACTGCCCATCCAAGACAAATTTTCCAAAGCCCCCAAATCTCAAGCTAATGTTTGAAGCCTAGTAATTCCTGTAGTAGCTGATGTTACCCTGTAATCCATCCCAAGAAGAAAACATGCTCCAAATCGGGACTATTCCCCACTTGATATGCATCCTTTCATGGATGAGATTGTCACAATTGGCTCCATTTAAAAGAAGTGGGAACTGAGCAGCTAGGTGGCGAAGTGAATAGAGCACCGGCCCTGGAGTCAGGAGGACCTGGGTTCAAATCAGGCCTCAGACATTTAACACTTACTAGCCGTGTGACCTTGGGCAAGTCACTTAACCCCAATTGCCCTGCCCTCCCCCCTCCAAAAAGCAAAAAATAAAAAATAAAAGAGGGGGAGAGGGAGGGTAGGAAAATAATGAATTAACCTTAAACAGTGAAATTACCAACACCTCTTATAAGTAATTGACCCAGAACAAAGGTTCACATTATTTATCTAGCACTTTGTGACTTACAAAGCATTCTTGTTACCCCATGCTGTGAGGTGAATCCTTACCCCCATTTTACAGATAATATAACAGAAGTGTCAGTGATCTGCCCATGGACACACAGTGAATCAGTGGCCTTTTCTTCTCATTTAAGGTTAGTCTAAGTGCCACCTCAATGCTCACTCTCCCTCAATCTCTCTGCAGCCTTTGACCTACTGATTCTCCTCTCCTCCATATTCTATTTTCTGTCAACTTTTGGCATACCATATTCTGCTGGTTCTCTTCCTACCTCTCTGACCACTCCCTCTCAGACTCTTTTGCTGGATTCTCATCCAGGTCATGCCCTCTAACCACAGGTGTCCCTCAGAGTTCTGTCCTGAGCCCTTTTTTCTTCTCCTTCAATATTTCTTTATTTGGTGATCTCATCAGCACCCATGGATTGAATGACCATTTCTATGCTGATGATTCTTCAAATCTACCTAATTTGCTCTGACCTCTGTGCTGACCTCCAATCTCTCATCTCTAACTGCCTTTCAGACATCTCAAACTGGATGTCCAGTATGGAACTCACTACGTTTTCTCCCAACTTCCAATCTTCTCTAGGAGACACCATCTTCAGAGTCCTTCAGGCTTGCAACCTAGGGGTCATCCTGGATTCCCCACTATCTCTCGCCCCCTCCCCCCATCTAAGCTATTGTCAACACCTGCTGGTCTCTCAACCACACCTCCTTCTGTCTGCTAATGCTATCACTGCTCTAGTGCAGGCCCTCAGCCCCTCCTCACATCTGGATTACTGCAATAGTCTGCTGGTGGGTCTGCCTGCCTCAAGGCTCTCCTTAGTCCAAGCCATCCTCTGTTTGGCCACCAAAGTGGTTTCCTAAAGTGCAGGTCTTCTTACTCAATAAACTCCAGTGGCTCCCTACTGTCCCCAGAAGCAAACACAGAACTCTATTTGGCGTTCAGAGCTCTTTATCACTGACCCCTACCCACTCTCTCCTGTCTTCTTACATCTCATTCCCTACCATGAACTCTTTGATCCAGCGACCCAGCTTCCTGGCTGTACCAAGAACAAGAGCCTCCATCTTTTGGCTCTGGGCATTTCCTCTAGTCATGACCCATGCCTGGAAGGCTCTCCCTCCTCCTCTCCACCTACTGGCTTCCTTCAAGTCCAACTAAAATCCTGTCTTCCACAAGAAGTCTTCCCAACACTTCTTAATTCTAGTGCCCTCCCTCTCAATTATTTCGTATTGATCCTGCATATAGCTCATTTGTATATATCTGTTTGCATGTTATCTCCCTGTAAGACAAGGAACACTAGCACACAGGAGGGCTGCTAGCACAGGTTCACTCTTGAACAGTTAGACAGGAAAGAGAGCTTCAAAGGGGTGAATAATCTTACTTTGTTCTAGTCTAGTTTTCTTACAAGAGGACTGCTAATAAGGGGAAGACCAACTCCTACAGAATTCCCTAATCACCCTTCTTCCAGGGGCTGGTGAGAAGTGAGGGGCAACTACCCCTATGTTTCGATGGGGTTAACTGAGACAGGTATAGCTTGTACACTTCCCTAAATCCCCTCAAGCCTCTGTGGGGGCCAGGTAAGGCAAACACAGCATTTTAGCTTGTGCATTCAACCCTAAGGTTCCCCACTCACTGCCCACTGCCCACCTGCTTTATAGGGTAAGAAAGAAGGCATATTGCCAGCAACAGCTCCACAAGTTTACATCACTCCATCCCTGTTTCTTACTGTGCAGTCACTAGCAGTACATGTTACTATTATCTATCATTACAAAACACTACACAAGTATGGTGGAAATGTTTTGAACCATAACTGTGAGAACTCATATCTAATACCTGGGAACTCCCAAGAGATTGTCATGGTCATGGATCCTGGGAAATGGGACTTTAAGAAATAATAACAAAAGGCCACTTCACACACACTGAAATATGCCTCACTTATGCTCCTTCTTTAGACTATGAGCTCCTTTAGGGCAGGTTTTTTTTTTGTTTTGATTCTTTCTGTAGCCCCAGAACTTAGCACAGAGTCCAAAACATACAGGTGCTTAGTAAATACTTACAGACTGATTGACCTCCTACCAGAGACAAATCCTAAGCAGTAGCCAGTGAAATAATTTTGCATAATTTTTTTGTATTTACTTATAAGTATCCTGTGTCCTGAATTTCCACATCTCCCCTCCTAACTTCCCTTAACAGAATAAAAGCTCCCCAAGGGTAGGGGCTTTTATACTGTTTTTATACCCCCACACCTAGTGCAGTGTCTGGCTCCTACTAGGCCTTTAATAAATGCTTGTTGTTGAATGCTCTTTTTACTAGATGACACTGCTTCTAATGGTAATTAGCTCTTGAGGATGGCAAGTACCAAGGCTAACAGGGAAGTTGCTGCCTCCAAAGATGTGACTGAGGATGGTATGATGGAACCAGAGAAGGCAGCATGGCTATTTTCATCAAGTGAGGACCAAGACAGGCTCAAACTTGGCTTCTTCAGAGAATGTGCTACCAGGGGTGGGGAACCACATGTGGCCTCAAGGCCACACGGGGCGGGGGGAGAGTTTGTTATTGGATTTGAAGGAAAGGTGATGGAAACGACTCTTTGTGCTAGCAGAAAGCACAGTCCCACCCCTTTGGGATAGGGAGCCTCCAGTCCTACATTTGATGTTTCATCAATAGCTATATAAACAAATCCTAAACTCATTTGTTTGAATTTGCTCAGTTGGGAAGAAAAAAGTGCCACTTCACTGTAATTCCCAACTGGGTGCTTTTTTAAAAGATCAGATGTTATTGCAATGGTTTGTGCACACGATCTGACTCCCTTCCCTCAATATTTGTTTGACTTTTTCTCCGATGGGGATCGGGCGCTTTGCAAACAGTTAGGAGAGGTCGGCCTCCACTGCCTCTTCTCCCAGCACCTCCCTGAGCTTTGGCTCTGCTCGCCTGTATTTCCTATCTTCTTGCAGCAATGCTCTCTGCTGTGGCAATTTGAGGCAACTACTTTCCCTCTGGTTCCCATGAGCCTTCAGTGTGCAAATCAATGCAAGCTGTAGGTAGAACAGTCCTCACAGATTACTCAAAATTCCTCAAGAGAAGCCAAAAGCAAGGACCTTCCCCTGTTTTGCAGAAGGCATTAAATAAAACAACACACATTCACTTCTAACTATAGTTAGTTTTCAAGAATAAATGACACGTGGTGGCTCCTCACTTGCCTTGAAGACTGGAACATTCCTAGTACTAAGCTGAACATCTGAACCATCTCCTTTTTGAGGACGACAGCTTCAGCAATTCTTCATCATGTACTTGAAAAGAGTGACGTTTAAGAGCCATCTTGTGATCCTGCCTAGACTAGGTAATTTTAGACAACAGCCACTCAGATACAACAAACAAGCTCCAATTTTAGGATGCCTCCTGGGGAAGAATACCGCAGCAGCATCCAGGGGGACTCTCACTTCCATGAAGCTCAGCCTCGGCAGAGCTCTGAGCGAGACACGATGCAGGCCCAAAGGGGCTGAGGTCCGACTGGGTTTTTACAAGAGTCTGAATGAGCCTATTAGCATAGAATGGTCGCTCGATCTGACTCCTGGACCTTAATCAGGCTGCTCTCGTTCTATAGTCACTTCACCAGGGGAAAGACAGAGACACAGCGATCTTCAGCCTTCTCACTACACATCGCTGTGCCTAGACGTTGTGGGAGCTGTGGCCTCGCACACAGAGAGCCAGCGAGAAGGGATCTCCAAAGGGCTGGCTCTTGTGAACAAGCTCAAATATTCACAAACACCTGGCAAAGTCTACCTCAGCTATATGTCTACAAGGTTATACAGGGACGTGCTTCTCTTTAGAAATGCTGATGTTTATTTTTACCTTAACTGTATAAACATCTCATCCTCTTTCTTCGCTGTATGACAAAAAGGAGATCTTGGGTTCTCAAAGGCTATGCCAGTAGAGCGCACACTTCAGTGGATTCTACCAATTTGGAAAGGCTTCCTGTACGATTCCAGGGACAGGCTGTTGCCAAAGGACAGGAGGCTCCATCATCAAGAGGTTAAGCTACTAGCTGATGAATTCTTTGGCCACAATGATGTTATGAAACTGTATGAGAACCTAATCTTTTGTAAATGTTTAGGCTGACCTGGAGGCCTAAGCTGTATCCCTAGATAGCACAGTAGAGCCACATCCGGAGGAAAGAACTTGCTGAGATCCTCCCTAGAATCCTGTAATGAGGCACAAGCACATGTGACCAGATCCTGAGAAGACAGAAATTTCATTTTACAATCAAAAGGCACCTTGGACAGTACAAGTCAAATAGATAGACACAAGCTCAGACACCAATCAAAAACTCAGAAGCTTTTATTGCTTGGTGTATATGTGATCTGGGGGCTTGTGCCAACAGGCAGATTACAGAAGCATTAATCAGCATTAACCATTCAGGTGCTTCAGCCTTCTGAACCATATAATTATTATGCAATATTATATAACTTAGTTCATCTTAAGTAAAATATAAATAATAATAATAATATATAACAACAACTCTTCATGACCCCACAGGCCATAGCTGCTAATTCTGTTTTCTTGGCAAAGGTGTTGAGTAGTTTGCCATTGGATTAATGGAGTGGATTAACACAGAGGTTAAGTGACTTGCCCAAGATCACACAGCTAGTAAGTGTCTGAGACCAGATTTGAACTCAGGTCTTCTTGACTCCAGGCCCAATACTCTATCCACTGACCTGCCTAATAGTAATAATAATAATAATAATAATGACAGCAGCGTGCATTTATAGAGCACTTCAAGGTCTGCAAAGTGCTTTACACATGTTATCTTGATCCTCACAACTCTGGATAGATGCTATTATTATTCCCATTTTACAGATGAAGAAACTGAGGCTGAAAGGCCACGTTACCTGGCCATGATCACGCAGCCAGTAAGCATGTATAGGGCAGCATTAGAACTAAGGTTTTCTAGACTCTGGGTCCAATGTTCTATCCATTACAACACCTGGCTGCATAGCTGAAAGGCAGGTAATGAAGGCATTTAGTATCTTTATTTTATAGAGGGGAAAACTGAGTCTAGGAAAGGTTAAATGGTATGCTCATAGGTCACACAACTAGCATCAAAACTATCATCAACACTATGTATTCTGTACACCTTGTGAAGCATAATATCTCTTCTACTCCTGGATACAGGGCAGCTAGGCAGCACAGAGGAGACAGCACCACGCCTGGAGTCAAAAAGACTCAGCTTCCTGAATTCAAATCTGGCCTCTGACACTTCCTAGCTGTATGACCCTGGACAAGTCACTTAACCCTGTTTACTTCAGTTCTTCATCTGTAAAATGAGCTGGAGAAAGAAAAGGCAAACCTCTCCAGTGTCTCTGCCAAGAAAGCCCCAAATGGGGTCACGAACAATAAGACATGTCTGACAAATGAGTCAACAACAAAAAACAGGGCAAAGGGCTTTTGGGGGAAAAATGTGAGTGGAACACACATTAAGTTTTTACTTTATAACCAACATTAACCCAAAGAATTTCACTTCTCCCAAGTGAAAAGTGTTTAACACTTGAGTGTTACTCATTTTTTTTTTATGGTGAAAATGAAGATCAAAGTTTAAAAGGAAAAAAAGGGAGATGCCCTGCTTTCTCCAGCCAAGTCTGTGTGGCTCAAAGCTTTTGCCACATGTTTTAAACTCTCATGGACGGGGGAGGGGGGAAGTGGGGAATCACTCTGTGTTTCCCAACTCCTTAGTCCTGAAGTAAAAGCAGATGAACTTAAAAAAAAAAAAGAATCAAACATTCTGGTAACACTATATGCTGCTACTGTTCCCCCAGGAGTCCCTTGCAAATAAGTATCAAGAACTCAATAGATACTTTCCTGGTAAAATACATAAACAGATAAATAAATTATCACTGGCTGAGGAACATTTCAACATCTGGTAGCTCACGAAAGCCTGTCAAGTAAGTCAAGAGACACGCAGGACCAGAGAAGATCAATCTACAGTTCCTGATTTGAGAAGTGGAAAGAAAAAGTTATATCCCAGCTTCCCCTTTCCTTCCCTTCCCTTCCAAGTGAGAATGCAACTCATTTAAATCAGTGAGTGACCATGATGTTTTCTTCCAATGGTCACCAAATCTTAGGAATTTAACTGAGGCTCAAGCCTGCTTCAATCCTAGGCAGTGGAAAGAAAAGGAGTCTTCCTAATTTGCTCTGGATTCATTCATTCCCAGGAGGTGGGAGCCTATGTTCAAATCCTGCTGCAGACATTTAACTATGTGACCCTAGACAAGTCACTTAGTCTCTGTCTGCTTCGAGTTCCTCATCTGTAAAACTGGGATAACCATAGCACCTACCTCCCAGGGCTTCTGGTAGATTAACATGAGATAATATTCTAAAGCACTTTACAAACCTTAAAGTGTTGTATAGAAAAGCTAGCTATTTTCTTAAGCCAAATTCCAACTATTATTCCCATAATTTTTCCATGGTATAGGATTCTATCATAATGCCTAGATGCCCCCCTGGATTATCTCCTCATGGAATTACTGAATATTAGAACTGAAAGGGACCACAGAATGGAAAGTCAGAGCTGGAAAGCACATGATAATGTTGGAAGGGACATGAAAACATAATACCACAACTGGAAGGGTTCTCATATATAAAATGTCAGGGTTAGACAAGACCTTAGAACACAGAACATCAAGAACCATAGAGACCCAGCCCAATTCTCCCAGTTAACAGAGTTGGAACAGAGCTCCCTAGAACTTGCTGCCAGATATTTTTGGCCTGGATTTTCTTATTTTTGTCCCATTGATAATTCTGTGTTCCCTCCTACTTTTTACACCAGGCTTAAATGATCTTCCCACTGCTTTGATAAGCAAGTGGTGGGTATATAGGCATTCTGTCTGCTCTACTGTTCCTTAGCCAAGCTATACAGGATTTGGCTTTTGAAAATTCTCCATAAATCAGTTCTTCCATTCCCTTAAGCAAAAGTGCTGCCCTTTGAATGAGCTCCAGCTTAAGTCTTGGCTCAGTGTGTGACGTCTCCATCTGTGTTCTGTGTCTCAGATAAAGTGTCATCACAAAGTGATGAGTGGCTTCTCCTTCTCTAAGTGTGGACACAGGAAATCCCTGTATAACCCCCAAATAGTTGTCGCCATGTCCACTGCTCAGAAACATGGATGGGCTCCTAGCGCAAACTGAACCAAGCCTCAGCTCCGTGGTATATAGTCTGAACTACCTGTCACCCTTGAGCATGTGCCATGCTTTACTCGTCTTTCCTCACTCTCACTGTGCCATCTAAGATACCCTCTTTCCCAGTTTCTGCCTAGTGACATCCTACAAATTCCTCAAAGGCCACATCCTTCATGATGCCTCCCCTGAGCCCCAGTCCAGTGATGACTCACTTATCTCCTCCATAGAACTTCATAATTCTCATATGCATTTATATTCTCATCTCTAGAATATTAACCTGTAGCATGTTCTATTTTATAGTTGTACACAAGTGTTACCTCCTTTACTAGATGCTAAGTTCCTTGAAGGTAAAGGCCATTTAAAATTTATATTCCACCTCCCACACCCACCCTAGTACTCCATCTTCAGCATTGAATATAATGTAATATAATGCATATAAATGGCACTAACATTTGTTGGATGGATGGATGGATGGATGGATGAATGGATGGATGGATGGAGGGATGGATGGACAGATGGACGGACAGACAGACAGACGGACGGATGGATGGATACTCCACCATAAAATATTCTCCAAAGTTGTCTGTCACTTTTAGATACTCCTAGGATATTAATTTCTGTGTTTCACATGAAAGCCTTCTTCTGTGTAAGAGTCTAGGCTTTTGCCCACAGTGAAACATGATGACTTGTTTGCGTTTCTAACCTCTTTAAAATAATTTTCATTGGAGGGGGGTTTTAAGTAGATCATCCAATTTATTCTAATGTCTTTAGACAGCTTGATCCTTAATTACTCCACTCAGGAAAGCAATCCCAAGCTCTTTGAGAGGAGAAACTATGTTGTTTTTGATCTCTGTAGCCTATTAGTTGAACTGAATTAAATGAGCCTAAATTGTATTTACCTTTTCTAAAAAAACTCTCTATGGAAGAGATGCTCCAATTCTTCTTACTTTTTCTCCTAATTCTTTAGGACTGTTGAAAGAAAGATTCATGATGAAGAGTGGTATAATGGTTCCTGCCTTCTTGTATGTTCAACTTTATATTTGCCAAGGATACATGTATGTGTACACATGAGGACATATCTATACTTAAGACTGTAACTCTCATTAGCATGACATTGATCAAATGTATGGGATCTAGAATACCTGTGGAATAAGTATTGGATTTATAATTTATGTCTGGGTTCAAAAGTTAGCTCTGAGTATAACTGAGTACCCTTCTGTACCTCAGTTTTCTCAGATGTAAAATGAGTGGATTGTTTTCAATGATGTTCAAGTTCCTTCCTACCTCTAGATCCTAATACATATGGGAAAATATGGATTAAAATGAGATCTTATTTAGGAATTAAACTGAAAGCATTTTCTTTAAAAAATGATCTTCAATTTGAGAAGGTCTGAATTATGCGAGGAAGTCTTCGATGCTTTCTATATTTCCCAAAGGCAGAAAGAAATAAAGGTAAGAGATTTTAAATCCAGGAACCAGAGGGGGTAAGGATGATAAGAAGTATACCACAGACCACCAGAACAGAAAGAGGAAAGAGATAAGGAGTCTGGGAAACAGATCACATGCCTGGAAAGGATGCATAATGGAGTAGTGATGGGGGACTTCAATTATCCAAACATCTGCTGTAGCTCTCTGCCAAAAGCAGGACAGCTAATAACTTCTTTATTTGCCTCAGAAATAAATTTATCTTTTAAAAAGTGACAGAACCAACAACAGGAAATACTATCTCAGAAAAACTAAGACGCAGCATGGCAGTTTGAACAGAAAGTCAGATTCTGAGACAGGAAGATCTGGGTTCAAGTTCTGCCTCTGAACTATATGACCTGAGACAAGTCTCTTATTGTCCCCAGGACTCTAAGCAACCCTAGAGAAGGGCAACATTCCCTATATCCTACCATGAACTCACTTAGCCCTCCCCTCAACCACTTATCATGCTCTCTGTCATAGGGCTGTACAAGTCAACCCACATGCTTGCAACCAAACTCAACTCTATACCTCCACCCACTCTCCTTCTGAACACAGAGGAGATCCCAATGGCAGAAATTTGCTCAGGATGTAATAGCACCAGGGCAGTATTCTGTATACCACTAGAGCTTAGCCAGAGAATGGAAGAAGAGAGAGAACAGTGTGCATGAGACCACACGTGTAACAGAATCCATAAACTCCAGAAAAAAAAAAAGTTCTAGGATACAAATTTCAAGATATAGTGGTTAAACTGGACAATTCCACTGACACAACAAATTCTGCAAGCAATTAGGGGAAAAATAATCTTCAAATGTAAAGGATAGGAAATTCAAATAATGCAAGACTATTCTGCATCTACAAGTAATTGCAGGAGGGAATGGGAAAAAAAAGTTCCAAAAAGCAAAAGTGCTAAAGATGCAGTCCAAGGTAACTTACCCTACAAATCTGAGCCTAACTATAAATGAAAAAATGCTGAACATCTGATTTTTAAAAAGAGGCATTTTAAACATTCCTAGAAAGAAAAATCAGGCTTGGCTAGAATATTTGCTTCTCAAACACCCCAGACAACAGAAACACAAGAGGAGTAAACAAACACAGCAACCAAAGACAACAAAATAACAGCAAAGGAACCATTAAGATATTTATTTCTAAATGTTTATGAGGAGGGGGTGGAGCCAAAATGGTGGAATAGAAGCAGGAAAACACAGCTCCCCCCATAACCACCTCAAATACCTATAAAATATGACTCTAAACAAATTTTAGAGCTCCAGAACCCACAAAAGTATAAAGAAACAAAGCTCTCACTGAAGGCAGCCCAGCAGGTGGGACAGGAAAGGTTCATTGCAGTGTGCTGGGAGCCAAAACCAGCCCAGCCTGAAACCACGGCTTGGCCCTGGGGCGGCCAGGACAAGTCATACCTGGAGCTTTCAGGAGAGCGGATCACGAGCAGCTGTGGCAGTTTCCAGAATTATCAACCCATAAGAAACAAGGACAAAGTGAAAGGTCAGTGGAACTTGGCTAAATTTGGGGGAGAAAAGTGAGTCCAGCCATCTGCCCCCAGGGCAAGAAAGCAGTAGAAGCTGCGGCTCTGCAGCCACCCTGACATGGCTGCATCAGAGCTCTCAACCAGCGGATGGCAGAGGAGCCAAGCAATCATTCAGAGGCTAAGTGCTCTTGCCTTAAGCTGCCTGGATCAGGTGGTACTCAGGTACGTGAACAGTGAGCCAGAACTGGTGGGAACTACAAAGACCATGGCCTCCTAATAGCTCCAGCAGCTGCAAAACCCCACCAATTTGGGACAAAGCTCTCCCCTCTGGAAGGAGAGTTCCACAGAGCTAAAAAGTCAAGTAATTGACTGGCAACATAAGCAGGAAAAGGAAGCAAAGTAAGAACAGCAATCCAACTTTAGATTCCTTTTTTGGGGACAAAAAGGATCAAAGCATGGAATGGGAGGAAGACAACACAGTCAGAACTCCTACACCAAAAGCTTCCAAGAA
>CM053601.1:175742543-175808547 GCA_028646575.1 Pseudocheirus occidentalis | reverse complement strand
AGATTAACTCAAATGGCAAAGGAGTCCCCAAAAGCCAATGAGGAGAAGAATGCCTTAAAAAGTCCAATTTGCCAGATGGAAAAAGAATCTCAAAAGCTCTCTGAAGAGAATAATTCCTTCAGAATTAGAGTAGAGCAAATGGAAGCAAATGACTTTATGAGAAATCAAGATACTATTGAACAAATCTAAACAAATGAAAAAATAGAAGACAATGTGAAGTATCTCCTTGAAAAAAATTACTGACCTGGAAAATACATCCAGGAGAGACAATTTAAAAATTATTGGACTACCTGAAAGCCATGATCAAAAAAAGAACTTAGAAATCATCTGTCAAGAAATTCTCAAGGAAAATTGCCCTGATATTTTAGAACCAGAGGGCAAAATAGAAATTGAAAGAATTCACCAATCACCTCTTGAAAAAGATCCCAAAAAGAAAACTCCTAGGAATGTTATAGCCAGGCTCCAGAGTTCCCAGATCAAGGAGAAAATATTACAAGCTGCCAAGAAGAAACAATTTGAATATTGTGGAAACACAATCACGATAACCCAGGATCTAGCAGCTTCTACATTAAGGGACCAAAGGGCCTGGAATATGATATTCTGGAGATCAAGGGAACTAGGATTAAAACCAAGAATCACCTATCCAGCAAAACTGAGTATAATGTTCCAGGGGAAACTATGGTCATTCAATAAGGCAGAGGATTTCTGAGCATTCTTGATGAAAAAAAACCAGAACTGAATAGAAAATTTGACATTCAAATACAAGAAACATGGAAAAGAATTCATAAGGAACTTATCAAAGTTGAACTATTTACATGCCAACATGGAAAAACAATAATTGTAACTTATGAAACTTTTCTCAGTATGAGGATAGTTGAAGGGAATATAAATGTATATTTATGTATACATACACATATGTCTATATAGGAGGGCATATATGCATATGAATACATATGTGAGTGTGTGTATATATGCATACATAGACAGAGGGCACAGGATCAATTGAATAGGATGGGATAATATTTTAAAAGGTGAAATTGAGAGGTGGGAAAGGAATAGAATGAGAGGAGACAGGGAGAGACAGAATGGGGTTAATCATTTCATATAGAAGAGGCAAGGGATAACTGTCACAACAGAGGGGAAGAACAGGAAGGCAGAAGGGAATGGATCACCTTTCGTCTCATTGAATTTGGCTTAGGGAAGGAATGACATGCACTCTAAATTGGGTATCTTGGCCTACAGGAGAGTAAGGGGGAAGGGGATAAAAGAGAAGAAGATGGAGGGGACGGCAGGTTGGGGGGGAGGGTTGTTAGAAGCACACATTTCTGTAAAGGAACAGGGACAAAGTAGAGAATAGAACAAGTGGGGGCAGAATAGGAAGGAGGGAAATATACAGTCTTTCACGATATGTCCATTGTGGAGATGTTCTTCGTAACTACACACGAACAGCCCGTGCTGAATTGCTTGTCTTTCTAGTGGGAGTGGGTGACAAGGGAGAAAGGGAAAGAATCTATAATTTAAAGTTCTAAAATCAAATGTTAAAAATTTATATATATATATATATATATATACACACACACACACATATCATTATTATTATTTACATGCAACTGGGGAATAAGATATACAAGCAGTGGAGTAGGGAGATCTATATTGACCTACCATAAAGTCAGATGGGGGAGGATAGAGAAGAGAGCAGATTAGGGGAGGGGGTATACAGTGAGATTGCTGTTTTGGGGTGCTGGGTAGGGGAAAGACTGGGAGAAAATTTGTAACTCAAAAATCTCATGGAAATGAATGATGTAAACTAAAAATAAACAAAAGTTAAAAAAAGAAAAATAAATAAATGTTTATGAGGAGACAAGGGCAAAGGCAGAAGAAAAATAGTAGTTATGGTAGAGAAATAGGCCTGAAACCTAAGAGATTAAGCTTCCAAATTAAAATAACCCTTGAGCCAACTTTACTTAAAAAAAAAAAGGAACAGGGCAGAAAATCAACAAAATAGCAACTTCCTAAAACTTGTCTTTATGCAAATTAGTGCGTGCATGTGTGTGTGTGTGTGTGTGTGTGTGTGTGTGTGTGTGTGTATGTAACAAAATTACAAAATGGGAAGGTACATAAAAGACGGGACAAGAGGAAGAAGATGGGGGGGATTAATGTGATGCACCCTAATCTCTCAATTGCCAAAGTGACTTGCAGTTCTTAAGAATTGTTCGTTCATGTCCTTTGACTACTTAACAGTTGGGGAATGACATTTTTTTAATATGTAAATATAATGTATACACATATATGTGTATCTCCTATTCCACTACTTCCTTCTTATTTGTGATACATTAATTTTGCTTGTACACAAGCACTTAAGTTTTATATAATGAAAAGTTATGTATCTTAAATTTTGTAATTGCCTCTCTCCTTTGTTTGGTTAAGAATACATCTCCTACCCATAAATGTGAAAGATATAGGATCAGTTTCCTAATTTTTTTAAGGTATGATCTTTAATATTAAGATCTCACATCAATTTTGTTTTATTATGGAATAAGTAATAAAGTCTAACCTTAATTTCTGCCAGACTGCTTTCCAGTTTTCCCAGCAGTTTATACCAAAGAGGGAGTTGTTTCTTAAGGAATTCCAATTCCAAATGGTTCCGATGACTGCTGATTTATATACTTTGAGGTCTAAAAGTGTTATTCTTTCTTAATCCTGACATTTTTGTATTATTTCCCTTGATATTCTAGATCTTTTGCTTCTCCAAATGAAATTAGTTATTATTTTATTGAGTGCTATAAAGTATCCCTTTGATAGTTTGATTGTTAGCATTAAAACTTTAAATTAACTGATATCATTGTCATTTTTATTATACTGGGAGAATTTCAGCTATGAGAACTTACTATTTTTCCAGCTACAAAGTTATTCCTTATTTCTTTGGAAAATTTTTTGTAACTGAATCTATACAAGTATTTTGAATGTTTTGGAAGATCTAATCCGAAATATTTTATTCATTTGTAGTTATTTTGAATGTGATTTCCTTTTCTATCATTGTGTCTTGGATTTCATTATTGTATAAAACACTATTGATTTTTATAGGTTTATTTTAGAGCCTACAACTCTGTTCAAGCTATTAATTATCAATAGCTTTGTTGATTCCCCAGGAATTTCTAAGTAAACCGTCACGTCATCAGCAAATAGGGGCAGTTTTACCTACTTTTGGCCTATCTTTATGCTTTTAATTTCTTCCTCTTGTCTTCTTGCTATTGCAAGTATTTCCAGAAGACTATCACAAAGGAGAAATTAGTATCCTTGATTTACTGCTGTATTTACTGGGAAAGCTTCTAAGGTATTTTCATTAACTTGATTCTGGCCTTTGGCTTTACATACTCTTTATGATATTAAAAATTCCCTTTATGCCTATGCTTTGTAGGATTTTTTAGATTAAACAGGTATTATATTTTGTCAAAGGCTTTTTCTGCATCTAGTGAAAAAATCATGCAGTTTTAGATGTTTTTGTTTTTAACATGATTATGTTGATTGTTTTCCAAATGTTAAATCATCCTTACATTTCTGGTATAAATCCAATTCGATCATAATGAATAATTACTTCAGTGAACTGATGTAGTCTGATAGGCTTTTATTTAAAATTTTGGAGTTAGTACTAATTAATGACATCGGTCTATAATTCTTGGAGTGCTTTCTCAGCTTTTGAGAATAACATGCAATATTGGTAATAATTGCCTTTTTAAGTTACACACAATTATCCTGTGAATCCATTAGAACCAAGTTTTTTTTCCTTTTCCCGGTAATAATTCCTTTATAGCTACTTCCATTTTCTTTTATGAGACTGATCATTTAAAATCTCTACTTAATAATCAACTAGTTTGGGTAATCTTGTATTTCTCTATTGCTTTTGTATTCTCAGTTTTGTTAATATATAACTCTGTAAAGTAGGTCTAATAATTCTTTTTATTTCTCCTGGTTTTGCTGTGATTTCACCTTGATCTTTTGCTATTTTGATTTTCTGACTTGTTCTTTTTAATAAGTTTGGCTAGCTCTTTCCTGTTTCTCAAGATGGCCGACAAAAAACCACCCAAGGAAAAGAAGGTCAAAAAGGAAAAAAAGAGAACAGAAAGGAAGATGTAGCTGAAAAGGTCAAAAAGCCTCGAAAGCATTGCAGTCGGAACCCAGTCCTGGCCCAAGGGATTGGGAGATACTCCAGGTCTACCATGTATTCCCGGAGAGCCATGTACAAGGGGAAATACGCTGCCCCCAAAACCCGGATTGAAAGGAAGAAGAAGGAAAAAGTGCCTGCTACTATGTCAAAGCCTGTTGGTGGTGATAAGAATGGAGGAACTCGAGTGGTAAAGATTCACAAAATGCCTAGGTATTACCCTACTGAGGATGTGCCTAGAAAGCTGCTAAGTCATGGCAAAAAGCCCTTCAGCCAGCATGGGAGGAGACTTCGAGCTAGCATCACCCTGGGCACCGTTCTGATCATGCTCACTGGCAGCCACAGGGGCAAGCGAGTGGTTTTCCTGAAGCAGCTGGCTAGCAGCTTGCTACTGGTGACTGGACCTCTGACCATCAACTGTGTTCCTCTGAGAAGGACCCATCAGATATTTGTCATTCCCACCTCTACCAGGGTTAACCTTTCAGGTGTGAAAATTCCAAATCATCTTACTGATGCTTACTTCATGAAGAAGAGGCTCCGTAAACCTAGACACCAAGAAGGAGAGATTTTTGACACAAAAAAAGAGAAATACGAGATTACAGAGCAGCGCAAGGCTGATCAGAAAACAGTAGACTCTCAGATCCTGCCCCAGATCAAGAAAATTCTCAGCTCCGTGGCTACCTGCATTCTGTCTTCTCTCTCTCCAATGGAGTTTATCCTCACAAACTGGTGTTTTAAATGCCTTGCAGAGAACACTTATTAAAATATTTGCAATTGTTAAAAAAAATTCAGTTTTTTCCTCTAATTTTCAATGTGTCCTTTTTTATGCTTTTGGGGGGTTTATTTATTTTTGACTAAGTTTTTTAAAGTAACACTCAGTTCTACTTTGTTAATGTATGTTTTTAGTGATATGACTTTTCCCCAGGGATTAATTGTATTCTGGAAATTTCATCATGTTTATTTCATTATAATTTTCTTTTATGTAATTATCAATTATTTCTTTGATTTGTTTTCTGGCCCATTTATTATTTAGAATTTCATTGTTAAGTCTCCCACAGGAGTCTGAGTTTTTTGCTTGTAGCTTTTTAACTGATTACTATTTTTGTTGAATTGTGGTCTATAAACAATGCCTTTACTATTTCTGCCTTTTTACATTTATTTGCAACATCCCTCTGCCCTAATACAAAGGCAGTTTTTGTAAAAAGCTCCACGTAGTGCTGAGATTTACATAGATAGATAGACAGATAGATAGATAGATACATACATACATACATAGATACATGGATACACAGATACACAGATACATAGATACAAACACATGTATGCATGTATGTATATATTCTTTGGCAGTTCCATTGAAGTCTTTTATGACTTTCTTCAACAATTTGTTCTGTATTTTCACCCTTGTTATCTATTTGATAAATCTGTCCAAAAGTGAGAAAGGAAAAGTCTCCTGCTCTTACTGTATTATGTCTTCTTGTAATTCAGTTAATTTTTTCTTTATAAATTTAGATGCTACAGCATTTAGATGACAGAAGTTCAATCTTGATATAGATTTGTTAGCTCCTCTTAGCATAATGTCGTTTCTTCATTTATCTGCATGCTGGGAATTTCTGCTTCTGGTTTGAGAGCATGACTGCAACTCCTGCTTCTTGGGGATTCGTGCATTCCAAAAGTGAATTTTGCTCTAGCCATTCATTGTTATTTTGTTCGTGTATTTGCTTTTTTAAGTATGATTCTTGTAAGCAAGAGATTGTGGGGTTTTGTATTCTTATCCAATCTGCCACTCTCTTTTGTTTAATTGCTCTGTTTAATGCATTCACATTTAGAGTTATAATAATTAGGTTTCTATTAGCCTCCATTGTCTCTAACACTGTTTTCTTTTTTCCTGAATTAAGATGGTTCTACTCATTCTCTGTAAAGATGGTACTCTGTCTCTCATTATTTTTGTTTAGGCAAGAGCTGTGTGGCTGTCTTCCTATCAACCTATAGCTACTTCACCCTTCTATTTGCTACCCTTTTACCTAGTTTTGCAGTTGTACTTAACTTGTTAATTCCTTCTCTTTTGCTCCTTTATCTATAGAATTCTTTCTCACTTTTTTCCCTCTCAGTTAAGTAAAATGCCCCTTCTCTTCCCCTCCAACTTTTTTTCTTAATGACCCTCTCCTACCTTTCCTTTGTAGCCTTGCCCATTCTCCTGTAACCCCTTTTCTTCCTCACAGACTACAGGAATCACATGCCACAGACTTGCTTAGGGCACCTCACATATTTCTCTCAATCTTCTTCCCACTTTCTTTATGAGCCTTCCCACTCTGCAGTTTAGTCTCACAAATTCACCCAGAGGCTGAGCCCGTGATGTTCTAGGCCTGTGACTCCTCCACTCTTACAGTTAAGTTCTTCTTTTACCCTTAGCTCATTGAATCCTTTTAGAAATAAATTTCTTATTTGTCCCTTTGTTATACTGTTTCTTACCTCATAGAAGTCTTTCTCTTTCTAGTTTTTTGTTTGTTTTTGTCTTTCTTCTAGGGGGTAATTTCATTACTTATGCTTTACTTGCTTGCAGTATTTGTTTATCTTATGTTTCTCTTGTCTGGGGAGTTTGCAAAGCAAATAATCTGTTTGGGTTTTGTTTATTTGTTTTTTGTAGAAATGCTTCAAATGCCTTTCTTTTATTGAACTTCCATCCTGTAACATGGATGACTTAGCCGAAGTCTGCAGGCAGGGGATTTCACTTAGGGGTTCATCTTGAGGCCCACAGTTTTCGGAACGCATTATTCCTTTCCCATATTTAGTTTCTGCTGAGGACTTGATAGTTCTGTTATTCAGAAATCTTTGCCTCATATTTAAAGGTCTTTTCTCAGTCTCTTGAAGCATTTGTGGTTCATTTTTGGAACTGTTAAATCTAATCACTATGCTTCTTGTGGTTTGGAGCAAATGAGATCATATTTGCACAATGCCTGGTACACAGTAGGAGCTTAATAAATGCCTGCTCCTGTCTTTCTTTCCAATGGGGTTTGTTTTCTAGAGGAAATCTGTGTATTCTTTAAACTGATATTTTGTTTTCTGTGTTCAGAAATAACGCTCAGTTTCCTTGTACTTTTTCTTGCATTGTGGTGTGTATAGGTTTGGTTCATTTATTTATTTATTTATTTTTATGCTCTTTTGGGAGACCTTTGATCCTTTGGTTGTCTATATATGGCCCGTCTTCTAGACCTTTTTTATTTGTATAAAGATTGCATTCTTATAACATTATCGTTTTGTGTTTCTTTTCTCTCAGGTTGATCTTCATTTTTGTGTATTTGTATTCCCAGGCAATTGCTCTCAGGTTCATTTCTTTGGAGATACCTGATATCATGTATCAAGTAGTTCCATTCTGTTCATTATTTCTGCTGTGCAAGCCATAAGTTCTATTTTCACATTTCTTCTTTCTCTCTTGAACCATTCAAGGGTATTCTGCTGTGGTTACAAGTTCTCTTGGGAATCCATAGGCCCACAGGGGTGTGAAACCTATGGTCTTGAGGCCACCTCTGGGTCCTTGGGTGGGGTCTTTTGACTAAGTGAAAGTTTTACAGGACAAATCCTTTTAGTAAGGTGTTTGGATTCAGTCAAAGGGCTGCACTTGAAAACCTAGAGGGCCACATGTGGCCTAAAGGTCACAGATTCCCCACTCCTGCTTGGGTCTCTGCTTTATCTTTCTTTGTCTTTCAAAGTATTTGAATAAGCAAGTTTGGATTCATTTGGGGGCCATCTTCCCTTCTTTTCCTGTTTTCTTCCCTGTTGATTTATCTGATTGTGCTCAAGCCTTTTAACTGCATTTTCTTCTTCCTAAGATTTCTGGTAATTTCTTTTTCTTTTTCTTTTTTTCTCATGTTCACCTATTGCTCACTTTCTAATTGCCCTTTAATGGCAGTTTGCCCAAAGGCTGGACCTCAAAGCTGTCACAGACTCTTTCCATGGTGGGGGAATTCCCTTTCTATTGGCTTTGGTCCCTGTCCCAAGTGACTTTTTCAAGGACAGAACTGGCCCCAGGTGGTTGCTGAATCCTCTGCTTCATGCAGGTCTGGTCCAGCACCACATACAAACTGGTGCTTTGCCCCACTCCCTCTATTCCTTAGTTCCCTGGCTGAGCACTGTTGCAATAAAGCATGTTACTTCTGCTTTCGTGTACTTCCACCTCCTGACACACAGGAAGTACATAAATATTTGTTGACTGACTGACTTATTTGCAATGCAATGCCACATGCCAGCTGGCCCCAGGACTCTGACTTCCCATCTCCTGAGGCAGGATGGTGCTCATTGAGGGGCAATATTCTCTCAGAGGAGGTAGTTTTCCCAGCCATGACTCCCCTCCCAATTATGATAGCTCTATTCTTGGAGCAGGCCCCCCCCCCCCAACTGAGCCCATAGAAAGGACCTATTTCTCATTACAAAATGTCTCTTGCCCCCATGGGAATGCTCTTCAGTGGGACTCCTCCCCTCAATTATAAGTCACGATTTCCCTTTTTATTTTCCTCTGTTTGAATCCTTCCTTTTGCCACTTCACTCAATGTCTCATAACCCTTCTTGCTAAGAGACTCCCAGAGTTATCCTTTCCTTCCTTGCACTCACAAACTTGGTTATGATATATCATAAATTTCTCTTGGTCTTCCACTTCCCCTCTCCTCTTTTATTTATCTTTCAGTTCTGCAATTTAGTGCTACAAAAATACAGCGATTCACATGGAAGGGGAAGAGGTTGAGTGAACATTCACTATGAACTTTCGTATATTCGCTTATAACATTTATACTCCCTTGGGAATCCATAGATTTTATCAGGTTGTTTTGACCAGCGTTTTATCAGGTGTGTTGATTCTATGTCTTCTGTCTTCTAATATTTATTTAGAGAGGTGCACAAACTCTTGGATGTTTTGTAGCCATCCTGCCTTCTGATTTTAGTATCTGTTTGTGCTCTAGGTTTTTAACTGCCTTTTCTTCCCCTAGAGAACGTTGGTGGTTTTAGTCTTTTTCCCTTATATTCCCCTGATGCCTGCTTTCTGACTCCTCCCCACTTGATGGTGACTTTATTATCAAAGCGAGATGTCAAAGCTGTCTCAGCTTTTTCTCCTGCTGAAGAATTTACTTTTCACCAGAATTTCACTTAAGTAGCTTCTGGTGGGGGGGGGGGCAAGATTAGCTCCAAATGGATTCCAGGGTCCTCTGCTTCAGTTGCTATGAAACTACACACATTGGTCCCCTGCCCCAGTTCCCTATAATCTTTAGCTCTGACAGGGCTAACTCAGCATCAGTCACTTTTCGTAGGATTGGAGGAAGACTAGGTGGGTGTTGGGGCAGAGTTCCTGTTGCCTTGGGATTCCCTAAATTAAGGCTGACCTAGGGAGTAGAAAACCTGATCATCTTTCCTTTTTCTCCTCACCACTATCTCCACCCCAAATTCCTGGGCAGAGCTGATGTTCAGAGTTTGTGGCAACAGGATGTCGAGGGAAAAGAAGTGTTGAGGTTTGCCATGAGTCTATAGCAGGAGGGAAATTCCTTCATAGATCCCAATGTAAAATTTGCAATTCAGTTTGTATACCCTTCCAGAATACAGAGGCTGGTGAGGAGAGTGTGTTCCCTACCATTAATTGATAAGGCTGTTACTTTGTTGGGTTGCTTGTCCTTAGAAACAACTATGATAGCTCTATTCTTGGTGCAGAATTCCTTTTTTGTGAACACTTTGAGTGTTACTGGGGACTGAAGAAAATGCCTAATCTTCCATATTATTGGTTACATGACCCAGAAGCCCTTATTTCCTTTTCTTTCAGTAGTAAACATGGGGCTTTCTTTCATAGGTTGGCACCAAAAAAGTGTGATGTTGGGAATACAACCAACTCATTTTCTCTTCACATTCTACACAAGTTTTCCTGAATGCTAAATTAGGCACCATCTGTGCCTTCTGTACATACCAAACATAGCTTCTTGTTTTAAACAGTGACTCAAGATGGAATGTGAAGACAGGCAATGCAAACAACTTACTCTCTGTCCATCACAGCATGAAAGAGACATCAGGAAAAACAAAACACTGAAGGTATGGGCTCTTAGAAGCTTTTCACCTTGTTCCTGAATTAATTTCAACAAAATACTGAAATGACCAAATCACAATCTAGTGACTTTTGGTCAATTCGGTTTAAAACTCCAGCTAAGAAACTACTGACAAAGGTCTTAGAATCTTCCCCATCTCCACTGTGCCACATCCTTAGAGCTGTGCCATCCTGTATTTTGTCTTCCTTCTAGAGAAATGTTTTCATGAGTCAAATCCCCTAATGATTTTTAAAGGTAAATAATGGTAGAAAGAAGGGGGAAGAAACATTCCGTTCTGCTAAGTTTCATATTTTTTCCTCATTGATTCCCCTTTATGGATAATATTTCTATCCCTTTTAGAATCCAGATGGCAAAGGGACAGCTTGTAACCTACATCATCACTGCATCCACCCTGGCTATCTTGTCAGGTTTTTGCTCCCACTGTCATATCCCTCTATGCCTAGATCAGAACCCTTTACTCTGGAGTCCAGAATTCATGTCCCCATTGTCTTTAGAACTGTCAGTCTGGGGTCCGGCAGCCTTACCTGTGGTCTGAGTGAATCCAAAGTTACTTCGCTCACTGTATCTAGCTGGTGCCCAACTCCATACCAGACCACGTTTCACTTTCATATCCCATTCAGTCATCACCCAGGGCATTTTCCTATCATACTTGTCCTTCTTAAAAGCACCTCCCAACTGACTGCTCTATACATCAAATCACCAACCCTGTGACTCCCCAGATACTTTCTTCTCTGGTCATTACTCTCCTGTGTTAGTCATCTTCCCCAATTAGGATGTAAGCTCCTTGAGGGTAAGGGATGGTAACATTTTTAAATTGTGTATCTCCATACTTAGAATTTTGCCTGGCATACAACAGCTGTATAATACATTATTTTTAGTTCTCAGTCATTTATCGGATTGGTAAAGATCATAAATCTTTCAATGCCAACAAAGCCTTTAGACTCTGAGAGTTAAACAGGACTCAAATTAGTCCATAGATCACAGAACCTCAGTTTGAGAGGATTTTTTCCTTTTCTTTAGAAAGATCTGAGTTCATCTCATCAACATAAGTCTAAGAGGAATTCACTGGAAAGCATCCTTGGAAAATTCATCAATGAGCTTCCACTGAAAGATCTTTACTGTGGAACTCTGTTCTCTCTAGGGGAAGCACAGCCCACTTTTGGATGGCTTTAACTGTTAAGAAGCTTTAACTCCTTTTTCAAGGAATCAAAATTCCCCTGCACCCTCTGCCCATTGCTCCAGGTTCCTCTCTCTGAAGCTAAACTGAACAATTCAAATCTGTCTTCTACATGAATGACAGGTCTTTAAATATCTGGAGACAGCAATCCCTTCCTCCCCCTCCCCCACCCTGTGCCTTCTACAGCCTAAACATTCAAGAATTCAACACTTAATTCATTCCTTTACCTCTAGGCACCTCTGATCCTGGAAAGGTAGTTTATCCTCTCAAAGAAAGAAATCTGAGCCACTATATGAGGAAGTGCCTTAAAGACCCTTCTCCAATGTTCTCTTTTTTCTCAACTGTAAAAGAAACTCACATAATAAAGTTTGAATCAGAAGCAGTGATGACATAATATACCATGAGAATAAATTGTTCTGCTTCTGACTTGGCTGGAGAGTTATGTGAATGCTGGGCAGGTTCTGAGAAGCTTTCCTTGGATTTAGCATCAAAATGGTCTCAAATGCTTAAGAAAGAAATCTGAGAAAATGGAGTAGAACCTTTTTCATTTGATCTTTCAACTCTTTCTCCAAAAGTACTGGTATGTGAGATACAACGTTGGGGTAGCATGAAGCTGGGTTAGAAGCCAAGGTGTCTTGGGTTTGTGTCTTGCCTCTGACAAATATTGGCTGTGTGACCGCAGGCAAAATCATTAGAAATCTCAGTGCTCCAGGTAATTCCCTAAAACAGTAAGTGGCAGAGAAGATACCAGCCTCAACTGGCAGAGGGAGTCTGATCACATGTGAGCTCCCTCTCTCAACCCTTTTATAACAGAAGCATTAATATGGTACTCTGAACACTATTTGTCAGCTCCACAACAGTTTCTCTTAAGTTCACCCAATGTTATAAGATTTAGTTGCTGACATCAGAGAGGACAGGCTCTTTGATTTCCTACAACTGTAGAGCTAGAAGAAAACTTCAAGGTTCAACATTACTTGTTTAACAAATGAAGAAAGTAATGTCTAGAGCTAGAAAACTGATTTGGCCAGACAAGTTAATGGGAAAGCAAACCCAGACTCTCCAGTATTCTTTCTACTATCCTGTCTCAAATATATTTTCCTAAAAAACAAATCCATACAAACAAAATCCTTTATACAAAGGTTTTTTAATAAAATCTGGTGGGATTCACATGCCAAGTCTGGATTAGCTCCATCAAAGTTCTTTATTTCTAAAGAATTTCAAATCCAAGCCAGTTCTGAACCCAACTGAAGGCAGTAGCCTCTATTAAAAGGAGGTGAATTGGGGGAATACATTTTGCCACTTTCCCCTGTGTCTAGCTGTGGCTAATTGATTTGGACTCTCTGTTTTCCTTAGATTTGATACCATCATTACCACAGCAGTCACTGAGTTAAGCCTGTCTCCATCATGAATTTCATATACTTCCTCCCTGACAGGACTCATCAATCCCTATTGCTTTTTACCCAGCCAAGCCCCAGCGCTTTCCCCTGGGGAGACCTTTGCTGCTCTCGATACTTAACCCCTGAACCTGGCCTAATCCATCACCTCCAACTGAATGGTGACACAGACGAGGCCTCTCCCTGAAGGCAGGGCTACCCGCCTTTCCACTTGGAAAGCAGGGAGAGAGCCATTCTCAGCATCTGTCTGCTTTCTTCTTGTCTCCACTGCCTGGTGCTTCCCATAATGATGGTTTTACTGTCAAGGTATTTGGCTGCATTAGTTGGGAGGGGAGGGGGTGCATTTAATGCAGCATCATCTATGTTTCTGTTAAATCCTTAGGAGGTTCCTTTGGGAACATCTGATAGACCTTTCTTCCCTTGAGTGTCCTCAGGAGAAACTATAATTCTCAAATAAGGTTTTCCCTCAAAATCTTCAAGGAAAAAACTTTTACATATTCTTATGGATAGATAGCTATCTGAATCTTATTAAAGGGCTGAAAAACTCTAACTCCAGAGGAAAGAATTGATCTTTCCTAAATCCAACACATGGCTGAACAGCTACCAGTCCTTAAAAAACAAGACAAAAATTTACACCTTCCTCTCTATATGTAATGAGGGATCGATGAACATTTCTCACTTACCTCATAACCAAACTGCAGCTCATCAGCAGTCAGCATAATGATGTCATCATCAATAGCAAGCACTGCTTCTGTTTCGATCTCATCATATGGGAAAAAACGATTACTCAGCTTGTTTTCAGCTGTTCTCACTACTTTCAAAGGAACTCGGATCTTGGGCCAAAGAGAATCTGAGATGGAAAACACCAAACAGTACTTACTTTATTTCAACATAAATATATTACATATTTGTATGTAACTGTTATATTTGTTTTGCTAACTTCTGGTTGTTTCCAAATTGGGGAAGGAATGGTGGTGAGGGACAAGCCCTGATAAACGAGCTTATGCTCATGGCAATGAGGTCTAGGAGAAAGCACTGGCCTGGGGAAAGACAACCATGGCTGAGTTCTGCCTCCCACACTTACTAATTTGTGGGATCCAAGGCAAGTCGCCCTATTTGTCTGAACCTTGGGTCCTCTACAAGTAAAATAGGAGTGCTAATACTTGTACTACAAACCTGAAGGTACTTATGTGAAGAAAGTACTTGAGAAATAGTGAAGTGATGGAGAAACGAAAGTTATTATGGTTCTAAGGCAACTATTAGGAGGTTTGTGGGTATCTTGTTGGGACATTAAAAAGGAAACCTTTATTGTGTACCTACTGTGGGAAAAACACTAGATGATACAGCACTGAGCATACAAAATGAAGTTATAGAGCTCCTGCCTTCAAAGAGCTTCTGCTTTAACCAGGGAAAATAAGACATAGGAAGATGATACTTGTAACTCCTAAGAACTTTCTCATTATTAAAGCAGTTAGTGGGAATATATAGCCTGTGAATTGAATATGATGAGAAGATACATTTTAAAAAAATTAAGGGGGGAGAAAGAATGATGCACTGGAGAAAGGAGAGGTAAAATGAGGTAAATTATCTCATTTAAAAAAGGCATGAAAAAGCTTTTACAGTGGAGGGAAAGATGGGGAAGGTGGAAGAAGTGTTTACATTTAACTCTCATTGGAACTGGCTCAAAAAGAAAATAACATCAACACTCAAGTATAGAGATCTATCTTTCTCTATGGGAAAATCGGAAAGGAAGAGGATAAGGGAGGGGGGAGGTGCTGATGGAAGAGCTGGTGGGTTGGGGAGGCAGCAGTCTCAAGCAAAACACTTTTGAGGATGGACATAGTTGAATGGAGAAAGAGAACAGAATAAAGGGAGGGGGAAACAAGATAGTGGGAAATAAACAGCAATCATAACTGTGAAAAAAAATTACAGCAAGTTTCTCTGATAAAGATCTCATTTCTCAAATACATAGAGAACTAAGCCAAATTAATAAGAATACAAGTCATTCTCCAATGGATAAATGTTCAAAAGATATAAACAGGAAGGTATCAGACAAAGTAATCAACGCTATCTAGTCATCTGAAAAATGCTCCAAATTACTATTAGAGAAATGCAAATTAAAATAACTCTGAGGTACTACCCCATACCTATCAGATTGACTAACATGACATAAAAGGAAAATGACAAATACTGCAGAGGACATAAGAAAATTGAGAGACCAATGCACTGCTGGTGGAGTTGTGAACTGATTCAACCATTCTGGAGAGCAATTTGGATCTATGTCCAAAGGGCTACAAAACTGTGCATAGCCTTTCGCATAGCAATTCCACTATTAGATCTGTATTTCAAAGAGACTTATTTAAAAAAAAGGAAAGGACTCGTATGTACAAAAAGTGGTAGCAAAGAATTAGAAATTAAAGGAATGTTCATAAATTGAGGAATGAATGAACAAGTTGTGGCATATGACTATGATGGAATACTATTGTACTATAAAAAATGATGAGCAGGATGCTCTCAGAAAAACCTTAAAAGACTTCCATGAACTGATATAAAGTGAAATGAGCAGAGCCAGAAGAACATTGTACACAGTAACAGCTATACTGCATGATGATCAACTGTGAATGACAGCTGCTCTCAGCAACATAATAATATAAGACAATTCCAAAGGCCTCGAAAAACACTATCTACCTCCAGGGAAAGAAATGATAGAGTATGAATGCAGATTGAAGCATACTTTTTTTAAAAAAAGATTTTTAAAATTTTTCTTAGTTTTTTTTGGGGGGGGGTTCTGTTTTCTTTCACATGGTTAATACAGAATTATGTTTTGCATGATTGTGCATGTATTACCTATATCAAATTACCTGCCTTCTCAAGGAGGGGGGAGGTCGAGGGACAAAGGAAGGGAGGAAGGGAATTTGGAACTCAAAATTTTAAAAATAAGTTAAAAATTGGGAATGTAATTGGGAAAAATAAAATATGACATTTTAAAAAATTATTCAGGATTTGCTAGACACCACCACATTCATCCTGATTTAAGTTTTAAAAGCTGATGACAGTAGCACAAATTTTTTATTTCCTTTCATGCTAATTCAGGTTCAATTTCCTTAAAAACAAAAAAAAAGTTCAGTTTAAAAGAGTATGAAATTAAGACTTTTTGGTAAAATGCACATCTCTTTTTTTCTCACAACATATCTGAAAAGATAAGAAGGTAGGAAAAAAGGCAACTGGCTTTAGGCAGGACAACTTGGGCACAAAGTTGTTTAAGTGACATAAGCCAAGTCTGAAGCAAGCCTTTCGGGAAAGCCAGAAAAAAGCGCTAATATGTCAACACATCTCAATGTATTTGATCCAAAGATGAAGATCACACTTCTCCTGCTCTAGTACCTTTGGTGTCCTCCCCTCAGTTCATTAGAGGAGGGTCACCACTGTCCTAGATGCCTCCCTCACATTCTCTGGACACTTCAAGGAGCCAGCAGGCCACCCACTGGTCATCGCTATGCAATGAGCCCATCTTCTCTTTAGACTGTTCATTTGATACCATCCTTCACACCACTTGTACACAACTCCTGATGGTAATGGGCTACTCTCTGCGGACACTCACCAGAAGCCTCACCACCGTCCTCTGGGTGATACTCAACCTCAATTCCTGGGAGTCTGTAGCATCCCCTGAGAGCATCAGTGGAAGATCACTGATCTTCAGCCTGCTCCATGTCCTTTTTAAAAATGGCCACTGCTACATTCTGTTTTTTCTGGATAGACAGTCAGGTCAAACTCTCTTAACTAAGAGCATGGGGGTGGAACTGGAAAGAAGATATGGAGCAAAGACTTAAAAAAAAGAAGAAGCAGATTATGTGTCTACCAGTCTTTGTACCTGAATTACTCACAATCAGGAAAAGAGCCTTCAGTGTGAAGATGGGAGACCCAGGTCCTTCCCCTCTTTGTGCCATGAATTCACTGTGTGACCACAGGCAAATTACATATTCTCTCTAGTTTCAGTTTGCCCATTTGTAAAGTGATGAGACCAGATGAACCCTAAAGGCCCTTCTAACTCCCAAGCCCTATAATTCTGTCTAATTCTACTATTTGAGCTATTTTTCCACATGGCGAGGTGACAGGAGACTTGAGTACATCTCTGTGACCCTGAGCAAGTCACCTAAACAGTCTGGGTCTTGGTTTCTTAATCTCTACACTCAGGAGATGGGATTCTGGATCAGAGATGAGACCCCAGGTTTGTGGAGACCATTTAGGGAGTATGCAAACAGAGACGGGAAAAAATGATCACAGCTTGATTTTCACTGATCTCCACCAAAGCTGAGCATTTCTTTCAATTATTTAAAAACATGACTTTAAGCAGTCCCTAAGCCCCAGCAGACCACCAAGACGCCATGAAACCAAAACGGTTACAAATCCCCTGCAGCGGAGCATCTGAGGTCCTTTTTCTGCCTCTACTTCCCATGATCCTATCATTTTCAAACATCAGCTCATCAAGCATATAGAGAGTCTGTGTGAAGGTCCAATCTAGTATACATCTTTGTTCAGTCACATCACTCCAGAAAATGTCCTCTTACTCTGCCTCCTCTGATAACTTTGATTTAAAAGGAACCCTTGCCATCAATTTGTTAGTACAAAGACTGGAGGTTGGTCTTAACGAAACAATAAAGAATGTAGCCCTCGTCAACTGGACAGTGTAACAAACAGTCCACTCTCCTGCTTCTCTCTCTCTCTTACACACACACACACACACACACACACACACACACACACACACGCATACACATACAGCACACACATGCACACTTACATCCAAACACACATGAGTGGGGAAGTAGTCTTATGTATGTTGGCCACTTTGGCAAAATGCATATATTTCTCCAAGCCAGCTGGAGTTTGTATTTTGACATGCTGAACAGAATAGGACATTAAAACTAAAGATAATTTGGCTTATTTGTTTTCCAGATGTGGACATCCAAAGATGTGCATTGTTGAAACAGAACTAATCTGTCCACCTATCCTGTAACGTTTTCAGATGCCAAAAGGCGTTGGGATTTTGACGGGGACAACATTAGCCAGGGAAGCTGAAGGGCATGATATGGAACTTGGGTTCAAGAAAGAGGACTGAATCCTGGTATTTACTGAAAGTGTAATCAGCATGACTTCCTGCCCCAAGGCTGACCACACAGAGTCAGAGAAGAGCTCTGTTCCAGGGGATGCTCCTGCTGGGGGTGAGGAGCCAAGGACCAGTACTAACTCTGGCTCTTACCCTTGCCTTCTTTTCCTTCCAGGTGAGGGGGAGGCCATCATGATGGGAAACACATGATAGTGGTAGCAGGCCCAAAAGGAAAAGTATTGTCATAAATTTCTCCTTCCCCCAAAAGAATCCTGCTGTATGGGAAGAAGAGATACCCATAACAGGGATGGGAACTTGGGTAACAATAAAAAGATGGTAGAGCTACTCCCAAAAGGTGCTTTCCAAAAGCAGTTTCATTTTCTGCACTTCACCAAACCTAGTCCAGGCCTCAGCTTTTACAAGCAAACAACAACCAACGTAGAGAAGACACTTCCCCTCATCTAAACATTTACTGGCTTCCACAGACAAATCCTGGTAAAGCCCCCAAGGAGTTCACTGACTTACTGGCAAATGAAAAAATGTAGGCAGAGAAGCTTAAGAATTACCCCAGAGAGAGGGTCTCCAGTCAGCTGGTGGGCCTAGGCTAAACTAGGTTTTTCTTTCTTTTCCCCTTTGTATCTTGAATGAAATAAGGCTGGCCCCTCGCATCTTGTGCCTCATCCTATGTGGGGGTGGGATGGAGAGGTGAAGGCAACAAAATTGAAATGTCACCTTCCATTCATAGAGTATTCAGGAACATATTTCTTAAACATTTGGCTAACTTTATGAAAGACAAACAGTTGGGCAGGATGAATCAGTAACCTCACTCTTTCTCACAGGCTCAGCTTTTCCCCCAACCTGAAGAGAAAAAAGGACTTTTTGTGCCAATCTAAAAAAAGGCTAAAATGTATTGACTAGCTCTTGTCTCCATGAGGGATGCCAAAAAAGATGTGTGAGCAAAGGAAATGTTTACCAACTTGGCAAAGGTGCTAAAAAGTATATGAGATGACTGACAGTGACCCTAAGCCCATCTGGCCTGCCATCACCACAAGCACAACCACAGGTCCCAAGAATCAACACTCACTTCCTTGCCAAATGTTGAACCACTTTAGGAGATCCTAAGTTACCCTGGGCAGCTGGAATCCTGAGAAAGGACCGTAGAACACTAGGGCCACTATCAGAAAATCGCTCCATTTTCTCACTCAAGCCAATGGCAATTTGAGAATGAGAAAGAACGCTGACTGTGGAGTCAAAAGACCTGGATTCAGATCCCATCTCTGGCTTATCACCTGTGACTTAGACGAGCCTTTTCCTCTCAGGGTCTTCACTGGTAAAATGTCATGGTTAGACTAGATGATTTCTCCAGTTCTTCCCTTCCAGACCTAAGTCCTATGATCCCTTGCCACCTCCTCTGGATTTCCAATCCTGCCTTTCCAAAGCCAAACCCACCTTGCCTGTCAAAGTATTCAAATAACCACAGTTGGATATGATCACTGGTGAGGAGGGATAGATGTTGCAAGGCTATCTCAACCTCAAAATTAAAATCAATTAAAATGGAAGAGCTAATGCAAACTTGTCCAAAATGTACAAGAGATTATTAGCCTTATTGAACTAAGGGCTCTAGTCAAACAATCTCGTTTTCCATTAAGCTTGAAAAGCAAGAAGGGGAAGAGGAGAAATCAGTGATCCTCCTTTTCTTCTGACAGAATTCAAAACCAATGTCATGAAAGTAAGCCAGAAATTTCTACTGCTAATCCTAAGCATTTACTTAAACTTTAAACTAGCAATTTTGATTTGTGTTTAGTGGAGTTAGAGAAAGGAGGAGGGAAGAGGGAAGGGGATAAAGAGACAGTCAGAGACACATAGAGAAAAACATTTCTGCCTACACCAAAATACTCCAAGCAGCAGACATGTTAACCGCAATATTTATTTTAGTAAATGCAGAGAAAGTGAAAAACATTACTTTGGCCTCTAATATTTCAAAGCCCTGGATGCTTTAAAAAATTACTAATACTTTACATTAAAAGTCATATGTCTTTGCAGGCATGAGGACTAGTCAGAGCTGACAGCTACATTTACCAACTGAATAAATGCTCCACTGAAGATTAAACATGGTGCATGTTCTTTCAAAACAACCACATCTCCAGGGCCAACACCTCAGTTAAAACCACCATAGAAAAAGCGGGTCCATTTTTTAAAGTGTCAACATTTGGCCCTTATCAGGCCCGTATCTTCTTAACGTCCCCTCAATCCATACCCCAAATTCAAAAGATTTAAAAAACAGTCAAAGCTCCCAAAGACCCAGGATTTCGGGCTAGAAGGGATTGGTTTTCTGAACCCAGCAATGCAGTCAGCAGTACTCAGGGTTATACAGCACTGTGACATCACCTCAGGTAACAAGGTGCTGTAGAAGGAAGCACTGTCAGAGCTGGAGGAATGTTTGGATCAAAAGGAGTGTCAATTTAGCATAAGTTAATGAACTGTCCCTAGGAGCCTTTTGGAGATGAGGTCCAAAGAAGTGAGATCACCTGCCAAAGGTTACCCAGGACTAGTCGTCGGTGACAGAGCAAGGCTAGAAAGTGTAGCTGTCTGACTCCAAAGCCAGTGTTCTCTTCCCTTCCTCTTCATCCCTGGCATCCCCACTAATAGCAGGTTTACCCCAGGGTTTATCCGGGCTCCTCTTCTCTTCTCTTCTCCCTCTAAACTAGTTAGCTTAGTGATTTCATCAGCTCCCATCAGTTCAATTATCACCTCTTTTCAGACAACTCCCAGATCTCTATATCTTTCTCTAGTCTCTATCCTGTGCTCCCAACCCACATCAACAATTGCCTTTTGGGCATGTGAAACTAGATCTACCAAAGACATTTCAAACTCAATTTACCTGAAACAGAACTCATTATTTTTCCTCCTATACTCTCCCCTCTTTCCAAATGTTCTCTTCCTGGAAAGGGCACTCTCACCCTCCCTGTTAACACTGACTCCCAATCCAGGTATCACCCTCGCCTATCTAACCCACTAACAAATCCTGCCATTTCCACCTTCACAACACTTCTGCTATCTGTCTCCTTCTTTCCCTCACAGAGCTGCCACCTTAGTAAAGGCCCTTGTCATCTCCTCCTTGGACTATGGTCCAAGTAGCCTTCCTGCCTCAAATCTCCCCCCACTTCAATTCATCCTCTACCCAATGCCAAAATGGTTTTTCCAAAGTGAAGGCCTGACCATAACAAACCCTGCTCAGAGAGCTCCGTTGCCTGCCTGTTCTCTGGGGTGAGACATACACTCCTTTGCTATCTGGCCCCTCTCTAGCTTTCCTACACTTTCCTCTCCTACACACACTCTACGGGCATTTCCTTAAACATCACACTCCATTTCCCATATCTGTGCCCTCTGCCCCCTCACTTCAGTCCTTAGATTCCCTGGCTTCCTTCAAGACTCAGGTCAGATCTGAGCTGCTCCAAGAGGCCTTTTCTGCTCCCCTAGCTGCTGAGGCCTTCCCTGCCCCACATGCCCTCCACCTGCTCTGTAGAGATCTTTAGCCACCTGGTTGTCTCTCCCATTAGAGAGGAAGCTCCTGAGGGCAGGATCCATGTTTTTGCCTTTCCTCATCTCACCAGCACTCAGCACGGTGTCCAGCACATCCTTAGTGCTCGTTAGTCTGATGTGACTTCACATTTCCCCTTGCTCCTTTTCCTCCTATCATCAAACACCTTCTGTGATGTCATGGTCCTCTCAGAGAATGAAGGACAGACAACAAAGTGATGAAGACAGTGACCCATCGTTTATGCCAATACAAAAATGGAGGGAATAGCAATTCTAGAAAAGTATGTTATAAACAGCAGTTTCTAGAGGGGGAAAAGGATGCACTGTGCTTCAGAATCAGGCAGATGGCATGAGACAGCCAGCCCTTCATTTGAAAACACAAGGCATTTCACTGATTCACAAAGAAAGCAGACATCATTCAAAGGGAACCAAGGGCTCGCTGCATCAAAGTAGCTAATGCTCTCTGCTCACCCATGGCCAAGTCACTTCACTTTTTGGAGACTCAGCCTCTTCCTCTCTAAAAGAGTACCTCAATATCTGTGCTACCTGGGCATTGTGGGATTGTGGGAGAGAAAAGCTTTGTAAACTTTTTTTTGGAGGGCGGAAGGCAAGGCAACTGGGGTTACATGACTTGCCCAAGGTCACACAGTTAGTGTGTCAAGTGTCTGAGGTCGCATGTGAACTCAGGTCCTCCTGACTCTAGGACCAACTAGTATTCTATTCACTGCGCCACCTAGCTGCCCCCAAACTCTTTTGCATACCCCATGAGGTTGTAAGAAGAGTTAAATGTCTTCTGTTTGTTCAGGTTTTTAAGGTTTTTAATGATACAAAAACAAAAAAAGAATCATCCTTTGACAACCTCCTGACATTAGGACCGTGTTTCTGAAAGCTGTTAGAAGAGCACGGACTCTGGGAGAACACTGCCCAGAGACCAGCTCACTTACATTTATTGATGCTCATTGCCGGGCAACCTGTAGAGTGATGAACTTCTCAGTCACAGCAATTCTTTTTTTTTTTTTTTGGAGGGCAGTTGGGGTTAAGTGACTTACCCAAGGTTACACAGCTACTTTTTTGTGTTAAGTGTCTGAGGCCAGATTTGAACTCAGGTACTCCTGACTCCAGGGCCGGTGCTCTATTCACTGCGCCACCTAGCCGCCCCAGTCACAGCAATTCTTAAAGACCATGTACAAAGTTACAGAGGGCTGTGATACGATCGGCATTCATGGATGAAGGGCATGTGCTGAAATCCCTGCTTCTTGGAGGAAATCTCAAATATCTGTACAGTGGTCAGCTAGTTTGTTCTTCCTCTGTAAAGCCCTGGAAAGTTGTTATGTTGGTGGTATCTCCCAAACCATCTCCCCAGCACCCTTCTTTACACAAAATGCTATGGAAATGAGACTTAATATTGTTACTGCACTTAGAGAAACAGAAATACAGAACTTTCAGGGTTCCCAAGCTGATCTTGGACATAACATCAACATGATCTGGGGGTGGTAATGAATCAAGGAATATAAGAATCCTTGAAGAATCAAAGCTGTGAGTAATTCAAGAGACAATCAGAGAGACATGTTGGATGTGAACAGACTAACACATATGAGCACATTGCTAATGATGAACAAATGCAAGACAGACAGCACCAAAATTACAAAGGACAAGAAAAAGTGGTGGGCCAGCCAAAGGCCTAAGGCTGTTTGAAGGAGGGCCTCTAATACTGTGTTTGGAACAAGAAAGACAAGGACTTAAGACAAAAGCAGAGTGGCATCCTGATCAGGGCCCTAGATATCACCCCTCACACCAATTGGCTGTGCCTCCCACAGACAGGAATTAAATGATGCTTGGAGAGTTTTGCCCTCCATCTTCATGGAATCACAAACCAACTGGTATTTCCCCAGTCTTATGGTTAATAGAGTCATATTTCCTGCTCCCCAAATCACTCTAATTCATAGGAAACATCTCCTGAAGTAAAAAATCTCATTCCTCTTTTGCTTTTACCAGGCTTTAACGAAAGGCTTTCTCTCCATTGCCAACAGTTCCTTTTCCCCTCTGCATTCCCATTCCATCCTGTCCCCTGGAGCCCTTCTACTGTTAAATTTCCTTTCATTCTATATTTCTTTTCACAATCTCCCTGTCTTATTGTGCTCATGGAAACCTGGCTCTCTCCAGAAAACACAACATCCCTGAGCAGTAATACTTCTTAATGCTCTCTGAAAACCTAGGGCATGAGGTGGATTCGGCATACTCCCTGCTCTCCATTGCCATTAAAGAGCCCTTCTGCTGCTGACATCTCTCTGTGCTCTCTTCTCCGCTGAGGTTCTCTTCATCCATCCATATCACCCAGTCTAGATCTTCATTGCCATGATCCACCAGCCTCCAGGTCTCTCCTTCCTTTATCAAGATGTGACTCACAGTCTTCTTCTCTGCCATCACCCTTTGAAACTTTGATATACAAACTGCTCACCAAAGAGCTGGCCTCCAACTTCGTCAGCTTCCTCCATTTATGACTTAAGTATTTACTACACTTCAGGTACTGACAGCACAGTCAGACATGAGTTCCCATAGTCACTTACCCCAGTCCCACTTTGTGATTCTCCTCAGATTATATGTTCCTAATTTCCTACCTCAATCCTTCCAAACTACTTTTATGTCCATCCTTCCATCCTTCCTCTCACCCCAGTCCATCCTCCTTATTCTGGCTCTACTTCTCCTTTTGCTAATCCATTCAAGTATCCCCATCCCTACAGAACTCCTTGTCCCCTTGCTTTTTGGGGGGTGATTCCTGAGCAATCCTTCATCCTAGCTCATCCCACTACTTCTTGCTTTGTCTGCTCTCATTCTCATGCTGCTGAAGAATGCTGGAGGGGTCATAACAGTGTATTAACTAGGTTGATCAGACATTGTGTTATCTAATCTCCAATGAAGCTGTTTTTCCCAAGGTCAACAATAATCTCTGAACTTCCAGATCTAAGACCTCTGTTCTCATCTTCCCTGAACTCTTTTTATGGCTTTGACCCTGCTAAATACTCTGGTCATTTATACCCTTCTCTTTCTCTGACTTCTATGACATTACAGCTTTGGCCTGGTTATCCTCCCCCCCATCTGACTCTTCCTTCTCAGTCAGATCTGGATCTTAATTCTCCTCCTGTCCTCTAACCACTATATTCCCACAAGGAGCAGTTTCCTGCTTAATACTCCTTTCTTTCATGGTCTCATTTGTTTCTATCTGCCTAATTATTGCTATGCAACATCTATCCAAAGTCTATCCTAATTCCTCTCTGAAATAACAGTCCCACATCATCAACTTGCCTCTTAGATTCTTCTTCTGGATGTCTCATTCCAAAGTTAACATGTCTTCATGGATTCCAGCTAATTCCCCAATACTGACATTCAATCTCCAACTTGTAGGCATTAACACAAGCCATTCCTCATGATTAGAATGGATTCCTTCCTTCCCTCTTCCTCTCACAATGCTTTTCCTTCCCCTTTTGAGGTTCAATTCAGATTCTCTCTTCTCCATGAATCCTTCTCGCAGCACCTCAATATCCACTACACTGACCCTTCTCAATTAACTTTCTTGCTGTTTTTGTATTGTTCAGTCATGTCTAACTCTTCACGATCCCATTTACAGTTTTCTTGGCAAAGATCCTGGAGGGGTTTGGCATTTCCTTCTCCAGCTCATATTTACAAATGAGAAACTGAGGCAAACAAGGTGAAGCGACTTGCCCAGGGTCATACAGCCGGTAAATGTCTGAAGCCATATCCGAACTCATGAAGATGAGCCTTCCAGAGTCCAAGACCAGTTCTCTACGCATTGAACCACCTAGCTGCCCCTTTACAAGTCACTTATTTTGGGTACACATTATATTCCCCAAAGAGAATGGAAGTACCTGGAGAGCAAAAGCTGTTTTTTCTATTGTTAAACCTCTAACATCTAGCTCAGTACCTTGCACCCAGAAACTGCCTAATGAAGGATTATTAAATTGAATGGGAAACATGGAAGATGTGGACTAGAAAACAGCACCACTAGCTGAATTCAGAACTGAGTGGCAGGACTCTGGAAGTCATTGTTAATGATCCAATGCCAGCGTCACAGGAATTCTCCAGGAGACTGACAGCCTCAGTGATCTGGGCTGGGCCCTCTTCCATTTACTGCATTTATCAATGACTTGGACAGGAATATTGAGCATTCTTAGGAAGGTGAGACAGTTCATATGCTGGATGACAGAGTCAGTATCCAAAATGGTCTTGACTGGTTAGAAACGCTAAGCAGAATCTAGGAGGCTAGAATTTAATGGAGAAAATTGCCAAGTCCTATACTTCAGGGCAAAAAAAATAGCCTTCACAAGATTAGATAGCGGTTTATATGAAATAGCTGGGGGGTTTAGTCAACTACAAGTTCAACCTGAATCAGTAGGGGGATATATCAGCCATAAAGACTAACTGGATTTTGGAAGGCAGGAAGAGAGACACAACTGCTGGGAGAGGAAGCAACAATGCTGTGTATCCTGTTCTGGGCCCAGTCCCTGTCTGGAGTGTACCGTATGCAGTTCTAGGTGACACAATTAGGTAGGACAATGATTCTCCCCTAGCTGGAGAGTATCCAGAGGATGGCCACTAGGATAGTGACAGAGAGTCCTCATTGCATGAAGATCAGGCGAAGGAACGGGGGACCTGGAGAAGAAAACATCTAAAGGGGACGTGATGACAGCTGCCTTTCAGTGGTGTGGACGACTGGCATGTGAAGGGCAGTTAGAGAGTATGTAGAGGAGACATCATCGTCCTTCTCTTGCTCTAGAGCAGGAGTTCTTAACCTGGGGTCCTTAGGCTTGGGCTTTTTTTGCCAATTGCAAAAAGCTAAATTTAGCCATGAGGCAAAGAAGAACAAGGTGGGAAGCGAATGTGCCCTCCTTGGAGGTTTCAAGGAATGGGTTGGGCTAAGGTCCCTTCTAATCCTCACCTTCCGGGATTCTGTGAATGCAGCAAAGATTATCAAAAGTGGTAGAGAACCTGAGTATTAATGTCAAGAGAATGTTAAATGAAGGGCACATACCAAACCCAATATGGCCTAAAAGGGCTACGTGTGACCCAGTAGATAAGATGCCCCCATCCACAATGTCACTGGTCCATCAAGGGGCACAAGTTGTAGGATAAACTAAAGAATCTCATCAAGCAAACTAGAACCAGCCTCACATCAATCAGCAGCCAGTCTAGACCAGGAATGTCCTCTAGGCAGCGGCCAGGAGTTGAGATCCCAGCTTTACGAAGCCCAATTAGAAGAGAATAGCTATAAAGTGCAGACACTATAGCCAGGCCATAAACCAGGCCTTATCAGTGACAGGGAGGCACATTACACCAACTTCAAACTCATTCCTTGCTCTAATCCATCAGAAACTTCCTGGCTTTAATAGGCTATAAATGGCAAGGGCTTTGAAGTCCCTGGGATTAGGATCTGGGATAGACAGACTGAATGAGAAACTCAATGCAGGTGGAAAGTACTCTATGGGGCTGAATTAAAAACAAATCCAATTAATCAAAAAGTCCTCATCCCTGGCTGCCAGTGAGGAGATTACAGGAGTGGCCAGTGCATTAAAAATAAACAAATAGGGGCAGGCTGATGGGCAGGAGTGACAAAGTGCTTAAGGGCAGCCAATGGGAGGCTTTGGCCAGTGCTCACTTTGGGGTGCTAAGCCAAAGGCTATGAGGGGCATGCACTGCTGACCTTCCCAGTAAGAGGCAAGGGCATCTTCTTTTGGAAAGCCAGCACAGTATCAGAGCAGAGATAAGGAAGGAGAAAACTAATGCCTTTTAAGTTGTGTTTTTATGTAAACAAATCATCTGGGATTGCTGAGGGAAGCTAGGGTCTGTTTTCCTCAGGTTGTGAGGCTTTGATCCCCTGTGATTCCTAAGTCTTCCCAAACCTAGGCCACAGTATACACCATGCACAGCCCTGACTAAAGTGGGCCACCCTAGACCATAAATGGGCAGTCTGTGAGTAGCAGACCCAGGGTCTCTTTTGGGCAGACATCATTGTGCCTTTTTTCACTATTGTCACAGTACTTACTGGGTAAGCGAAACAGGTGCTCTTAATTTAAATTCTGGTTCCGCCAATTGTTACCCCATGTGAACTTCCCCTCCCTGGGTCTTGGTTTCCTTATTTGTAAAACAGTGGTCTAGCACTAGGTGATCCCCACATTTCCTTCCTGAAGTGCCAGGGAGATGAAGGATGTCATCTCCGTGCCTTCCTCTGCAGGAAAACTAGATATGGGACCTTGGCAGAGGCACTGCGCCTCTGAGTCTCAGTCTCCTCATCTCTAGGGATCATCATGGAGACAGGAACCAACCCAAGCAAAAACCCAAACCAGGTCCCATCACCATCAATTTTCCTTCTTTTCTTACCTTCTGGAGGGTTTTTATTCTGGTTGTTCCAGACAACTAACAGCTTGGAAAGGCTGGGCACCTTAGACACCTCCGTGATGACCCTGAACAGGCTTTCCACTCGATCATAGGTGAGGACGATGGCAGTGAAACCCTGGGACTGTGGCGGGATCAGTGGAAGGAACAAAGGGTTGCTCACACTGCTCCATTTCTGTAAGATGCCAGATAAACAAAGATCAGAACAATGGGGCTGCCCCTTTCCCTTCAAATGCCCAAATATCTTCATAAGTCTGCTAACCTGCACCAAGACAGAGTCTCAGAGACCCTCCTGATTGACTCTCCTTCCATCTAACTCAATGTAACCTTGCCGGAAGCACACTAGGACAAGGCACTAACCATGGTGGGCTCAAGGCTCCAGGGGGCTTCAATCCTGACTGCCATGTCCACAAGCACATGACTCAGTTCTCTAAACCTCAGTCTTCTGTGAAATGATCCTTACATTACCTGCTTCACAGGGGGATTTGGAGGAAAGTAGTTTGTACGCAATAAATCAGTACAAATATTGGAGGTTATGTTATTGTTGTTTGGATAGAGAAAACTGCACAGCCTGGGAAGCTGGGTGATGGAGGATGAGTGATGCCAGGATGCCCATGGGGCTAAGGCACACAAACAATTGCTCATGCCAGGATCTCCCTGATGCGGTATGTGGGAGACTCTGCCCCAGCATTCCCATCCGTGAAGAGATCTGAGAGACTCTCTATAACTATTTCCCAGTTTCCTGGTATATGTCACGTAGTCAGACCCTCAAGGTGTCCTACGACCACACCCAGACCACTGGTGGGCAGCCACTGCCATTGTACATGACAGCAGCTGCTTCCCAGATGGAACAGTTTAGGCCGAGAAATGCACAAACCCCACAAATTACACATGAAATGAGAATTCATGGAGACAGGATGGGATGACTGGAGCTACAATGTAATGAGAAAAGTAGGGCCAAAAAAGCCCACACTGCACCAGATCTGAATTTCACAACAGAAAGAGACACTTGGAAAGGTCACCCTCAAAATGCTGACTTCCTCCCCATGACTCTCATTTTCTCCTATTCAGCTATGCACGCCCTTAAAAGGTGGGTGAGTCCAACTATTTTTTATTAGCATCTAACTACATGTCTTAAAATCCTCTGGAGTTTCCATCCCCAAAGTCTTCTCATTCCTTATATTCCACAAATTTATGTAGAGGCTTAAGGGCAGAAATGATACAAAGTTCATCATAATTAACCAGCAGGGGTCATAGAAATTCCCATGTTAGAAGCTGCTGAAGGGGGAAACAACAGAAAGATGACAGAGACTTAGAGAAGAAGCTGTGTGAGGGAAGCCACTAGCACGATTCTAAAGGAGGGACTCGGGAGTCTTCGTACGGGCACTTCTGACTGTCATTCTTCTGCTTGAAAAGATTCAGTGGCTGCCTACTGCTTTTAGGATCAACTATGAACTCCTCAGATTGGCATTCAGGGACCTCTCAAATCGGGCTCTGTCTTACCTTCCCAGTCTTATTTCAAGTTATTCCCCTTCCCATCCTTGGTGGTATAGCCAAAATAGAACACTAGCTGTTCCCTGAACTGAACATGGCAGACCCCACATCCAACTCTGCACAGCCCATCGTGTATGCTGAGAAAGCACTCTCTTCTCACCCCTGCCCTTCAAAGCCTTCAGTTCTCTCAAAGCTCAGCTCAGGTACCATCGCTTCTTCTGGAAAAGCTTCGCTGCTTCTGTTCCGGCCCAACCCCCACCACCATCATTAATGTGTGCTCTCTCCCTCCCAATGCTTTGTATGTAACTGAATATGTGTTTGTCCTCCCAGTAGAACAGAAGCTTCTTTCGTTGGGGGACTTAGCTATTTTTGATTATGTATCCCTAGCACTGGGCCTTAAATGAAGCAGATGCTTGGTGAATTGAATTTAACTGAATGAAGAAACTGAGATTTGAGTAAGAATTTCTTCTTCTCAGTTTTTCTCCAAGAGGCTACTAAAAGTCCTTTCCCCTTGGTGGCTAAATCTAGTCACTGGGCAAAGCCTATCTCCAAAGGCAGTGATTTCAGAAAGGAAATGGAATGAAATGCACCAAATACTGAATCCTGACACAAAATGGGCAGACAGATTTTAAAAAGGTAAATATTGCTATTGACACAGAAGGAGAATATATCAAAACTCTAAGAAACTCCAGTTTGTTCTTTGGATGGGAGGGTAGGGGTGAGAAACCAACAGATTCAAATGCCACTGATTCCTCAAAAGAGAGGGCAAGTTGTCTGAAAGATATAAAGATCGATTTCAAGGAACAGTTCCATGAGAATTCAAACTGGGGTAACCCTTGTGGTGGACAACAGCTCTGTGCCGGACACAGCCAGAAAAGAAAAGCCAAATTGGCTGGTGAGGTGCACAATGCATGGCTTGCATCTCAGCCTGTATGCTGATTCTTGCTTGGTGAAATGAAGGGAAGGAGGGCAGGGGAAGAATCCTCTAGGCGGGGAAAGGTCAGCAGCCTTTCTAGACGTTCTGTTCTTTTGTACCCCGATATTGCCTAGCATGGGGACACAGAACTAGGCAGGCAGGCTAAGTGGCACACCGGGGAGATACGGATGTGCTTTTCCAGTGAAATTTGACACTTGATATGCTGAGAAAAGGATGGAAATTCTGCACTGTTTGCCCATGAACCACATAAACTCAAATCAAAACAGAAGAATGAGAAGTAGAAATTAGACAAACCAATAGCTTTGCTGGACCCCATCTGAGTCTAAGGCACAACCAACCTTTTTCTAGGAAAGACACCCCAGAGTCACCTCTTCTCCCCTCTCCCTCAGCTCCTATCATCTGGATGTCTCTGCCACAATCTCCTCCTTCTCCCATGCCTCACACAGAGAAGTGAGCCTACTCCTTACCAAGGCTAACCCTTCTACCTAACACGAGTGGTCCCATTCCATCCTGTCTCTTCCAACAGATGCCCCCTTGGTCATCCTCACTCTGTCTTTGCACAGCCACTGGCATAAGTAGGAACTTAATAGATGTTTACTGACCAACTAATTGAATTAATCCAAGTGACTTGGATGAAAAGCTAAATCACAGAATCTTGAATTAAAAGGGCCTTAGCAATCAAATCCAACTTCTTCACTTTGTGGGTAAGAAGGAGGAAAGCAGTTACTTCCTACATCACACAAGAAGTAAGCAGAGCTGAGATTTGAAACAAGGTTCTCTGACTCCAGACCCAGGTTCCTTCTTCTTGATCTTCCCTCACGGCCCTTAGAGATCCGAGTTGGACAGGGCCTCAGAGACCATCTAGTCCAACCTGGATCTGAAGAGAAATAACATTTCCAACTGGTGGGGAAGAAGAAAGAAAAGGCAACAAGAAGAAGGACAAGGAATGGAGTTGTCACCATGAGAGGTCTGTCAGCAGAAGTTGGATGATGTTCTGTCTGGGGCTGCAGATGGCAAAAATCTCAGCTGGAAGGCCCTCTGAGCCAGCTTCTGTCCTATCCTCATATAGGAGATCTTCCCTACCACCCCCAATGAGCAGTCAGCAAACCAACACTCCCTCCACTTCCTTCTGTCTAAAGAGACTCTTGTCATTTCTTCCTAACCCTTTTGGTCAGCTCTGCCTTTCTAGTCTTTAGATCTTGGTGAAGTTAAAGCCAACCATATGATTTAATCTGGTGGTACTTCTTTGAGCATTTTCAATGTGTAATTTAAAAAGTGATTCCAGGTAAAATAAGATCTAGCCATGGCCTAGAAATGAATGATTTAATTCCTAGAAGGTACAGTAGTTAAAGTGCTGGGCCTGGAGTCAGAAAAACCTGAGTTGAAATTCCACCTCAGTAGCTGTGTGACCCTGAGCAAGCCATTTGCCTCCTCTGGGCTTTAATCTCCTTACATTTAAAATGGGGCCAATAGCATCTCCTTCCCAGGGTTGATGTAAGGATCAAATGAGATCACGCACAGAAAGCACTCTGCAATCCTTCACGCAGTCATTCTCAAAGTGAGGTCCAGGGAGCCCCAGGAATTCTCAAAATCCTGTCAGGGGGATTGCCAGGTCAAAACTATTCTCAGAAAAGTATTAAAATGCTTTAATTTCAAATATAGTTAACATTGATACAAATGACCCACATAAACAAAAGCTCCTTAGGAAGTCCCCAATAATTTTTAAGATAGGAGCCCGGAGCCCCAAAAGTCTGAGAATTGCTCCCTTAAGGCATTACATACATGCTAGCTCTTATGTACTGAATGACTCATGGATGCAGGTCACTCTCCCTTTGTTCTCATTCAGCCTTCCGTTCCATCCCAACCCCTATTCTTCTACCAGAGGACAGAAGATAAGTGCTCACCCTGCACCCAACACTGTGGCCTCCCACGACTCTACCTCCGGCATAAACAAAGACCATCACACCCCTGACCTCACCATCACCTCCATTCCACTTCCATGATAGAAAATTCTGAAATTCCTCTACTCCCAAATAATCTTTAACCAACAAATATTTATTATATAAGCAGTTACTATGAGTCATAAACTGTGCTAGGCACTAGGAATACAAATATGGGGAATATAATAATCTTTACTCATTCTCTCTCCCTCTCTCCCTACTTCCCCTCTCCCTTTCTCTCTCTCTTCCCTATTTAACATATTTTACCTCTGTATTTATCAATAATCCCTACTTCTATTCTCTCTCTCCTTACCTACCCCTCTCTGTGTTTCTCTCCCCCCCTCCTCCTCCCCTTCCCCCTCTCCTTCTCATCTCTCTCTAGCTATCCATCGTCTCTACTCATGTTCTGGTTTATCTTCTAATGGGGAGACAACAAGAACATATTAAAATATAGAGGGCATAAATATAAAGTTAACATCTACATGAGAGGAACTCTATGAGGCAGAGCTAATGAAGGCATTCCAGGCATGGGAAACAGCCAGTACAAAGGCACAGAGATTGGAGATGGAGCACTGTAAAGGAGAAATAGGAAGAAGGGCAGTTTGGCTGGGCTGGGAAGGTAGGTTGGGACCAATGTGTGTCAGGATTTAGAAGTTAAACAGAAGGAAGGGTTCACATTTAACCTAAAGGCACTAGGAAACCATTGGAAAGAGCTGAGTAGAGCAGTCTCACGGTCAAATCTGAGCTTAAGGATGATGACTGTGGCAACAGCATAGAGCAGTGGTTCTCAACCTTCCTAATGCCACAACTCTTTAATATTCGTATGTGGACGTATCTGCATGTGGGACCCGCCTGGAGACCCTTAGAGGAGTGGTGTCTCAGTTTCTAAGACCATTGAAAAAATGTGTTTTTGATGGTCTTAGGCAACCCCTGTGACCCCTGTGAAAGGGTTGTTTGACTCCCAAAGGAGTTGTGACCCACAGGTTGAGAACTGCTGGTATAGAGGATGGCCTGGTGTGAGAAGGGGCAGGAAGACCAATGAAGAGGCTGCTACACTGAGCCAGGCCAGAGGTAAAGCCTGAACTAAAGTGGCAGTTGGGTGAGGGGGGACAAGGCACCAAATGTGAAAGAGGCTGTGAGGGTTGAAATGACAAAATTGGCAATCGTTTGGGTGTGCACAGTAAGGGAGTATGAGGAGTCAAAGATAATACTGAAATGATGAAGCTAAGATGCTGGAATGATAGTGATGATTTTAACAGAAATAGGGGCATTTAGGTGAATGGAAAGGTTCGGGGGATAACAGGATAAGGTCAACTTTAGATATATTCTTCTCTTTTCAAAATAAAATTTTATTAGTGTCTTCGGTTTCTACATCTTCTAAACTGTCTCCTGTATCCTGCTTTCTCCTTTCCCTTCCTGAAGGGCTAATGCCCACAACAAAGAACATCCCTCCCTGCGTCTCATTCCTCCCAAACCTGCTGCTTTGTCCTCACTGTGAGCTCAGTGTGCAGGTGCCAATCTATCAATCCTTCTTGGGGTTCATTTTCATTTCTTCCCAATCTTGACCATACAATTCATCACTTCAAAGTTACATTGTCACCTTCCCTTGAATCCATGGCTCCTTTGTCCTAGCTACTCATTCCTTGCCAAACTTCAGCCAGTTCCCTCCCCCTTCCCATTCTCATGCTGTGAAGAGAACTGGAAGAAGTCGGGGAGCCTCACTACTTGGAAATACGACAACTTTGTCATCCAAATTCATGTGGGCCCTCACTGCTGCACAGCAATCCTTTTACTCATCCCTAACTGATTCTCTAACTCCCCACAGTAGATGTTCCAAAACACCTCTTCTTTCCTGAACTCTCCCACTACACCCTTTCCCCTTCCTCTCAGTAGGTGGATTTGTCTCATCCTTTGCTAAGAAAAGAATTCATATGCCTTGAATTCCCTAATCGTTCCTTTTCTAGATCTCCAAATCCCATGGCATCTTCCTCAATTCTCTCTTCTTTTACTTCGGTCTCTGACAAAGGTGACCTTTCTTCCTCTACTTATATTTTTTATTCCTTTCCTCATCTTCAAAACACTGAAAACATAATCATTCCTCATCTCTACTCCTTATCTCTTGCTATGAACTCATTCTCTGCTGCCTGAAAACACAAGCAGGTCTCTCTTATTCATGTAGAAAAATAGGTCTGCCCCTGGCTCTACTACTACTACTTACCACCACAAGCTGGGCCTTAGTTTTCTCCTGGCTCTAAATCTTAAACCTAGGCATCTTCATTATACCTGGATCCAGGCCTAAAGGTCACTTCTGCCTCCAGTCTCAATCCAGGATTTAATGTAGGGGACAGAAGCAATCAGAATGGTTGTTTTCCTTAATGCCCTGTCCCCACACTGACTAATACTGCCTGACCTGGCCATGAAGCTCCTATTTCTCCTCCATGTTGTACTCTGTGGCAGAGGAAATCACAGACCGAGAAACTGAGAGCTACAAGAGATATTAGAGCCTTTCTCATCCAGCCTTCTCATTTTAGAGATAAGGACACTAATACCAATTAATCAATATTTATTAAGCACCTAATATGTGCCAGCAAAATGCTAAGCACTGGATGGAAATTAGGCTGAGTCACCCAAAGTCAAAAAGGCATTAAGTGAGACAAGTAGGATTTGAATCCAAGCCCCCTGTGTTCTTCCCAATGAACCATGTGGCCTCTAACTTTACATATCCCCCTAGTAGCAAGCAGAGGCTCTGAAGTGAGCAGGCATGTAATCAGTGTTTGTTCACTGATGAAGCCCATTCATGTACAAATTGGGTTGGACTCAATGCCAACTGAAGTCCTTTTCCATCCTGGGATTCTGTTCATCTGCTGAGGCTAGGGAAACATTCCAGACATTTGAGAAGAGTCAGGAGGGACCAGGGAAAGGTTCTGAGGACCCAAACAAGCAAGAAATGAACTTCTTAGCTTTATACTTTCCCTCCATGTTCAAGGGAAGAGTTAGGAAATTAGTTCATTGGAAAAACTGGAAAGAAGGCAAGTGATCCGGAGGAGATGGAGCACTCTAAGATGGAGAACGAGGATTGACTGTGGCTGAAACCTCTTTCTACCTTCCCTTTCTTCCTCCTTAGGCCTGCTCCTAATAATACTTTCCTTCCCTCTCTCCTCATGTCTATAATGACTTTCCTCATCTTGCCTTTAGTTCCTTTCCCTCTGGGATGAAATCCTCCATGACCACTCCACAGTTTAAAACGATCTGTCCCTCTCCAAACTTCTTGTTGTACATTTCATTCCCATTCTCTTCTCCTAGACCTCCCCTTGGCATTTGTCATACTCTCTCCTATCACCAATATGGATATATATGTCTTTCTCCTGTTCAACTAGAAGAGCCTTGAATGCAGGTCCACGTTGAATCTTTCTCTTTCTAGCACCTGCCATGTACCCGATAGTACCTGATAGTAGCATGTACCTGATAAATAAATATCCGTTGAAATGTATTCATCTCTTAATTTACTCACACCCAGTTTTCCAACAAGTAGGCGCACTACTACGTACCTCTTCTCCAGCTTTAAAACACCTGCTCCTTGTTGGTGTTTAGCTGAGTAGTCGTATATGACTCTGTATGACTCCCATATGGGGTTTTCTTGGCAAAGACACTAGATCAGTTTACTATTTCCTTCTCCAGTTCATTTTACAGATGAGGAAATTGAGGCAAACAGGGTTAAGTGACTTGCCCCAGATCACAGAACTGGTAAGTATCTGAGGCCAGATTTGAATTTGGGATTTTCTGACTCCAGGGCTGGCACTCTTTTCCATTGAGCCTAGTTACCCAATATGTGCTCCTCTTGCCTTCTAAAATGTTGATGGTCACCATTTGGCAGCCTGGGGAAAGAAATGGCAAACCACTTCAGCATCTCTGCCGAGAAAACCCCAAATGGGGTCCCAGAGAGTCAGTCATAAGTGTAACGACTGAACAACAAAAATTTGGCAGCTAGATCAAATGGGATTCATTCTGCTTTTCTAGAACATTTCTAGATGTCAATTGCTTGTGAATCAACCTGGCTAAATTCAGAGATTCCTCATCAGAAGGCTGGTCAATGGGTATCACATTTTTCTAGCCACAGCAATTCATGGAAACCAAGGTGTAGAGAGATTGTAATCTCTATTTATGGAACAAATTCTCAGTACCAATGAAATTATGGACCCTTGTATTACTGCTTTCTCACTAGTATAATTCTACTGTAAAAGCAGAAACATTAACGTGGCTACCTTTTCATCCACTCTTAAAGCTACTTATTAGTAGCTATAAGAGCTAGTAATCCACAACTGGGTTTCTTACTTACTCTGCAAATATGAACCTACCTGTCCTTGGAATACATGGTGACAACTTGGAGAAAGACAGCTCTTAACGTTGGTACATGTAAGCCTCCAATACAGATGCCTAAGCAAAAGTCTACATTTCTCTGTGCAGGGGCTGGCCTATTCAACCAACCAAACCTCACCTCCCCACCCCCAGAAGCAACAAAAAGAATCTCACTGGACAGGGACATTTGAAAAAGGGCATTTAGTCACCCCTGAAGTGCCATTAAGAACTAACCCCCTGCTGACTGATTGAAGAGAGTGTCTATAGTCAGAGACCTTCTGACCCCACTTTCTACAGGAAATCAGGCAAATTTAAACCTCCATAATTTACTCAAGACTCTGACTCTTGCCAGAGAAAAGGCAAACAATGCTGGCAATTAACTCAGGCTGATTAAATCCCCATTACAGCAAGCAGGGCATGAAATCAGGAAGCTCAGCTCCCAGCAATGGAAGAAATCCAAACAAGAGGAAGGCCATTTGTTGCAATTCTGCCTTGGGAAGCATGGAGAGAGAAAGTCCTGTTAAACCTGCTCATTCAAAGATGGAGAAGAGAAAGCTAGCATTCTAACAAAATGCTGACAGTTAGCTGGAGAAAAAGCAAGTGTGCCACCCCATTGTTTGCTCCCCATCTCCCTACAAGCACACGCACACACACTGCTCCCCACAACTACAGCAAGTATTCATTTCAGAAGCTAAGACTGATAGATTACTATCACATGACCCCAATCCATAATAGCCAGTTGTAGGAACTCAAAGCCGGCTTCTGAACAGCTGTCTCAGCTTGCCAGCCCTGCCAGGCCCTGGTGTCCAACTAGGGCTGCAGAGCTAGCCCTGGGTGCTGAAGCTAAGAGGCCCCAGAGGAGATGTACTGGACACTGAGCCAGACCAGAACCCTTCCAAAGCTGCAATCTTCTCTAAGAAGCAGCAGGTTGACTCGTGGCACTCCTAAACCACTGGCAAGTGAAATTGTCCTGACTTCCACCACGATCCTATTTTCTAGTAAATGTTAGAGGTTGGAGATAGTAAAATTAGTTCTAGAGTGGGACTATCCAAACATTCTAGCCAAAGGGGCTACAGAATGAAAAGGGAAAGCTGCCCAATATGGTAAAAGAATAGCCTTTACTGAAGAGACTTAAAGTTGTGACTATCATTTGTCTAGAATCTTTTAAAAATGGTTTAACGAGGTCTAGGCACACAGATCTGACAAATTTTTAAAAGTCCTTTTTATTCCAAAAATAAGCCAAACCAAATACCACCAGACAGACTTTGAGGAAACAAAGCTAAAATACAGGGTGATTCAGAGTCTTAACTCACAGAGTCTTAACCCCATAACTCACACCAAAGAGGGAATTTTTACATCCTAATATGTAAGTTTGTCTCAAAATAGGAGATACCAACTCACTAGATATTTGAGTAAGAACACATTTGATCTAAGTAGGGACATTCAAGAAAAACTAAGAGAAAACTCATAGAAGAGGGGGGTGGAGGAACAGAAAGAAAACTCTCCCTACTGCCCAGAAGCTAAACAGCTACTGGGAATGCAGAGCTCTACCTCCTTCTACCTTGGTGGAAAAGAGAATTTTCTTGGTCATTTTAAAATATCAATTCCAACCTCAATGTGGTTTCAATTATGAATTACCAGACTCAAAAAAGCTTTGATTTATTCTATTTTGCTCCAATTATGCATGATGTGTTTCCACCAAAGACTTTGAGAAAGTATTTCATCATGCTTCTCATCCTGGAATGGTCAAAGGGCAAAACCAAGGGAGTTAACCCTCCCATCTCTTCTCTAGGTTCTGCCATACTCAACCTCAATGAACGCAGATCAAGAACTTTGAAGTGAACTGGGCCAAGGAAGGGTTAAGCATTAGCATAATGTTATTGAAGAGAATAAGGTGGATGTCCCTTCTCCAAAATGGCGAGATGATATTTACAACTAATGGTCACTGGGAGTCTGGGAGCAGGACAATCATAATGCAACCCACGTTTCCTTAACCATTAAACTTCAATGGCCTCAGCTCACCATAACACAGCAAGCTGCTTAGTATGTGCCGACTTGGAAAGCTAAAATTATAGAGTCTTAAAGTTGCTTTCAAAGGTGCTCTCTTGGGAGCAACAAGGGAGCAGAAACTATGGGAGCTGAAGTCTCTGAAGTCTATTCATTGTTCTCTATATTTTTAGTTCATCTCACTCGTTGGTGGAATTCAGCTGGGATTCAAAAGCTAGACGACGAATGATCAGTGAAAAAACCCTGATTCTTATGCCAAGTTTACTGATCAATGCCCCAAAGTAGATTTCCCTAGCAGAGAAAGCCAAACCTCACTGACCTGGCCAGAAAAGAAGCTAAGAATAGGAGAAACCAAAGGCAGATTCATTTAACATTTCAGAACCAGGTACATTTATATGAACTTGAAGAACCCACTAGTTCTTACAGGCAGCAGGATAAAATAGTAAGAAAGTCCGAACTGAATCCTGGACTCAAATCTGCTACTTGCCACCTATGAAACTGAATAAAGCACTTCACTTCTTTGTATGCCTCAGTTTCTTCAGCTGTTAAATGGGTCTTAATAGTTGAATGGAGTATATCTGAGGGGGGAAGAAATTTACATTCAGACCAATGTGCTCAATGTGAGCTATTGTCTTTTTCACCTGCCCCAGAATGACAGATGAGGAAGTGGAGGCAAGCAGAGACCAGGTGACATTCCAAGTCATCTAGCTAGAATCCAAACTCACAGAACCAGAGTTTCTGGCTCCCGTTTAATTTAGTCTATTGATCTTCACTCCTGAAAGCAGAATATATTTGACTGAAGGCTATTGCTATAATTGGGGGGCCACAGATTCTTTTCTCTTTCATTTCCTTACCTAGCAGTGAGGTTCAGGTCTGGTTAAATGACCGCCCTCCTCACCTCTATAAAGCTGCTGCTGCCAGAAAGGGCTGCGACTGATTTATTTTCAGGTAGGAGAGGGGAAAGTTGACATTTTATCCTCTCGCTCCAGGATGAAGCTTAGCCAGCAGTTTGCAGGAGCCTGTGGCTGGCTGCAGCTTCCACCCGAGGGATGGAAAAAAGCCAATTAGACAGCTCCGTGCAAAAGAAAAACCAAAAAGTTCTTGGAACGAGGAAAATGATGTCTCCAAATGCTGATGCTTTTAATAATTCAAGTTATCTCAGACTACAAGCAATAAATGAAACTAACCCAATCTCTGCCAGCCAGACTGCAAGAGGGTTTTTTAAAAAAATATATTATCTAACCAATAAGATGAGTGAATATAACAAATTAGAGGGGAAAATATCACAGCATTGGACTGATGTGTGGTCACTTGATATCTCCTAAGAGAACAGCTGATTCATAATTTTAAAAATATGTAGATTACTTTCTGAGAACAATTTTCACATGCGTGCACACACACTGTACACACAATTCAGCCCAACCTTTAAGTGTTAAAGAAAATCTCCAAAAAAAAAATTTTATTGGAAAAATTAATGTCCAATTTGACCAAAACAGACAAGCCTGTTCTCTAATCTAAGCAGAAGTAAGATTTTTTTAGGAATATGAACACAAGTTTACAATATTATATCTCACAGGAGAGATAAAATAAATTTATGAGTTCACTTGATTACACCATGTATGAAACGCTCTTTCAGTTTGACAAAGAAGGCCCTTTCCCTTCCCTGGCCTGGGTAGGGGAGTGCTTATTGGCAGTCCAACTAGAGGTAGAAATCTGCTGTAGTGTAGACGAAGAGTTTGCAGCTCAATGAAAATGACCTCTCTCGGCAACGATTAAACCAGTTTCAAGCATACGTGCTTGAAAAGCCAAAGCAGTTATGACCAATTAAGCCAAACTTTGTTTTTTAGGTTTGGACCTAAGAGAGTTTCAAGTAGAATCTTTTGGACTTCAGAGAGAGGAGACCTTTACATATCATCCTGTCCAACCTCCTCAAATGGAAAACAGGGAACCCAAAATCTATAGCTACAATGACTTATTCGTTGAAGCATTTGCTTTAAAATATGTCAAGTCCTATTGTCCATTCATTTGACTGTGCTAAAAGTATATTAAGACTTATAATGCATAGATATTCATTGTTCCAAATGTATTCATCCTATGAAGTTTTGATTTCAGATGCTACTCAGCCTCTTAATATTTGTTATTATTCAGTCCTTTACCTCGTGACCAATTCTTCACAATCCCTTTTCCTTCTCCAGCTCATTTTACAGATGAGAAACTGAGGCAAAGAGGGTGAAGTGACTTGCCCAGGGTTACACAGTTAATGAGTGTCTGAGATCAAATTCGAATTCAGAAAGATGAGTCTTCCTGACTCCGGGTCTGGCCTTCCATACACTGCACCACCTGGCTGCCCTCTCTTAATACATGGAGCCTCAGTTACATTCGTAATACCCTCATGCTTGGATGTGGCTTGTCTGAAGAAAACCAAGGTATTACCTTCATTCACTGGTTCACTCTGACCTGAGGATTCAAGCTAAAATCTTATAACACCTATCCTTTCTTGTCATACATTAAGAGCTTTATACTTATCAAGTCCAAATGACATAATGACATCGGTAGAGAAAATTTCCCTAAGATAAAGTTACTGTTTAATTCCTCTCTCCCACCAGGGGAGCCTTGGAACTTGATGTCATCCATGAATATTAAGTGATTAATTGGATATTTTGATATGACTTCCTACGATCTGACGGTCAGGCTCCAATATATTTAGGATGATGATACCTTGCTTAAGACTAGGCAGAACCACAGAAGGTTTAAAATGTTTCTCTAGAAGATGTCATGTTTAATTCCAATTTTTCTTGATGCTATGGTGTTGGTGTCATGTTCTAAAGAGAAAATAGTTTTCCATGTAGGCATCAAATATTTCAGCATTCTCACAATTCTTGAGTCTATTTTATATATTTCCAATACATAAATAATGCATGAGTGTAGAACTTAGTTAAAAGCTTTTTGATAATCAATAATGGAATGTAAGTACTATAGCATTTTGGGGTGGCTTGTTCAAAAACCACTTAATTGGCAATGTTTTTTACACCCTTGGGACTTTGGGGGCAACCTTTTAGCCCCACAGCCAATGTATTGTTTTCTTATTCATAATACAAACTATGAATACTTTGTATTGAGTATATAAATACATAATTGACCTATATTTGGAGGGGTCATTTGTGTTTTCCTCTTTGTAATAATCATGTGATGCTTTCCCTCAAGAAAGAGGGGAAAAGGCTTCCATCTCGAAATTCATATGTTGCTGTCAAACATCTGAGTCAATAGTTATGGCTTATATGTTTAATTGCCATATATCCAGTTTTGCAGAGAAGATAGAAATTGCTTTATTATTCATCTTCATAATGATATGTGAGCTTTATTTCCCATCTGATTCCACTTGGACTTGCATTGCATTGGGGTCTCTTTCAACCATTCTGATGACCAGAAATATCCCACATTCTCCTTTTCTGGGGGTCTTGCTTCTCAAGCTTCCACTTCGTCATTTCTGACTGATGATAAACAGTTGAGTTTGCTCTCTCTTGGCTCCTCTTATTGCTCCTTCAGTTTTCATTTTAAACGGTTAATGGCATCAGGAATTTCTGCCTATTTTCCAGATTCCAATCCAAATAATTCTTTTTAATATGCCCTTTCATCAGGTGTTCAAGGTTTCTATTCTGCATGTTGGATAGATATTCGTAGAATCTCCCAGTTTCTTTCTGCAGTCTTCAATAGTTTTCTCAGGCTGATTCTGTTATGGTGATATATGATGCTGCCAGTCACAGCCAATGGAGAAGTTTTGAATGCTGTGGATGAGTTCACTTACTTTCCCCGGATGTACACACTGATTGTGAAATTGACACATGCATTGCCAGAGCTAGCTCAGCGTTTGGGGGGCTCCCAAGGAAAGCATGGGGGAGAAGAGGTACTAGAGTGACCACCAAGCTGAACGTCTACAGAGCTGTTGTGCTGACCTCATTGCTGTATGCCTGTGAAACCTGGACAGTCTGCCAGCGCCATGCCAGGAAACTGAATCGCTTCCATTTGAATTGTCTTAGGAAGATTCTGAAGATCACCTGGCAGAAGGAGGTGCCAGACACGGAGGTCCTTTCTTGAGCTAGACTGTCAAGCATTCAGACTCTGCTTCAGAGAGCAGAACTCTGATGCACTGGCCATGTTGTTCAAATGCCAAACATACACTTGCCAAAAAGACTATTTTATGAAGAACTCACATAGGGCAAGTGGTCACATGATGGTCAGAAGAAGTGAAACAAGGACCCTCTCAAGGTCTCTCTTAAGAACTTTGGAATTATGTGACATGGGAGATATTGGCACAGGCCTGCCCAGCATGGCGTGCCCACATCAGAGAAGGTGCTGGGCTCTATGAGCAAAGAAGAACTGAGACAGCTCAAAGGAAATGCAGGATGTGTAAATTTGGAGAATCCACCCCAAATGCTGACATGGAGTATTTGTGCCTGACCTATAGAAGAACATTCTGAGCTTATATGGGTCTGATCAGCCACAGTCAGACTCACTGTAATATGACTCTAGCACAGTGGTGTCATTCTGGTCCTCTTTGAGTCTGGAGGACGACAATCACCTGTGGTGCAAACCTCAGCACAACTGTAGCAGGCATTGTGTCCAGGTCCTAAAATGTTTCTATACTATTTTAGTACAGAAATACTATAGCAGAGGAGAATGCAATTGTTTATGACATTTATAGTGGATAAAAGCATTTTAAAATTATTCTCTCCTGTTCTAAGTGGCCTATTTATTGGGTTTGTGATGTCAAACAAACAAAAAAAGATTCCTGCAAAATTTAAATATGCCCATCTCCTTTACAAAATCAATTAAGACACTGATGTCATTTTTACCATTGCTTTAATTGAGTAGTACAGATTTTCAGTGTCTTCAGCTTCTTCAGCTATTCCTCTAGATTTAAATAATTCCTCAATTTCAGCTCTTATTTCATATAATCTGGATTTTGGAATGACATAATTTCTCATGATTGCTCTGCACCAATAACCAGTGGCAATTACATAATGCTTCATGGTTTGCAAAGCACTTTAAATGTGTAATATCATTTGATTCTCACAAAAATTTGGTGAGGAAGGTGCTATAATGACTCCCATTTTACAGACAAATAAACTGATGGTAAGAGAGGTTACGTGACTTTATCCAGGGTCACACAGCTAGTAAGTGTCTAGGCAAGATTTAAAGTCAGGTCTTCCTGACTCTAAGAACAATTCTCTAATCACTATGCAACCTAGCTGCCTAAAATTATCTATGGCACATTGTTGTATAACTTGAAACCCCTCGTGTAGTTGACAAGAAGCCATATGAGGTTGTGGCCTGTTGCTGGTGGGATCTGTTACTGATTTTAGGATGCAATGACACAGTCCTAGCAGATGATAAAAGAACTCCAACATTTACTCTATCTCATGTACACTCGCAGTTTGCCCCTTTTAGGGTCAGTGTAATTTGCACTGAAGCATTTCAAGCAAGTGGGGTACTAGCATTTCCGATTTGTTCTGAGCTACCATAACAGTCCTGGGGCACAGAGCGGCCTCTGCAATAACCCTAGCTGGTATACCCTTATTTTACCATTATTCTGTCCAATAAATGAGGCTTTGAAAAGATTCTCCTTCTTGTTGTTATCTTCCCATTCTTCTGATCTTTTTCAAAGGGGCCCAGATAAAAACACTCCTCAGACAAAATGCTATCCTGTTACAATTCCTTTAAAAATCTGTACCTGATCTGTGCGTGCCCAGGGGGTCAGGGACTGTCTGCAGCCTTGTTTTGTTTCCTTAGCATTTAGCACAGTGCCTGGCACAGGACAGGCACTTAATAAATATTTATGACTGAATAAGAATTTGACGCTTATCGAGTCCAAAGAATATTTTAATGTCATGGAGAAAGACTCAACAAAATGAAGTTGTTTAATTTGCTTTTCAGTGGAGTCATAAAGCTTGATGTCATCCACACATACTGAGTGGTTAATTAGAAGCTTTGGTTCAACTCCTTCCTTAATCTGGAAGCTATATTTCATTCTAATTAGGAGATATGATAAGGGATTTAAGACTTGGCAGGACCATAATGGGATTAAACTCTCTTCCTGAAATATAAATTTTTTATGAATTGTTTATGACATTTTGTTAGTGGCATGTTTTAAATAGAGAACAGTTTTCCCTGTGAACATCAAATACTCTGGAAGTCTCACTATATGTGGTGATATTTTCTAGATCTGCAGCACATAACTAAACCACAGAAAGGAGCGGAACCATGGAAAGGAATCAGAGACATTACGAAAATCAACAAAGCAAAAATCAACATCTATACTATGGTATTTTCAAACAGACTGGTCAATAATTATTGACACAATTGTAAATTTCTCTATTAGCCCCTAAGACTTTGGGACATACCCTTTTTGCTTCACAGATAACAGATTATTTTCTTAAGTGCATTTCTTTTTTCATGGCAATGCTGTGAATACTTTATACAAAAAAAAATGCAGTTGATATGAAGGTATCATTAATGTTGCCTCCTGTTAAGAGAAGGAATGACGTTTATGTCTGAGGTCAAGCCTGGAAAGTGCCTTGTTCTAATTCAAGAGTCACTGTGAAGCTTTCAAGCCAATAATTCTGGACCTCAGCTGGCCCTGCTGCAATTTTTCAGAGACTAGAACATCAGCAAGCTCTTTTGATATAACTCTCCTGCTCTTCACTATATTAATGATATGCAAGCTGATTTAATCCAACCTGCCTCATCAGGTTGGACTTCTCGGGTCCATAGCGATGAACATTTCTCACATCCTCCTTCCTTCCGTCTTGCCCTGGACTCCTTTACTTCTCAAGCCTCTGCAGTCAAGCTTTGTGGCTGATGTTTAATTGTTTCCTTCATTCTTTGCAAAGCTTGGGATCTTGAATCATCTTAGCCTTTTAATTTTTGTTTCTAATTACTGATTAGGGAGATCTCAAATTTCCAATATGCTTAATTTTACAATCTTCCAATGCCTTTCCACAGATCTTCAATAACTCTTTCAAGCTGCTTGTGCCAGGTAGTGCATGATGTCTGTCACTATGCATACTCTTTGATGCTTCTACCTTTCCTCCTATGATCCTACCGCCTGTACTGTCATGCAAGCTCTGAAATGGTTTTACACTTTCTGACAAATACTATTGTTCATGGCACTTATAGCAGATATCATTTTTTCTGAATGACTCTGTTTCAGTATAATTTGTTCTGTTGCTAATATTCATACTATGAAACTCAAAAAGGGTCTTTTGAAATTCCAGTCTAAGTATGTCCATCTCCTTTTCTTTTTTTTTTTTTTTGCTTTTTTATTTTGGAGGGCAGTTGGGGTTAAGTGACTTGCCCAAGGTCACACGGCTAGTTTTTTTTGTGTATGTTAAGTATCTGAGGCCAGATTTGAACTTAGGTCCTCCTGACTCCAGGGCCAGTGCTCTATTCACTGCGCCACCTAGCCGCCCCCCCCCCATTTCCTTTTCAAAATTACTAGAAGCCATTCCTGGTTTTGTCATCTATTTTATTATTAGATGTAATTTCTGGAATCTGCATTAAGTGAATATATTTTGTGAACTTGGGATGTCAATTCTTTTCTCTCCAGATTTTAGTAACTCCTCAATTTTATCTCTTTTTTCATCTAATCTAGGCCTAGGGATACACTTACTTTTTTACAATTGCCCTACATTAGTAAGCAATACATTGTCATGTGACTTGAAGCTAAGGATAACATGGGGGAAAAAAAGTAAAATAAAGTAATTTTTTATGACTGGTGATTCTGTTTCCAATTTTTTGAAAGATATAGTATTATCTCATAATAACAGTATGTATGCTTTCAGTCCATTTCAGTGCTCTCGTGGTTTGCCTGCTTTAGAGGCCGGCATCATTGGCATTAAGATATTTATAGCAAGGAGCATTGGTATTATTATTTTGGCTGTTTTGTTTAGAGCTAATATGGTATAATAGAAACCTAGCCTTGAAATCAAGAAGACAAGTTCAAGCCACAATGCCTTGTGACCCTGGGCAAGCCATTTAACATCTTAACATCCTCAAGCAACTCTGCAGAAGTATAAGTACTTCAGGAGTTTCTGATCGGCAACAGTAGATGGAATTTCCTCCCCAAGACTTTTCTATGCCAGTGAAAGCACTGGTCTTCTCTTGACCAAAAAATTTTTTAAATTATCACCATGATCATTATATATAGTCTTATCTACAACTTGTAAATGACTTAGGCAAGGAAATAGGGCATGCCTATACACAGAGAAGGTTGGTAAAGTTGGTAAGCTTGTTAAGTTGGCTGCATTCTGTTCCTTAGGTATAAAATGGTGGTTATAAACATTCAGACCCATTTAGAATTATCACTAATCTCTCCAGATTCCATTAATATATTTCCTAAACCTAAGTACTGGGATGAAGAAGATGATGTTAGCAAGCTAAGCAAGATTCCAAGATAACTAAGTACGTTTTCAAGTACCAGAAAAGTATCCCACACAGGCTAGAAGTAAAGAGAAATAAGTAAAGTTGTATAAGATTCTGAAATGTTTAGCTTTTCAGCATAATATTCTATGGCTCTGAAGTGGAGCTCATGGACCTCACAGCTATGTATAACTGGTAAGGATCTGTAGATGAATAATATTTAAGGCTGCAGGACACAGCCAACCATCTTAAGAAATAAGGATTGCTGTGCACCTCAACAGAGAAAAGCCTGGGTCCCACATATATGTAGCAGAAGAAGGCAAAGTTTAAGCAGCCTATTCTGTACCTGTTGCCGTTGCTATTGCTTTCAAGTCGTTTCAGTTGTGTCCAAGCCTTTGTGATCCCATTTTGGGGGTTTCTTGGCAAAAGATACTGGAGTAGCTTGCTATTTCCTTCTCCAGCTCATTTTACAGGTAAGAAAATGAGGCAAAATGGTATAGATGATTTGCCCAGGATCACACAGCTAGCAAGCTAGGAGGCCAGATTTGAACTCATGAAGATGAAGTATACCTGAATCCACTCCCAGTAGTCTATCCACTGCACCACGTAGCCACCCCTTCTACACCTGACATAGTTCTAAGCCCATCATATCCTAATTCAGAGGTCTAGAGTAAATAAGTAGAGTTCTAAGGGGTAGAGAGGAAACTGCTTTAAAGTTGACCAATTAGGGCAGCGGTTCTCAACCTGTGGGTTGTGACCCCTTTGGGGGTCAAACGACCCTCTCACTGGGGTCACAGGGGTTGCCTAAGACCATCGGAAAACACATATTTCTAATGGTCTTAGGAACTGAGACACTGCTCCTCTATCTGTCTCCAGGTGAGTCCGCCCACATGCAGATACACCCACATATGAGTATTAAAGGATCGCGTCATTAGGAAGATTGAGAACCACTGAATTAGGGAGTCTGGACACAATAATGAATCACTATGAGTTACCTGCTAAGCAATGGCAAGCATACTCACAGCTCTCCCTTCCACTCTTTTTGGGGATAGGCTACCATCAGATTGATGTTAGCTTTACATCCTGTGCCCCTGAGTGGCAACTCATGTCCCTCCCTCTTGCTTAGCTTGTTATGTTTGAAGGCACTCTATTTGCAAAGGTGTCAAGTGGCCTGCAAAACTTCCAGTGGCCAAATGGGATTAAAATGTAATTGGGAAATGTTTAACAAAACAAACAAAATATAATATAACACAGATAATGTTCATCTGTGGTTCTCTAAGTCAATGTGCAGCCTTTAGGGACCCATTTCTATTTGAGTTTGACACCACTGCTTTAGAGGTCATCAGATTCAAGAATGAAACCCCACTACATACAAAGTGCTCAAAAAGTAATTATCCTGTCCTTGAGATTAGAACTTCTTGATACTAGAAATGATGTTGTTTTTCCTCCTTCTACCCCTTGAATCTAATAATCGATTCCTTGAATGTAGTACAGTCTTAATAACTATTTGTTTAATTGAATTTTTCAAGTCCCTTCAAAGAAGAGAAGCCATAAACTTGGTGGCAAATGGAATGCTGGCTTGATCTTGAGTAAGGGAAAGAATGAGAAGGCATCCAGTGGTATGGGATGCAGGTAAATAGGAAACTGACCTGCTTTTGGGGAAGGAAAAAGGATCACATTTATGGACCGTACTTATGTAAAACTAGTGACCTGCTTCATCATGGCATACACACTGGAGTCTTAATCAATCACTTTAAACTGAAAAAGAAGCATATGGCCCACTCCTCTCCCTACTATGAATAAATTTGGAGAAGGTGAAGAATTCATGACAGCACCTCTCTGAAAAGCAGACCAGATCATAATTTACTAAGGTCTATACTCACTCCTACCCCTAAGAGTCTGATATTGTAAATGAGTTGTAGTCTAGAGGGAAAACTCCCCTACAGACTGGCCTCACAGTGATCTTGCTTACTATAGTGAAATATTTCTCAAGGTAAGAAAAAAAAAAACCAGCTGTAAATAAATTATGCTACTTAGGCTTCTTGTCAGTTGCTTTAACAGAAGGATGGCTGAAATACACAAGGTGGAGCTTTAAATCAGGGTCCTCTTCATATGAGAGAAAAGATAAAGACCAGCTCATCCCCAGCTGCAAGGGCTCCTTAGGAAGGAATTAGAAAAAGAAATAGAGAATGCTTCCCATTGCTAGTCTGTATTTGCTTCTAGCAGTCTTAAAGCTGCTCTGAGAATTGCCACAGGTCAGAAATTTGACCTTTTAGTCCAAAGTAAGACTTTGCCTCTTTCCCTCCCTCTCTTCTGAGCCAAGGGGTCCTTGCCCCTTGTTCTCTTTAAACAGCTCGGAGTGCTTTGTGCAGAAGCCCAGAAGAAAGTGACCCCATCTCCACCCTGTCTGTATGCCAGTCCTACCAGACTGTGGGACAAATGGGGCAGTCTTCACTGCCTGGCCCTAGGCTGGCAGCGCCCCCCTACGCTGCTATGAAACATGGGCCTTGCTTAGCCCTTCAAAGTTGCCTCGATCCCTGTTAGCTTCCAGCTGGTTTTTTCACTGCCCCTTCACCCCAAGCACCTTTGTTTCCTGCAAGACTAAGTTGGGCGATCAGTGGGTCAGCTGCGCAGAATCAGTCCAAGTTCCCCTGCTTTGCTCTCTCAGAATTCCTCGTGCTGCCTTTCAGTTTCTCTGAATTGCTTAAAGGGATGGTACCTGGTCTATGAATCCCCTTTCCGATAGCAATGACAAGTGGTCAGCCAATCTGTAAGGGATGGTTTTTGGTGGCCTTGAAATTCTTCTCCACACAGCTGGAATTGGAAGATGCCATCAATATTTCAATACTTCCAGGATTTATCATTTCATCAGCATGAGTACTCTCTTTACCAACAAAACTTGCTATCTCCCTTAGTTTTTAAGAGCTACTGCTATTGAAATTTCATCAACTTGTGGCTAAATTGGCATCACACCTCCCTAAGCTAAGCTAGTCTGGTTCCTCAGTCAATACCCAGGCTGTTAACAGAACCCATACTCAAGTCAGTCTTATTAATTCAGTAGGACCAGACAGAATTTTTGTTCTACTATCTAGCTTCCAAGACCCTAGAATTTCTTCCATACTACAGTGAGGCATGAGAGTGAACTTTAGTGGTCATATTAATAGTAAAAGCAGCTCACATTTATAAAGAACTTCAAAGTTTATAAAAGATTAAGAATATGGCCTTTTATAAAAGCTGGATGATGGATTCACGCTTTGGACAGAAATTGGACTAGATGGTCTCTGAAATGGTAAAAGCATATTAATTTCTGCCATTCTAAAGGAGAGTAACTGACAAACAGGACAAGACCAGTCCTGGCCTCCAGGCACCACCCCTGCCTACTGAAAATGACTTCAGACAAGCAGGCATGGCATTCATGCATGGGACGCTTCTCAACCATTTACAGAACTATTATCAGGGTTGGGAATGTTCTGAATTGCCAACACAAAGCTAATGTGTTGGCATTTGGTCCAATCCCAATGTGTTCTATCCATCCTCCAAATAACAGAATGGTATTCTGGGTCCTCACTACGTGTACCAAAAACCAGTACTTGAGTGTTTCTATTTTTTGAATTCTTCTCAGAACAGTTCTGGTCATTTATCAGGAACAAGTTTGCTCATCAGATTGTTTTCTTTTAAAAGTTACAATTCTGGGGCAACTAGGTGGCACAGTGAATAGAGCACTGGCCCTGGAGTCAGGAGGACCTGAGTTCAAATCTGGCCTCAGACACTTGACATAACAGTTAGCCGTGTGAGCTTGGGCAAGTCACTTACCCCCAATTGCCCTGTTTTCCCCCCTCCAAAAAAAAAAAAGCAAAAAAACCCTACAATGTAAACAACCAATACTTGTAAACAAAAGCACTTTCAGTATTATCTCATCCTGACAGGAGGACTATTTTATTTTATAACTTTTTTATAAAAAAATTTAATTTATTTATTTTCTTGTTTACATCATTCATTTCCACAAGATTTTGTTACAAATTTTCTCCCTATCTTTCCCCCACCCACCACTCCAAAACAGCCATCCCACTGTACAACCCCTCCCTCAATGTGCTCTCTCCTATATCCTCCCCCATCACCCCTCTGACTTTCCAGTAAGGCAAGATGGATCTCCCTACCCCAGTGCCTGTATCTTAATTCCCAGTTGCATGTAATTAATAACAATAATAATTATGAATATATATATTTTTAAACATTTGATTATAGAACTTTAAATTCTAGATTCTTTCCCTTCCTCCCTCATCACCCACCTGCAGTGGAAAGACAAGCAATTCAATACAGGCTGTACACGTGTAGTTACGCAGAACATCTCCACAGTGGACATACTATGAGAAACTGATTATATGTCCTCAGGAGGACTATTTTAGAGGGGTACTTGCATTCACTTACAACAGCTGGAGGATCATTCCACTCTTCATAAGAGATGGCAGCATATGGGTAGATCCGGTCATTGATGATCTGAAGCGTAGCTATAGCAATAGATTTCATTGACTGGAAGTAGGCTTCCCAGAACCATCTTGCCTGCAAGAGAAAATAAGCGATACTGAAAGACCACAGAAGATGCTTCACTCAGCAAGAAGGGAGCCAGGTTGCTCTCCCTCCTCGTGGCTCTCCTCCCCTTCTGTTTGACCCCTCCTGGGCTTATGTACTTCCCACTGGAGCATTTTCTCTGGCTATCTGTGTGGGTGCTCCTCTGAATCATCAGCTTCCTCTGTCTCTCTCAGCTCCTGCCCTTATATTAGGGCACTTCAACATCTACATTGAGACTCTATCAAATTCCCTTTGTTGTTTTCTTGTTTCACTTGTGTCCAACTCTTCATGAATCCCCCCTTTTTGGGTGGGGGCTCTTGGCAGAAACACTGCCGTGGTTGCCATTTCCTTTTCCAGCTCAGTTCACAGTTAAATTCTCTAGCCTCCCTAAATCCCATGACGTGCTCCTTCCCCCTCTCTCAGGGTCATAGTGTGGGTATTAGCATTATCTGTAAGAGTTCCCCTTCTTTAATCAAAAACGCTAACATTGCTCTCTGACTCTAGCCTCCCATCATGCCATCTCTCCTTAGGCCTTAGCCCTCCTAAGTCTATTTCTTGTCTTCATTAAGATCTTGAATCCCTCCACACCTCAGTTCTTTCTGAATCTTTTTGACTTCACTTTGCTCCCTTCTAAATTCTGACTGTGTAATTAGCCAATTTAATTCCACAGTCATCAAACGTCAAATCCTTTATTCCCTCGTCTGATCATTGCTCCTCTTTTGCCAAACCCCAGTCCTAGATTACTCCCACCATCTGCCTCCTCCTCTCCAACTTATATGCTGATTAATGGAGCTGGGGGAAGTCACACAACCATTTTGAATGGGTATACTATAAATGCATGTTAACCAGCTTCAACAGGGCCCTCCTTGGAGGAAGGCAATCCTTATATTCTTCCCTTATTGATTCCCTATTTCATTCCCCTTAAAAACTTTCACACCTCTTCTCTTCTCAACTTTTCCATACTTCCTTCTCCTCCCGCTTTTCTAGTTGGGAATTATACCTCCTGCTTTGCTAAGAAAAATAAGGCCACTTGGCACGAGCTTCCTCTTCTACCCTTCTCTTCAACTCAAAATGCCTCAATATCTTCCTAATATTTTCTCTCTTCCCCCATCTCTAGTAACAAGATGGCCCTTCTTGCCAAGGCCAACTACTCTCTCTGTGCTTTTGATCACATCTCCTTCCATCTTCTCAAGCAGACTGCCCGTTCATCCCCCTCATCCTCATTCTGATCTTCCATTTCTTCCTATCTACTGGTTCCTTCACTACTACTTTCAAAAATGTCCAAATCATCCCTTAAAAAAAGATCTTCACTATTTCCTATGATCTCCTTATGCTACTGTCCTACATCTCTCTCCTTCCTTTCTGAGCAAAACTCCCAGAAGCTTTCTACCCTGTTTTGTTACATTCACTTTTTTTTCTCTTCTCTCACTCTCTCCTGAAACTTTTACAATCTGGTTTACAATCTCATCACTTAACTAAAACTGTTTTCTCCAATGTTACCAATGATCTCTTAAGTGACACACTGGATAGATTTTTCTCAGTCTTCATCTTACTTGACCATGGTTGACCAGCCTCTCTTCCTGGATACTCTCTCCTCTCCAGGTTTTTATGATACGACTCTCCTGGTTCTCTTTCTAGTTGTCTGACTGCTTCTTTCTCAGTCTTCTTTCCTAGTTCACCATCCATATTATGTCCCCTAACTATGGGTAGCTCTATCCTTCCTAGAAATAGCTAAGGGCAGCTAGATGGCACAGTAGACAGAGGACTGGTCCTGGAGTCAAGAAGATTCAACTTCCTGAGTTCAAATCTGGCCTCAGACACTTAAAGGGTAACCCTAGGCAAGTCACTTAACCCTGCTTGCCTCAGTTTCCCCATCTATAAAGTGAACTGGAAAAGGAAATAACAAACCACTCTAGTATCTTTGCCAGGGAAACCCCAAAACAATGTCACAAAGTCACTTCTTCACCCTGTTTGCCTCAGTTCCTCATCTATAAAATGAGCTGGAGAAGAAAATGGCCAGCCACTCCAGTATCTTTGCCAAGAAATCCCCAAAATGGAGTCTCAAAGAGTCAGACAAAACTGAAAGCAACTGAAAATACATCCCTCTTGTCCTCTTTATACTTTCTCTCCTGGTCACAACATTAGCTCCCATGGGTTTAATTACTATCTCCATGTAGATGACTTATAGACTTATATATCCATATCCATTCTCTCTGCTGAGTTCCAGTCTCCATTCTCCAATAACTGCCTGTTGGACATTTCAAACTAGATGTCCCAGAGACAACTTAAACTCAAAATTTATGAAACCAAAACAATCCTTCTTCTAAACGTCTCCATTCCCATCAAGGTATCACCTTCTTCCAGTCTCTAAGATTTGTAACTTTGATATCATTCCCTCTGCATATTCAGTTAGCTGCCAAATCCTGTCACTCCTATCTTCACAACATTTCTTATTCTCTTCTCACTTAAACCCAAAGTAAATGTGGCCCTTGCCACTTCTTCCTAGATTATGGCAACATCCTTATAACTAGTCTCCCCACCTCAAGTCTCTCCCTACTCTAGGTGTGGCAGCAACCACACTTGTATCCCCAGGATGGCTGCTAGCACAGGCTCTTAGGCCTGCTTCACTAGGAAAGACAGCTGTTCAAGGAGTCAACAATCTTTTTTAATTACATTCACTAGTTCAGGGGAAAAGTTAGCACCCTGAACTTCAGAGAAAATACAAACAGAGAAAATACAAGCAGAGAAATAAAGGCCAACAGACAGGGCTCTGACTGTCTGAATCAACTGTATACTTTACATACATCCCTGGATCGAAGGAGCCTTTACATCTGAGTAGTCAGAGAACTCTGAACATACCCCACTCAGAATCTCCATCAGAGAATTCCAAGATCATTCTCATAAGTGAGCCCCCAAAGCAAAATACCAACTTAGAGTATGTGTGTGTGTGTGTGTGTGTGTGTGTGTAGAGAGAAGTATCTATATCTATATATCTATATATATAATGGAGTGTGATATATATATATATGCATAGACACACACACACACACACACACACTTCTCAGTGCCTAATTAGAAATTAGCAAAAGGTGTTAAAGTCTTCTTACAGGAAAGCCTCCCCTAAGTAAGCTTCCTTAATGAGTTTCACATGAGGGTTATTAATGGGTGGAGAAGAACTTAAATCTCATTAACATTACAGTAGTCTATCCTACACACATTACCAAAGAGCTTTTCCTTAGATTCATCTCTGACCATATCACTCCCCTGCTCAGTGAACTCTAGTGGGTTCCTATCACCTCTAGTTTAAAATATTGACTCCTCTGTTTAGTTTTAAAAGCTATTCATAATCCAACCTCAGCCTATCATGCCAGACTCAGTGGACATCACTGCCCTCCTCCACATTCTGCAATCCAGCCAAACAGCCTTCTCTGCTCCTTACATATAGCACCACACTTCCATCTACATGTCTTTGCCCTAAATTCTGATTACTTCCTCCTAACTCTGACTTCATAGAATCTCTCTTTTGCATCAAGATACGACTCAAGTACCAATTCTACACAAAGCCTATTCTGATTCCTCCCCTCCAATAATACTACCCTCCATCTATCTTGTATGCATTTACATTCATGCTCTTTATATTTATTTTTCTACACACTGCATTAGAACATAATCTCATTGTGAGTAGGATTTCTTTCGCTCTTGGCATCTGTATATCTAGAGCTGCACACAGTACCTAATACACAGAACAAGTACTTGTGGCAATTGACTTGTGGCAAAAGACTGATGCATGGTGTCTCCTGGGCGGCTCTTGAGTGGTGAGATGCTACAGCCTGCTCACAACCACTCTGGGTCCCTCCACAGTCTCTCTGAGTCACCTTCAACTTTACTTGTTCTCAGACTACAAACAGACTCCAGGTGGTTTCACAGCCATAGAGCATCACTGGGACATGATTTGCTTTATCTCTGACCACTGAAACAACCTATCTAAATCTGTTCAATTTTACACTGCTTTTCTCTTTTCTTTGCCTGTGAATTTCAAATCTGCAAAAGAAGATAGCTCCTTAAACTTTACTGCTCAGCTAATTTCCCAAGGAGGTAAAAGAGGCAGGAAAGTCCCATATACACTGAAATAGCACCTTAACTGGGAATGAATGATTAATCACATTCTCATATGAATGTGGTAGAATACTGAAGTCCAACAAAAACAATGACTAAAAAATTCTGGAAGACAAGAGGAACTGTTAGAAACGAATGCAGAATGAAGAGTGTCAGAACAATCTACATGATGAGTACGATAATATAAAAGAAAGAAACCCAGAATGCCATCAGAATGACAGTACAATAAGGCAGGGAGTGACCAAGCATGAGCTTAGCAGACCAACAATGAAGCTTGCCTCCTAACTCTCATGAGAAAGGTGGTCATCTCTAGATGTGTTAATGGACACAGGCCACCCCACACAGCCAGGATATTTCCCTGTTTTGCTTGGCTACACTTTTTTTGTTGTGAGGAAAGATTCAAATGGTGCTCGAGAGAGTAAAAGGGGATATGGTTTAAGGAGGTTATAGGAAATGACAGTGATGTTTAAGGCACATCAATAATGCATTTTTAAAACATTTTTTAAAGAACAATTGTGTTTAAAAGATGGGATTCATGTTTAAATGACGAACCTTTGTTTCAGGGAGAAGCTTGAGGTCATCAAAAATACTTTTCAATTTTACAAAGGCAAGCCAACCCACTGTCTTCTTCTTAATTAATTCTGGATCCACTTCAGTGCCCATTTGCAATGTTTGTCCAAGATCAACACAGTGATGAACCAACTCTATGGGCCATCTATCCATTGCAAGTCTAGTGTGGAAAACAGGCATACAGTATGTAAATAGGTCCATGGCAATCCATTCAAACATGAGACATTATTAAAAATGAGTCATGGAATATGCTCGATTAAGAACTGCTGCATTTATTATTGTTAATGAACATAATAAATAATCTGTACCATTGTGTTATTTAGCTCACACTTCCACAGTGTCTTAAGATTTACAAAGTGCTTTCCTAACAATGGATCTGAAGCAATACTCAAGTCAGTTCCTTCCTTTTCAAGTGATCATACAACCTACACTCCAGTCTCATGCTCTAAAAAAACAAAATGAAAAAAAAAATCTAAGTTAAGAAGCTTTGGCTAAATATGCCAAAGTTCTGTACCCATAACTAATCCATGGAGGAGACAGAAGCTCTTAGAGTTGGTAGGAAAGAGTGTGTGGTAACCAATCCATCCAGAACATTAGCCAAAAGTGCAGCTAGAGAATATGGCTTCAAAGTCAAGATGCCTCAAATCATCCAAGTCTGTCCACTCATCCTCAGCCCCCATAGGAAAGGAAGCCTGCTTTGCCAAGAATCACAGCTCAAGTGTTTTAGCCTGGGGTTAAGTGAACTTCCCAGATTAAATTGCTTCTGCAGCTCCTCAGTAACAACTTGATATGTCCATAAGGCATTTTAATTTATAGTTTCTTAAGGACGCCAGGGCAGCAATTTGACTCAGGGCAAAGGAACCTCACAAAAAACTTTGTACCTTTCATCTAGTGGACAGAATCAAATGGTGAGCATGATTGTTTTGGGGGGGTCTTTTTTGTTTTTTCTAAAATACAGGTCACGTTTCTCTCTATGCGATATCCAGAAAGTGGATTCTTCACTTGTGTCTCAAAGAAGCCCCAGACGACAGGCCCTCCCCAGCTGTGACCAACAGAATAGCTGGCATTTTTATAATGGCATTTTAGAACTTTCAAAGCACTTTTCTCATAACAATGTTGGGACTACAGCAGTACACAGACTAGTTTACTATAGTTTAAAAATTAAATATCTCAGTTCACTCAGTTATAAAGGAATATTCTTTTTCTAGTTTTCCAGTGATCTTCAGAACACTGTATAATAGCTAACAAATTGCCACAGGTTTACTGTTACAGAATTTAGGCAAATGCAAACGGTGGTAATTAACTTTTGGTTCCATTGTGTAGGCACTATCCCCATGGGAAACTGCAACTATTTCACCCTCCAAACTGACACTGGGAAAGCTAATAAAGGGAAGCTGGGGGAAGTGGAAAAACACCAGACTTGGGGCTGCTTAGGAGACCAGTATTCCAAGCCCACACAGTTGATACTAAACAAGTCACAACCACTCTGAGATTCTGTTTCCTCACTTGTAAAATGAAAAAACAATACTTATACCACTTACTTCAGGGTTGTTGTAAGGTTCAAATGACAATGTATATAAAATGCTTTGTAATTGTAACACTAAAAGAAAAAATAAATGCATCAAATGGAAAAGTAGAATATCCTAAACAAAGCACATGAATCAAGAAGTCATGTAAAATCCAAGCGCGCTTCTAAATTTCCAATGAGGACACTATTAAAACCTCGGGACTTCCAGAGGAAAGGCAAACAAAGTGGCAGCCTATGCCATCTAAAACTGGTCCTTTCCATTCAACAAATGTTTAAGACAGCCAGCTTTCAGTGTAGGAAGATGTACAGAATGCCCTGTGCCATTCAAATAATAAAGTGTCCAACGGTTCAAAGAACACAACAGCCGTCTACACCAGTCTGGAGACAAAGCAGACGAGGGCTCTGCCCCTGCTCCTGTTCTGTTCAATATGTGAATAAATGACTTGAAAGAAGGCAAAGGTGAAATGCTACAAAGAATCACTAGTACAGTAGGTGACAGAATCCAAAAATAATAGACCCCCTGGAGTGAATTCAAGTGGTTTTCTAAAGTACAGGTCCAATCATGCCATCCCAACGTTCTCTCTCTCTCTCTCAGCTTCATGGCTCCCTATTGCCTCCAAGATCAGATCAGATACATAATGCTCTGTGTGACATACAAATACCCTTCAGTACCTAGCCCCTCTTACCTTTTCAGTCTTCTTCCACCTTCCTCCCCCATATACACTCTTTGATACAGTGACACCAACTTCCTGGCTGTTCCACAAAGCAGCATCTCCATCACTGAGTTCTGGGCACTCACTCTGGCTTCCCTCCTCCATTCCAACTACGGACGGTCCTGACTTCCTTTAAGTTCCAATGAAAATGCCCCTTTCTAAGAAAGCCTTCCCCACTCCAAGGCCTCCCTCTGTTAACTATTTCCCATTTATCCTGTATATAGCTTGCTCTGTATATATTCATTTGCATGTTGTGTCCTCCATTAGACTGTAAGCTCTGAGTGCCTGGCACTTAGCAGGTATTTAATACATATCAACTGATTTGTTAATTAAAAAATAATAATTTTGAAAAAGCCCCTGTGGTCAGTGCTGGAGATAGAAAAACAAAAATCTAACAGTTCTTGCCCTCAAGAAGCTCACATTCTATTGGTGAAAACAATATGTTCAGAGATTAGTAAATCCAGGGTAACCTAAAAAGAAAAAAAGCTTGAACAAGGATCTTAGGATCACAGATTTAGAGACACAAGGTTCCTTATAGGTCGTTTAATGCAGTAGCTCCCATTTAGGGACATTAAGTGGAAGAACTGGGGTTTAAACCTAGGTCCTCTAACTCCAAACCAATCAAGGACTTAATAACCAATAAGTATTTATTATGCACTTAATACATGTTAGGCACTCAGTATACAGAGAAAACCAGAGCAGTTGTATTTCACAGTAGATATCTCAAATTTTCTTGTATTTTAGAAATCTTTTAATTTTGTTCTAATTTTCTTAAGATCTCATGAAACCAATGATTTGTTTGGTCTATCCTAATTTTTATGCTAATTTTAATTTTAACATTCTAATTCATTACTTGGGTAAGGCTTTCTACAATTCTTTTTTTTTTTAAATGCTCTTGGTTCTTCCTTTCCAGTTACTCTTGAGATCCTTGTGGCCAAACAATTTTTTTCTCTGAAGTTCTGCTTATGGTCTCTTCTTCCAGGTTGATCTCTTCATTATATCTTGGTCCACAATATCCTTACTAGTATTTGGTACCTTCTGCTTACTCAGAGTGGGTTTTTGTGCCAGGATACTTTCCCTTAGAAAGGGTGGTTGTGTCCTGCTTGGTTCTGACCCCTGTTTGCTGGTTTCCTGCTACTGAATTCTATCTCCTTTAGTGTGTCTATACCCAGAGTGCTAAAAGACTTCAAGGGACTCAAAAGTGAAGGGGTCAGCTGTCACTTTTCCAATGAGAGGAAATGCCTTTTCTAGACCTAAAAGCACACCACCCCATTTTCCCTTTTTTTTTTGTCAACTTTGCCAAGTGATGGGTATAATGTGGAACCTTTGCATATTTAAATATACAAGTCACTTTAACTTGCATTCTTCTAATTATTAGGGACTTGGATTTTTTTTTCATATGGCTATAAATAGCTTGGAATTTCTTCCACTGAGAACTATTTATTTATATCCTTTAACCATTTATCAACCAGAGGATGGCTCTGGCTCTTATTCTTACAAATTTGAATCAATTCATTATACATCTTGGAAATGAGACCTTTAGGTGAGAAACTTACAACGGAGATTTTTTCTCTAGTCAGCTGTTTCCCTTCAGATCTCTGCCAGCCTCATTTGGATTTGTTCTTTTTTTTTTTTGGAGGGGGGAGGGTAGGGCAATTGGGGTTAAGTGACTTGGCCAAGGTCACACGTCTAATAAGTGTCAAGTGTCTGAGGCCCAATTTGAACTCATGTCCTCCTGACTCCAGGGCTTGTGCTCTACTCACTGAGCCACCTAGACACCCCATTTGGATTTGTTTGTGGAAAACTTTTTTAACTTCATATAATCAAGACTCTCCATTTTATCTTCTAGGATCTTCTCTATCCCTTATTTGATCATGACTTCTCTTTTCCAGGGGTCTGAAAGACAGTTTCCATCTTATGCCTGTGATTTGTTAAGGGTGTAACCTTTTAGACCTAGAGAGACAGTTAGATGCCATAGTAGATAGATAGTGGACGTGGAATCAGGAAGACTCAAGTTCACATCCTGCCTCTGACACTTGAACTAGCTAGTTTGGTAAGTCTAAACAAGCCAGGCACACACTATCCAGGTAAAGGCAAGTTTGGTTGTCAGGTAAATCATCACATGGATAATCAATATCATATTGCTAGCCTTGTCAATGGGTGTAGGAGGGGCCTGAGGGAGGAATTTGGAACTTAAAACTTTTGAAAATGAATATTTAAAAATTTGACATGTAATTGTGAGAAATATGTAACAAAATAAATAAAAACATTTTTAAAAAGGAAAAACCAGCCTTAACCTCTGTCTGCCTCATTTTCCTTATCTGTAAAATAGAACATACTTCTTAGGACTGTGAAGATACATGAGAAGACATGTGTAAAGCACTTTGCAAGCCTCCAAGTGCCCCATCAATGCTAAGTTATTATTATTGCTACTTGAGCCATATGGCCGTTTGGGGTTTAACCTGGAGCTACACTGCAGCAGCAGGCTTCTGGCTGGACTCTCAGTCACAAGTCTTTCCCCACTCCAACCTCTCCTTCACTTGGCAGCCAAGGTGCTTCTTCTAAAGCTTAGCTCTGATCTCAGGGGCTCCCGTGCTCCCAAGAGAATCCTCTGTTTGGCATTCAGAGCTCTCTGTAAGCTGGTCCTTTCCTCCTTGTCCCATTTCTCACACTTTGTTCCCCTCCACACATTCTCTGATCTAGTGACCCCTCAAACAGGAGGCTTCGTCCCTGTCTCCAGACCTTTGCCCTGGCAGTCCCCCATGCAGGTAATGCTACCCTCCCTCAGTCTTGCTTCTTAGCTTCCCTCAGATTTCCTTCAAGTCTCAGCCCAAATCCCAGCTTCTACAGGGGAGCCTTTTCCTAGCCTCCCCCCCACCAGCTAACAGTGCCTTCCTCTCTCAGATTCCTCTATCTGCTCATATATCAGAGGCACCTAGGTAGCAGAGTAGATGGAGCAGTGGGCCTGGAGTCAGGAAAACCTGAGTTCAAATCCATCTCAGATATCCATAAGCTATGTGACCTTGGACAAGTCACTTAACTTTTGTCTCCTTCAGTTTCCTCAAGTCCCAAGTGAGGATAATAATGGCTCCTGTGTCCCAGGGTTGTTGTGAAGATCAAATGTTTCCAGGGTTTAGCACAGAGCCTGGCACTCAGTGCTATATAAATGCTAGCTGTTGTCACCATATCCTGTGTATACGTATCTTAGGGCAGCTAGGGGGAACAGCAGAGCAAGCACCAAGCCCAGAGTTTGGAACACCCATCTTCCTCAGTTCACATCTGGCCTCAGACACTCACCAGCCGTGTGACCACAGGTGAGTCACTCATCCCTGTCTGCCTCAGTTTCCTCATCTGTAAAATGAGCTAGAAAAGGAAACGGCAAATCCCTCCAGGGTCTTTAACAAGAAAACCCCACATGGGGTCACACAAAGTGGGATACAACTGAACAATGGCTGAACAACAACCGACATCAACAAAATACACCTATTGCCATATTCTTTACGTATCGTCTTTCCATTACAGCATCAGTTCCTTGGAGGCAGGAACTGCTTTTTGTCTCTATATCAACAACACGTGGCACAGCACTGGGCACAGAGTATGGACTTAAGAGATGCTGCTACATCACTGGGGAAGGGTCTGAGGGCGGGAAGCCTGGCCTTGAACAGCACGCTTATTGGTGCGGCCAGTGCCATCCCATTGCAGATGCACCCACACCAAGCCCGCACATTTCTGGCATCATCTAGCCAGAGAATCTGCAATACGCTCCCAAGCCTCCTTTTACAGCTCAGCTCTCGTGGGCAGGCGCGAGGCTGGATCTCAGGGACCTGCTCTGCTCAGCAAAGGCTCTATTTTAAGCCGCAGGGCCCCACGAGAACAGCTGAAGACCATTTTCAAATGCAGCCAATGCCCAAAGCAGTATCAAATATATCATACTTTAATGGGGTTTTCATTCCTTCCCTAGAGAACTCATACTCAGTCTAATGAGCTCTTCAAAATAGTTCATCTCTATTAGGATAGAGTCTCCAATGAGGCCATGACTTCAGTCCACTTTTCCTACCTTATCTTTTTTTTTTAAATAAAAACTTACCAACTCCTTCTTTGCAGTTGCAAAGGTGGTAAAATGGATACACACACACACACACACACACATACACACACACACACACATATACACATAAAATGATGGAGCCCAGAGCTGAGGGAATCTTAGAAATTAATTTAATTCACTGACTCTCGAAAGTGGTCTGACAACCCCCAGGGTCCCTGAGACTTTTTCAGGACATCTGGGAGGCCAAAAATGTTTTTGCAATAATGCTGACATTTTAATTTCTACTATGGTAAATATAAATAGATATAATCCCCACCAAAAAGCTCAGAGAGGGGGCTGTTCCTCACTAAGTTTTAAGAGCATAAAACGGTCCTCAGACCAAAGTTTGAGAACTGTCAATTTAGTCAGGCGTCCTCTTGAGGCCCACAGAGGGGAAGTTATGGAACCGTCATTGGGACAGAGGAGATCTGAGATGCCCAATGGGCAGAGAGACTCTGAGTGAAGGACCCATGCCTTAAAATATCTCCCTCCAGAAGAGGGAAGTTTTCATGATCTGCAGTGGCACAAGTGTCAGACTGCAGAGCTGGCAGGATGTTGGACCTTTATGTACTGGAGACAGCAGGACCACCAGACTCTTACTACTGGAAAATCTAGACAGTTAACTCCAGGCAGTCTGCAACTTGAATAGACTTAAATTATTCATTGAAATATGCTCTGTAAATCTGCTTGACTTCTGACCTCTGGCCTGCTCTTTTGATCCCAATGCTCTTCTTAAACAGTATTAATCAGTAATAGCTACAAAGGACTCTAAAAGCCATCTAATCAAAACCCATTATTGCCAGATGAGAAAACAGATTCAGTGAGGCTGATGACTTGGCTCCAGGTCACACAGGTAGTAAATAGGTGATGAAAGAAGCAGGATTTGAATTCAGATCCACTGTCTCCTAATCTGGGCTCTTTTCAGTGAAAAGCTGACATCACTAGACATTTCAACCACCATGTCCCGCTGTCTTATGAAATAAGTCAATCAACAAGCACTGAAGAACTTACTATATGCCAGGCACTGTGCTAAGCGCTAAAGATATGAAGAAAAGGAAAAACAATCAAGGACAAGACACCAACTAAGTCCCTACAAGATCTGCTCTAAAACAGATGGAGGGGAATCTGAGAGGGGAGGGTACTAGCAGCTAGGGGAGGTAAGAAAGCCACTCCCCACCCTTGTACAAGGTGGGATCTGAGCTGAGAACTGATGAGACCAGGGAGCTAAGAGGCCAGGCTGAGGACAACATGACATTTCCTGCATGAGTGACCAGCAGGGCAAAGCCCCAGAGGTGGGGATGGAGCAGCACATTTGTGGGGTCACTGGATCACAAAACGTGTAAGAGGCCTGTGCAGGGCAATTTCTCCTTTCTATGGTCATAACTGGTGGTTTTAGACTTGTCTCACTAGAGTTGCTATAAGGTTCTAAAAAAATAAGCAAATGCATGGACTATTTCTGAAACACTGTTCCTAAACATGGGTAACTGGGGAATTCAGAGGCCCATCCATGTGCAAGAAGAAGCCTACCCTTTAGCAAAAAAAAAAATCTCCTTCTATTCAAATCCAGCATGAGACTTCATTCAAGGAGATGGGGGAAGAAAAAAAAAGAGTTTTACAGGATTTCATTGGAAAGAATTCCTTCCTCCCCACCAAAAAAAAAAAAAGAGAGAGACACTCATAGTATAAACTCCGAAATAAGCATGAACCTCAGGAAAGAAGCTTGAATAGCAAGAACCAGGGAAAAGAAGAAGTAAATTGATGATGGGAATAAAACCTCCTGTTTCTACAGTACTTTGCCAACCACTACAGGCCTACTTTCTCTGTGAGGTTTGCAGTACAAGGATTATTATGCCCATTTTTCACAGGAGAAGACTGAGGTTCAGAGAGTAAGCTACCCAAAACCACAAAGCTAATGAGCACCCAAACTAGGCTCTGAACCTAGGTCTCTGGATTCCATACACAGCATTCATTTCTTTACAACACTTCAGCTCTCCAAAAGCAGGACAATTCCTGAAAGTTCCCATTTAGAGGTGGTGTTTTCCTTCAAAATAAAAACACCAGGGGCCAATAGATCTTTACAAGCTCTTTACGAGTTCACACAGCATCATGTTACATGGTTCATTCATAGAAAGACTTTTAAAACCTAGTGTTAATGTTGGAGAATAGAGATTAGATTGATGGAAGTCTTCCATGCCCAGAGCTGGAATGAGAACACAAACACAGGACAAAGAAGAGTGCAAGAAATGAACAGTCACTGCATGACCACCAGGAGAGCCCTCGGCTTCTCCATGTATTATAGAGCATGGTTTAGAGAAGATGGAAATTCAGAAAACTGATAGCTAAACAAGACATGATTGCCAGGGAGAACACCAAGGAGAAGAGGAATCCAGTGGGAGAAGTCACTCCTAGGACACTTTCAGGCCAGGAAGTCTTCACAAAACAGCTTTACCTCAAGGGGAAAGCTATGTGCACCTTAGAAACACAAATGACAAGACTAATACCTGCTTCCACTCTTTGGCTGTCATCCTGGAGGCCTCGGGGTTCAGGGCCTTCTGTACACCTCCTGAACCAGGCAGCTAAAATGGGAGCCTCCCCCTTCAAAGTGAACATGCCAACAAGATGGATGGATGCCTTCAAGGATGCTTTCCTCTTTGTCTTGGGCCTGCCGTCTTTATACCATGGCACATACACCATGTACACATCTTAATACTCAGTGAAAAGGATATTGAATTTGAAGTTAGAGAGTCAAGATTCAAAAGCAAGCCATCACAGCACCAACATGACTGTCTGGATAAGTTTACCTCAAGGAGATTGCAGAGAACTTGCTGGTCGTTCTACCCTTCTCAAAGATGAGATGCCATTGTTGTTGGAGTTTTAAACTAATTCAACCATTCTGGAGAACAATTTGGAACTATGCCCAAAGGGCTATAAAATTATACATACCATTTGATCCAGTAATTTCACTAGTAGGTCTGTATCCCAAAGAGATTATAAAAGGAAAAGGACCCACATGTATAAAAATATTTACAGCAGCTCTTTTTGTGGTGGCCAAGAATTGCAAATTGAGCGGATGCCCATCACTTGGGGAATAGATGAATAAACTGTGGTATATAAATGTAATGGAATACTATTGTTCCATAAGAAACAATGAGCAGGCAGATTTCAGAAAAACCTAAAAAGACTTGCATGAACTGATGCTGACTGAAGTGAGCAGAACCAGGAGAACATTGTACAAAGTAACAGCAACATTGTGAGATGATCAACTTTGATAGACTTACCTTTTCTCAGCTATGTAAGAATCTAAGATAATTCCAAAAGATTTATGATGGAAAATGCTGTCCATATCCAGAGAAAGAAATATGATTCTGAATGCAGACTGAAGCATACAATTTTCTTTTTTTTTT
>CM053601.1:175698879-175742043 GCA_028646575.1 Pseudocheirus occidentalis | reverse complement strand
AAAATCCACTGACCTTTCTCTTAGCCTTTTTGTCTTCTGGCCTGATAAATGTGGTAACTGTGCCTCCAGTGCAGCCGATCTGCTCTCCTATAGATGCGGCTCCCCAGGGCCTGAGCCAGCCCAGTTTCGGCTGCGGCTCCCAGACTGCTGCGAAGAGCCCTGCCTGCTGCACTGCCTGTAGCAACAGATGTGCTTTCTGTCTTCTGGAGAGTTTTGGAGCTTGAAAATCTGTTTAGAGTCCCATTTTATGAGTTTTTTAGTGTGTTTGTGTGGGAGCTGTGGTGCTTTGCTGCTTCTATGCCGCCATCTTGGCTCCGCCCCCCCAGCATACAATTTTCTTTGTTTTGATTTTGTTTTTTCTTTCTCAAGGTTTTTCCCTTTTGTTCTGATTCTTCTTTCAAAATATGACTCGTGGAAATATGTTTAACATGATTATACATGCACAGCCTATATCAGATTTTATGCTCTCTTGAGGAGGAAGGGGCAGGAGGGAACTTAGAACTCAAAATCTTACAAAAGTGAATGTTGAAAACGAAAAATAAATGTTTTTTATTATTATTATTATTTTCATCATTATTTTAAAGTGAGATGCCAGAGAATCTCCAAATACGTAATTCCTGCCAGCTTATACTGCTTTTGCCCTTGGTTACTGGAAGGCAGAGTATCCTTCACCTTCCTTACCTGCGAAGAAGGATACTGCCGTTTCAAGGTAAAAAAATAAAAGCACACCAAGATCAGGTAACAAGTCCAAGTTCATACACTAAGACTCAGTGGCAAAGACAATAATGGAAAAAACAGGCCTATTCTAATGCCTTTGATATGGATAAACACAGCTCCCAATGCTTCCTCTCCTAGAGTGGTGCTCAGCTCACACTTCCCTTAATAGTATTGTTCTGCAAAGGGCTCCACTTCATGTGAAAATCGATGAGTTAGTTGCCTGGCCTCCCAGATGAAAGTGACTACAAAATTAAAGTTAAACCAGATCTCAAAAGGCCCCAAAATATAAAGTTATATGCCCGACTCCCCTCCAATATATACAACCCCAACCCCATACAGATCTGCTATATGAAAACAATGCTAGGTTTAAAAAAAGTCTCTAAAAGCCACAGTTCTTTCCCCCGCCCAGCTCATTAGCAAGTAATGTAAATATTATGGCTAGCTGTTAAAGGAGTGTAGTATTAGTAAACTTGGGTTAAATGGACTAACAAAGGGAAAACAACTTTCTAAGAGATGATTTTGCTACTTTACAGAAGATCAACTTCAAAGCCCGATGATTTTTCTGAAAAGCTTGCGGCCTGGCTCTCTGCCAAGGAGAATCTATTGCTCAGCAAAGGTCCTTATGAGTCAGGTAAGGCAGGAATTCCATTTGAGCAGAGAGAGGCAGTGAAGGACAATCTGCGATGGAAGAGACTGGGCCATTTCACTATCATCAAACCAATGGACAGGAGTGATTCTGACTCCCATTTCTGAAGCATCTTAACAATTTGCAAAGGGCTTGCATTATGAGCTTCCACATGAGCAGTGCAAGTGTTATTAACCTCTTTTTACAAATGAGAAAACTCAGGCTAAAAGAGGTAAATGACTTGTCCAAGGTTACACACAGGATCCCCAAATTTCCAATTCAGGAAGGAACTCAGTGGGCATCTAGCCTAACCCAAGGCCAAAAAAGAAGACCAGTAATCAACGATTTACCTCGACCCCCAACGAGGAAGAGCATCATCCCTCTCATGACAGCTCTAACGCTTTCTGACAAGGCCAAATGTGCCCCTTGGCACCTTTCCCTGTGGCTCTCAGTTCTGCCCTTGGGGGACAAGCAGAATATGTTTCTTCTCTCACACAACTGCCCTTCAACTACATGGGAAAAAAACCATTCATATCTTCCCTGAGTCATCTCATCTCCAGGATAAATATCCCCAAGTTCCTTCAAGTGACTGTCATCTAACATGGACTCAAGTTCCTTCACAGTTGCTAGTTTTCTCTTGTAACCAGTCTGACAATGTATGTCCTTTCTAAAATGTGACCCTCAGAAGTGATCCCAAGAGTCCAGCTAGGGGCCGAGTAGTATAGAGCATAGCAACACAATTGCCTCCTTATTGCTGGAAGCAAGGCACTCCAAGATCACATTAGCTTTTGTGTGGTTCCCATAGAACAGTTTATTTGGATGGGCTTCAAGTCCACTAAAATCACCAGACCTCCTTGAGACAAACTGCTCTCTAACCATTTCTCTACCCATCTACCCCCAACTTATAACTGTGATGTTGATTTCTTGAACCCAAGAGTAAGACTTTACATTTATCTTATTAAATTTTACGTTCACAATCAGGAGGCAGCAGAGCCAGCATTTAACATTCTGACTAAGTCCAATGCTTTCTTTAAATGGGATTTAAAGAATCTAACTTGGTTAGAGGTGACAACAACAGACAGGAAGTCAGAGCTCCTGAACTCAACGGCCTCTTCTGCTACTTGTCTGAAAAGCCTTTGGTTGGCTTAGGTCAGTCACTCACCTGAGTCTGGGTGTCCCCACCTCAGCTGAGTTAAATGACAAGGCGAGGAGATAACTCGTAAAAGCTCAGAATTGGGACAGGGAAGACTTGGGTTCTGCCTCTAACACATAGTAGAGATGTGACCGTGAGGGGACACTGGACACTTTTTGAAAATTGTCAAGCCTTTTACAAATCCCCTTCCCTATTTATTGTATTATAACTCTATACCCCAACTTTCCTTTTCTAGAATCCGGTGAATTTCAGTACCCCCAAGACACAGAGGAATCTCTACACCACTATAGCACAGATGTGGATTCTTAAGGAGCCTGAGAACCCCATTTCTCAAAAGTCTGGTCAAGAACCCCCTCGCACCACTGCTCAGAGCTTTCACAGAATGCCTGAACTGCACAGGGCCTTGGAAATCATGAATTAGGCCCATGCCATAAGCCTCAAAGCCAAAACTGTTTTAGTAACAGCCATGGGATCTCATTAGAGTCAAACCTCCTTGGACAAGGTCCAAGGGAGTCAGTCACCTCATACCAAATTCTACTCCATAGACAACCTACGTCTCAGCCTAGTCAGAGTGTCACCTCTTACCCTATGTTTAGAGTTTGAAGTGGAAGGCAATGAATAAGGACTGAAATGCTCTACTTTCTATACCTGAGCCTGCCCTCCCCACCCCCAACATCCTTACACACACACACACACACACACACACACACACACACACACAAATACTCACACACAAATTCATACACAACATACATACACCCAAAACATACCAATAAACACACACATATGTAAATACATCCATAAACACAAATATGCACACATACACACCCTACATTCACTGTCCAAATGTGATAGAGCTGAAAATACAGCTAAGAAAAAGCCCCTCAGAAATGAATTTCTGGATGGTCAGTCATATTCTTCTCATCTTGTGGCACGGTATCTTTGCCATTTATTCAAGCAAATTTTCCTAAAGAAGGGCAGCTTTGTATGATTCAGATGAAAGAGCATTATCTCTGAAGTCTGAAGAGCTGGATTCAAATTCTGCTCTGATGCTTATTACCTATAAATGAGGAGGTAGAATCAGATAACCTCCACAGTCCCTGCCAAAGTCCATTCTTGTCTCTGCCTCTCTATGGTCGGGGGACGGAGAGTTTCTGGGCTCCAATCACAGCCTGCTACTTACTAGCTATGTGACCTCAAGCAAGTCACATCACTTCTCTGGGTCCCAGGTACTCAGCTGGTGGTGAGGGCACTGGGCACTAATGCCTATCAGAGCAAAAAAGCCTCACTATGACCAAGGAAGATTTATTCAGGAGATCTAATGATTATTCAGCAATAGTAAAAGTGATTCACAGGATAAATCCATTTTTTTTTAAGAAGGCCATATCAATAAATATAGAAAAAGCCTTTTAACAAGGTAGAGTTATCATTCCCATTTAACAGATAAGGAAAATGGGACTGAGACAGGCTAAACTACTTGCCCAGGGCTATAAAGCCATTACATGCTGGAGATGAGTTTTGCTTGTGTCTTCTCCATTATAAGCCTTGTGCTCCAGCCACTAGGTTGCCCCACTGGCACAGAAATTGAGGCAACGTAAGGACATCTCTCTCCCCACCAGTATTTGACATGATTATAGAAAAGCCAGCAATATAAGTGAGAAGAATTCAAGATAGAAACATCAACAAAATGGAGACCAAATTGTCCCTATTTGCAGATAACATGATTTTTAACTTCAAAAACCTCAGAGAATTAGGAAAGAAACTGAGACAATTAATAGTTCAGTAAAGTAGTAAGATATAAAAGAAGTTCAGAAAAACCACTAGCATTTCCATATCACAATAACAACCCCCCCAAAAAAGTAGGAAATGATAGAAAGAGAAATCCCAAATTGTGGTATGTGAACATAATGGCATATTATTGGACCATAATAAGTAATTAACACAGGAAATTCAGAGAAACATATGAAGATTTGCATGAAGTGATGCAGAAGGAAGGAAGTAGAACTAGGAGAATATACACAATTTATGGAAAGACATAAATGAAAAATAACATTGAAACAAAGCCAAACATTTTCCAACTGCAATGACTACTGTTTATCATATAGAGATGGGATAAGAAATCAGTTTCTTCCTTTTAACAGAGAGTTGAAGGGCCACGGGTACAGAATATTTGTGTATGCTATCAGATATTTTCATTGGGTTCACCAATTTTACTTAACTTTTTTTCTTTGTCACAGGTAAATACTGTGTATGTATGTGTATATGAGTATGAATTTGGTGCATGTCTAGGTGTCCACAAAAAAGGGGCAAGCTAGTTCAGCTCTCAGTAAGTAATCATGTTAAAAATATATCTGATAAAGAAGAGCTTTATTTCTCATAACAGAAAATGCAAGAGTCACATACTATCCCAGTTAAGATCATTCCCTCTCTTTCATTCATTTTCCTAAAATACTATGATGATACTTTATATATTGAAATTAAATATAAATAGTTATTAAGCAAGTTTAGTTGGCTTTAATGACATTCAATGTTGGGTTGTTGGGTTTTTTTAAACAAGTAATAAAACTTTTAAATCAATGAGTTAATCTTGACCATATAGCATGGAACAATGAAAAGCAGGCTGGATTTTAGGACAAAGAGCTTGGGTTCACTCCCCGCTGTGCCATATGGGTGACCTGGGGCTTACCCTCTCTGGGCACTAGTTTCCTCATCTTTACAGTGAGAGTTGTAGCCTCTAAAGTCCCTTCTAGGGGGTGGCTAGGTGGCACAGTGAATAGAGCACCGGCCCTGGAGTCAGGAGGACCTGAGTTCAAATCCAGCCTCAGACACTTGACACACTTACTAGCTGTGTCTTTGGGCAAGTGTGTGACTTTGGGCAAGTCACTTAACCCCAGTTGCCTTCCAAAAAGCAAAAATAAAATAAAATAAAGTCCCTTCTAACTCTTAATTTGCAGACCTTTTATGGAGCACATTTTTCCTTATGAATCCTGCAAAATGAAAGCCCCAGAGAAGGAACCTTCAGACACAATCACATAGCAAGTCAATGGCAGAAGCAAGCTTCAGTTTCTGATACTGGGTCTTCTTAACGAGCTAAACACTTAACCTCTGCTGGACAGTAGGCAGAGATCTTTCCAGCACTGCCTTTTCTTCACCAGAAAGCATTTGGGTCATTTTGTACCCATCCAGGGTCAACATTTGATTCACATCTAAGTATCCTTCAAAAGAGAAGATCTCCAACTCCTATATAAGAACCTGGGCATGCATCGAAACCAAGACAGGTCTTATTTCACCTGACAAAAAGTGTAAAACACAAAGGACTCATGCCTAAGTCCAGGAGGAAGCAAAACAAGTCCCCCTTTCACTGCCAAGTCACTATACAAGTCATACTATACTTTCATGTTTAGGAAATGAGGTAGTACTTGCTAGTAAGAAATTAAATTTCTTCACTCTGTCTTTTCATACTTCCTGGCCTTTGATAACATAATAGACTTATTATGTAATATTTCAAATTGTACTATAATAATTATAATAATAGTCGCTCTGGTTGGGCGGCCTGTCCTTTGACCACATGCTGTTCCCACTGCCTGAAATGCCCTTCCTTCCTATTGTCTGTTGAATACCTCCCCTTTCTTTAAAATCCAGTGTGTGTGCCCCCTTCTCCATGGGGCCTTCTCAGATTCCCCTTGTGGATTACAACTGTCCCACTCGACTTCACATCACTTGACTTTCTAGTTTCCCTATTATGTAATATTATGAATTATAATTATAGCATTGAGTATCTTACCCCACTGTAGTTAGGCAGCAAGATCTTTGTGGGCAGAGAGCATGTCTTGCCTAAATTTAGCAATCCTCCACCCCCAGTAGCATTCTACAAACATTAAGTCCTTAATCACTTTTTGGTGGGGAGGAGATAATCATATTTTAACAATACAATATGGAAAATAGCTTTCACCTCCAATGGCCAATGGTTATTTGTTTTCTCCTTTCATAAAAATAAAGTTTTCCTTCTCTCTTTCCTTTAATAACTACGCTTTTCAAGTTGGAGAAAGCAAGGCCCCGGAGGAAAATTCCCTTTAATACCCAGGATCCCCCTAGTTTGAGGCACAGGGCTGTTTAGTTTCTTCCCCAACTTCATGTCCATATTCACTGAAGCATAGCCATTGCTGAAAAGAGAGCATTATGGAATCTCTTAGTTGGGAAGAAGCCCAGAGATCATGTGGTTCAGCCTGTACCTGGACAGGCATCCCCTCTACAATGCCCTGAAAGGTCTACATCCATCCAAAGCTTCCAGAGCTAAAGAGCTCCCAGAATGGCTGCTCTAACTGTTGGAGAGGTCTAATGGTTAGAAAGCTTTTCTGTATAACAAGCAACCTTCAGCTCCACTCTCAGTTCTTCTCCTGGGGGCCAAGGAAAACAACTCAGCCCTTTGCAACCTGACAGCTCTTCAACTCTTGGCAGACTGCTATAAAGTAGCCCCTGAGCAGGACTTCTTGACCTCGGGGCGGTAAACTTGTTTTCTTAATATTCTGAGAACGATATTTCAACATATTTGGTTTCCTTTGTGATCCTATGAATTCTGTTTTTGTGCATTTAAAACCAGGATTCTGAGAAGGGTACTCATAGGCCCTACAAGACTGCCCAAGAGATTCAAGGCAAATCTCCTCAGTCCCTTTCTTCCATGGATCCTTGCAGAAACAAGTAAGGGCCCTAGGAAAATGAAGTTTCTACCCAGAGATAACTTTGTGTTCAAGGGCCTCCAAATGTCCTTTCCACATAAACACAAAAGCTGTTACTCCTATTTAGTAGGCAAGAGAGAAGCTTCCTATACTACTTTTCCTATCTTCCTGAGTCTGCCACCAGGCTATGTCCCTACCATAGGTAATAGGGTGTGAAGTCCAAGAGAAATACAACCAGGCTGCCCCACCCCAGGTAGCTTTCTGGGAGTTAAAAAAAAAGGATCTTCTGCCTTATAAATGGAAGCACTTTAATCTAGAAACATTCACAAAGAAAAGAGAATCTTTCAATGTCAGTTTTACTGTCGATTTGTCTCTAACAAATGCTGCTTCCGATTTTCAAGCTTCACCCCCATTCTTTAAAATCTCCAAAAGAAACATTGGGCAATCTGGATTTCTACTCAAAGGGAAGATCAGAGAAAAAAAGAGGGTGGAGAAACTGGGGGGGGGGGGAACGGAGGAGTTTGTATATACTCTCAGGGAATGTTCAAATGTTATATGACCTCCTGTCTAAAGGGAGATGATGAGGGGGAGGGGAGGAAAGAGGGGAAGGCTGAGCCATGTTTCTTGACAAATGACAGACAGCTTCTGAAACTGAAAGCCATACGTTTCAAGTCTCAGGAGTATCACCTTCAAATACGTCAGTGTTCTAAAGGTAGATCAGCTTTCTCTGCTGCATCCACCCCGCTGAGAGGTGAGATCCCAAGGCAAACACAAGATTCTGACTGGGAGCCTTTGAGGTGGCAGGAGCCAGGGGGAGTTCAAAGGCAAGGCCGGCTAGTGGCTTGCACCTCCAGGCGCTCTGAGGGTGAAAGGTTACTAAAGCAGGAGCCACTGACCAATAAAGGAGGGTTCGACTGAGCCCTTTGGGCAGATAAACTGGAGCTCCATTTACACCTTTCCCAGCTTCCTGAGGTACCCTAGCCTCATTCTTGCTGCACCCAGGGCCAGCTCTCTGGGTAGCTCTCTCTCCTGCCTGGCTCTGCAGAGCAGCTGGCGGGGGCTGGAAAATGTATAATCAGGATCCAACATCAAAAATAAATAAATGAGAACCCAGCTAATGTCAACTGTCACCAGAAGATCTGCCTGGGCTGCCACTGCCCCTGACTGCCTCACTAACACCAGAAGGAGGAAAGCTAAGAGGTCTGGATTAGGGGAGGGTCGTGCAGAACAAGCCCCAGGCCAACCCCACACACTTGAAAGGCCCGAGTGCTTTAATATGTGTACACAGACTTTCACAAAGGTTGTGATTTCGTCAGTGTCCCCCACTCCCACCAGAGCAGAGCAGATCTATCGATCTCCTAGATGAGAGGCCCGTGTCTTCCAGGAGTTTGTCCTTGAAGGCTCTGAAGCTTCACTGGATGGGTGTACCAGAGCTCTTGCTCTTTTCAGACCCTGGAAAGGGCACCCCTTAATGACCTATCTATTAATGGGGGATATGCCTATAGGTGGCGCAGTAGAGAGAGCCAGGCTGGGAGTCAGAAAGATCTGAGTTCAAATCCAACCTCAGATACTTACTAGTTGTGTGACTCTGGGCAAGTCATTTAACCTTGCTTGCCTCAGTTTCCTCATGTGTCAAATGAGCTGGAGAAGGAAATGGCAAACCAGTCCAGAATCTTTGCCAAGAAAATCCCAAATGGGGTCACAGAGTCAGAAATGACTGAATCAAGCAAACGGCAACGGCAATATACAGGGATGGGAGTGAGGGAGGAGGGGAGAGGAAGGGTTGAAGAAGCAGTGGAGGCACGGCCAGCTTCTGAACCATGTGAGCCTTCTGTGCTGTGTGACTGGGCAAGGTCCTTATGAGTCACAGACCACTCTCAAAGACTCAGCAGAAAAGTAGTTGCTGATCAGCAAAGGGAGAGTGAGTGCCTCACACTAACAGGAAATCCATGGCATGTTCCCTTCAACTAAGCACACCTTTACTAAGAACAGCCAATCCTCAACTTTCTCTGGGGTAATGTTCCTAATGTCGACACACTGAACAGGGAGCTAGGTTTCCACAACCACCAAAAACTGCAACTTTTCTCTAGAGATTGCAAGATTTTCTGCATACAATTCTTTGTGACAAAACATTAATTCCAATACTATGCACTTATCCTAACATTATAACCATGAAACAAATCATAAAATAAAGTACACAAAGTAAAAGTGGTAACATGCAAAACATTTTCTTGCTAGTAATTCCCTAGAATCCTGTGACTTATTGTGCTAACAGCTCAAAAAAAAATCCCAAATACACAACCACTGCTTTTAGACAATATTCACTTTTCATAATACATAAAATCTACAGTACCATAAAAGCTGCATGACAAATAAAATTCTTAAAAATGAAGCTTTCTTACTGTGCATACACTTTGACCCAGCAATACCACTACTAGGTCTGTATCCCAAAGAGATCATAAAAAAGGGAAAAGGACGTTGTACAAAATTCTTCATAGCAGTTCTCTTTGTGGTGGCCAAGAATTGGAAACTGAGTGGATGTCTATCAATTGGGGAATGGCTGAACAAGTTGTGGTATATGAATGCAACAGAATACTATTATTCCATAAGAAATGATGAACTGAAAGGTTTCAGAAAAACCTGGAAAGATTTGCATGAACTGATGCTGAGTGAAGTGAGCAGGACCAAGAGAACATTGTACGTAGCAACACTGTGAGATGACTGACTTTGACAGACTTAGCTCTTCTCATGATAGAAAATGCTGTCTTCAGTCAGAGAAAGAATTGTGGAGTCTGAATGCAGATCAAAGCAGACTATTTTCTCCTTCTTTTGTTGTTTTTTGGTTTTCCCCTTTTGTTCTAATCTTTCTTTCACAATATGACTAATATGGAAATATTTTCAATATGATTATACATGTATAGCCTCTATCATATTTCATACTGTCTTGGAAGGAGGAAAAATTTAGAACTCTAAATTGTATAAAAGTGAATGTTGAAAACTAAAAATAAATTATTTTTAAAGGATGGGGAAAAAAACTAAAACATTTTTTAACCTGAATCTTATCTTCTATTGTGTCAGATGGGGGTATGAGAGCACTGCACTACTGCAGTAAACCTCTATCTTGGATGTCCTCTGAAAACCAAGAGAGAGGTTGCTAGAACTTTAGTCACTGCTGTCGGAAGATGCCAAGACTGGCAAGGCCTTCCTTGACATCACCTCTGACATTGTCCTTCAAGGTTGGTGGACTATGTTAAGAGCCCAAGAAGGAAGGGATGCTTACCTACTGCAGAATGGCTGAACAAGCTGTGGTATAGGATTGTGATGGAATATTATTCTGCTATAAGAAATGACAAGCAGGATGATTTCAGAAAATCCTGGAAAGACTTACATTAACTGATGCAAAGTGAAGTGTTTTTTTAATAGGAGAACATTGTACACAGTAGCCGCAATATTGTACAATGAAGAACTGTGAACAACTGAGCTATTCTCAGCAAGACATCCAAGACAATCCTGAGACTCACGATGAAACTTTCAGAGAAAGAACTGACACTGTCTGAATGCAGACTGAAGCAGGCTACTTTCATTTTCTTTGTTTTTCCTTTCTTCCCTTCTTCCTTTTTTTCTGTTAGATTCTTCTTGTATAAAATGACTAATATGGAAATGCTTTACATGATTGCGCACGTATAACCTATACCAAGTTGCTTACTGTCTCCGGGAGGAGGATAGAGTTTGAAACCCAGAACTTCAAAAAAAAAAAACTTAAAACTGTTTTAATGTATAACTGGTGAGGGGGAGAGGGAAGAGGGAATAAAATACTAATAATAAAAAAGAGAGCTCAAGAAGGATGCACTACCTTGAAATGATCCGTTGAAATAATGCCAATTAAGAACCTTACAGGTCTCAGACTATAGGAGCGAAGCACAGATAAGTAGACATTTAACCTTGAGGTTGTGATCAGTGGTGGGATCAGCAGCCTCAACGTCTCTAGTCAGTTGGTCAATTATGCCTACTAGGGATGCTAGTCATTCCAGAAACTTGGGCACATCAAGCCTCTCATTTTTGTCCGCTAGTGAGAATAGCCACAAATGTACAAAGCTGCCAACACAAAAGTGAACATGAGGTTACTGATAAAATCACCCAAAAGATTGAAGCCACAAAAGTTAAATGCTCAAATGCTGTACTCTGACTGTATCTCCTACTCCATGCCAACTCCTGGGCCCAGCTCTGGGGAGACAATGACTCAATGACCTTCCATTCTACTGGAAGCCTACAACATGCTCACACTGGGAACAGGACACTAACAAACAGGGAGAGGGGGAATCAGGAAAGCCTTCATTGGGGATGCAGCACCTAATCTGAGCCTTGAGAGAAGCTAGGCTGGGGAGAAGCCTCTATAAAGGCAGGGAAGTGGGAAACGACATGCTGAGTTCAAGAAATAGCTAAGATAGCAGCTTGTGTAGTACTACAAATCAACATAAGAAGAAGCAAAAGCCTCTCTGGTTCCTTCTACTTGCAAGGCCACACCTCGCCTCTCCAAACTCACATCCTAACTTTCATGTGGCAACAACCCAATAAAAGGCCAAGAAAATGCTCTCAGAATCCATGACTGAGAGAGGAACTTGTTGCACTGCACTCTGAGGAAACAACCCTCCTCCTTCCTTGGTAGGGAGCGGGGCGGGGGGAGGGGGGAGGATGGAAAGAAATCTCAGATTTTTTTCCCCATATACAGAAATGTGGGGATGGGTGATTTCATCAGTATGTTGAAACTCCCCCTACCCAATCAAGACAATGCCACCTAAGTAGATCAGAGCCACCTAATTCCCGAGTCTTAGAGAAATATTTGTGGAATACATGGCTAATTGGCTCGCCCTCACTCATACTCACAATGCTAGGTGGGAGTCTTAGAGGTCTTCCTGACTCTACAAGCCCAGGGTTCTACCCACTGGGCTACACAGTCTCCCTCTGCCTGAAAAGGGATTTCTCATCCCTCCCTAGAGGCTGCACTGTGTGTAATGGGAGTTTCCAGCCTGACTCTGGCTCTGGGACGGTGTCACTGAAGATGGGGCACATAGGGAGATAACAATAACCAAGCTGGAAATGTGGCCCCACTGTGGAACAGGGTTTCTCCCCTCTTTTTTTTCTTACCTTCCTTGTGCATACAAAAAGCAAAAGATGTTCATCAAAGTGTGAGGTTAAGGCCGTTTTCAATAGCTACCCATCACCAAGAATAACAGAATATCACCTCTTGACCACTGGATTCTCTATGTGGTACTACTGGCTATCACTGAAATTCTTTCATTCCCGGTTGGTGGCCAGCTATTATAAAGGCAGGCTCCTCTGGCCACACACAGGAAGGCTCTGTCCAGATCTGGAAGAAGTCTCATGAGAGATGGCTTCTGTTCTATGTGCCTGGATTTCTGGATCCTCCCTTCAGAAAGCTGACCACACTAAAGGAGCCTCCAATCCACAAGCAGTACTAAAGATACTAGTAAAGTGTCACAGACAAAATGTCAGACACGAGTCAACTACAGGCTGGCAAAGAAATGGATTCCAGGTGCTGCTCTGGGTTCACACTCGGCTCCACCAAGCAAGCACTTTACCTTCACGTGGCTAAGTGGGCTTGCAGACTCTGCCAGTCTGCACATACTGAGACCCAGATGCTCCATGAAGATGCTGTGAGCAAGTTCTGGTCTCTGAGGGCATGTAACCTGCCCCTGATGGGGTCTACTAGTTACTGCACAAGCTGAAGTCCCAAGTTTCCATGTTCTCCTGAAGTGTTCCACTTTGCTACTTCTGTACTTTTCTTCCTGTCTCAAACATTCTCCCTCTCACATCTCTACTAACTGAAATTCAACAGTCTACTTCCAATGTCATCTCCTACATGTCATTGGTCTTGCTGCCTTTAGTGGAAGTCCCACTTTCTCCCATGAACTCTAGTCGTCTCCTCTACTTTGAGATATGTTCATCTCTACGTATGTCTTTGTTTCCCATACACACTATAGCCTCGTGGACAAGTATGATATCCATTTCATTTTTGTCCCCCACCATCCCCAGCACATTGCCTTATACACAGTGGGTGCTCAATAAACATTTGTGAAATCTAAACAAAATTAGGAAAGGCACCTCCAGAGTCCCAGATGATTACTTCATAGTATATAGATTCTCAAAACCTGAACAGTTCTAAATAAAGACAAGCTGAATGAAAATTAGATTTTATTTTTAAAATAAACTTTGAGATCTGACTTGTTCATATCAAAAGTACTGAAGATGTGATGATCAAGTCATTGACCTGCTGCCTGACAGCCACCAGCACTTCTCATCAACAAGAGCATGAGGGCGCACAAAAACAAGAAAAACTGTTAGCCTGAACCCCGCCCCCCCAGGAGGAAAACTCTATCTGCATGTCACAGAGTGCTCTTCTTCTACACAGGGCTGCTTAGGTCTCAATTCTTGTTAGATCTAGCAAAGTAATTTTTTTTGGACAAGACTTGCAAGTCCCTTTGGTATAGTGACAAAATGAATATACTTGAGAGAATATGACATACAAGGGAGTTTTGAAATCAGGAATCCTGCATTTAAAACTCAGCTCTGCCACTTGGGACCTGAGATAAATCACCTCGCCTCTCAGGAACTCATCAGTTTGCTAATCTGCAAAATAGGGAGCAGGACTAAGAAGAGTCTTTACTGTTTTAAAATCCTGTGGGCCTAAGAAACTTGTCTGTAACTCTTAACTCAGAATAGCACAGCACAATGAGATTAACTGTGGACAAGTTAAACGTGTATCCATTACACCTCCACCACAAGACAAACATTTAGTAAGCCTAATTTCAAAGCCTTGATATCAGACTTCTAATTAGTTCAAAAGAAATAAACCATTGCTACATACTATAGGAAGGATGGCAGGGAAGGGATGGAAAGGGGGAAAGATAGAAACAATTAGAAGACAGAATCTTTGCTTCTGAAGGGTTCCTAGGTCAGGGAGAGAAAATTCAGAAATTATTCCATCTCTTCAGGTCTCAATGGGTCACACAAAAGAAAATGATGATTTCAGAGGCATCAGAATTACTCCAAGGTGCCAAACCTTATCACTTACTTCCAAACTGGGTATAGTTTCTACAGAAGTGACCTCTCCCTAGCCAATTACTCCCCTTATCTGCAATGGGATAAATGAAAAAATTCTGAAAAATTTAGAATTTAAAAAATTCTTTTTAAAAACTCCGAATCTTTCAAAACCAAATGAAGCCCAGTGTTCTTTGGATTACTTTCCCCCTTCTTAGAAAATTGAGGCTATTGCTGAATTATGGGTCAGTGACAGCAACAGATTTTTCCTCTGGGGAGAAAAAAAAAAAAGAAGGACCTAGGAGGTGGAAATGTTCAACGTATTTCTGTTCATACAACATAAAAACAGCTGAAGCTCTAAGCCTCAAACTTGGCCCAATTGTAGTTCTCATCAAAGAAGGAAAAAATAAATCAAGCCACATTTGAAAACAGACCATTTTATGTATTTAGTTACAAGGGCCTCAAATGACATCTTTCTTAGTGTAGGAGAATTGAATTTTAAAGGCTGTTTGGAGAAAAGTACCTTGTCTATGTCTCTACTGACATTTGGTCTTTATTTCTCCATTTTCTCCTCAAATTTCTTTTTTTCCCTTTAAAAAAAGAAAGAAAATTTACCTCAAATAAGAAGAAATTAAACCTATAAAGTCCATGCAACATGAGAGTTAACTAAAACAAAATATGCAAGCTGGAAAATTCAACCAACTTCAGCCCACAGCAGGATGGAGTCAGATGCAGGGTGAGCTGTTTCCTCTTTGTGTGTATGAAAAAGACCATCCTGCCGATATTTCAAAGTACACAAGCCAGCTTAACCTTTATTAATGAAGATGTTTATATGAAAACTATGGATTCCACTCTGGCACTTTATCTTTGTCACAATTTATCCTTTTAGAAATGAACCCATTAAAAGCAATCTGGAATTATGCTTAAAAAAAAAAAAAGAAAAGAAACAAAAAAGTCTGTGCTTTTGACCCAAAGTTCTCACTGCTAGAGTATCTACCTCATGGGGTCAAATTCAAAAAGAAAGGTTCCAGGCCCCTTCAGAGGATGGACTGCTTTAGGGGGGCTGTGTGTGTGTGTGCGTGTGTGTGTGTGCGTGTGTGTGCATGTGCATGCACATGTGTGTTTAAAAATAAATTCTAGTGGTTAGTAAATGATGATAACTTCTTTTACATAATGTACTGGGTTAGTTTTTAACACTCCCCCCTTTTATTAAAATTAATTTTATGTCTGTACTTAAATATCAAAAAAGAAAAGGCAAAAATAAAACCATGTCTCTATTTTATACCACTTAGATTTTTTTCAAAATACATTAAAAATGTCACATATCACTTTCCAAATTGCCCTGTCTGTGTGCTTTTTTTCTGAATTTCTCTTCTGTACATTTTTTAAATGTTTTGACAGTTCTCTTCTGTGGGAGTAGGGGGACATCACTATTGCTAACTGTCCCCCCACCCCCATCAAAAACCTGGACGTCATTTTACAATAAATCATAGAAGAAAAATTTCCAGAACTACCGGAACTAGGAGGTAAACTGACCATAAATGTTCCTGAATGCTCCTGAAAGAAAGCTCAAATTTAGCATCCCCAGAAACATGATTATTAGACTCCCTAGAGTTTTCATGTTAAAGAATAATTCGATCAACCAGGAAATGTCAGATGACAAAGCAAAGAATTCCTTTAAAAGTCACAAAGAATTGTACAAAAAAATAGGACAATGGAATAGGATAATCAAAAGAGCAGAACACAATCTAACAAAATGTAAAGACCTTTGCCCAAGAATAATTTATCCTACAAGGAAAAACAAAATTAATAGAGTCAAGGCTTTCAACATTCCTGTTGAGAGGTCCAAAACTGGTGGAATTTGTGAAATGCAAATGCAGGAGAAAGAAACCTATAAAGATAAATATGTCGGAACAAAATGGAAACTAGATGAATGCTATCAAGTCCCTTTCATGGATAAAGACAATCATCCCGAAAGGGACAAAGGTTGAGGAGGAAGAAGCTCATGTTCCTGAAGAATTGAACCAACCAATAAGTAGAGTCCCTGGCACATAGTAGGCACCTGCTAAATGTCTGCTGACAATTAATCCATCAGCATACATGTGCTAGACACTATGCTAGGCCCTGGGGCTATAAAAACCTTCAAGGAGCTTATATTCTAACGTATAATAAGGCCGGAACGATCAGTTGGTATGAAGTTGTGACAAGCTACAAATGTCAAATAGAGGAACTGGAATTTGATCCTAGAAATAGGAGAGAAACGAAATTATTGAGCAGAGCAGTAACATGGCCAGATTTAGGAATATGACATTGTATTTTCCAGCTATGCATGGCACTCTCCAATGACTGGCTATCTGCTAAGACTTAAAAAGCTCATAAAGAAGAGTAAAGAGATTAAATTTCTACTTTGCAGACCACAAAATGATAAAAATTATAATCAATAAGAGAAATTAGAAGGATGCAAATGAAAACAAGATGCAATTCTAAAGAATGAGTGAGGAATCAAAGAGCAAATCAGAGAAATTAAAATATAATTCTAACAAACAAAATAACGAGTGATACACCTAACAGAACAAAGCTCCTTGAGAGCAAAACATTTTTCTTTTTCTTTTTCTTTCTTTTTTTTCTCTTTTGTATCCGCAGTACCTGGCATATAATAAGCACTTAATAAATGTATGCTGAATTACTTCTTTTAAAAACACCAAAAGTTATGGGATGTGGCCAAAGCACGTAAAGGGAAAAGTTCTCTAAGTGATAACATCAACAAAAGAAATCAATGAATTCATAGGATTTATAAATTTGCATGTACATATATAAAAATGCGTGTGCATGCTCGTGTGTGTATATATGTGTATACACACATGCACATATATGCAACTATGCACATACATATGTGTGTGTCTGCATCTCTGTGGATGTAGATTCTAATAAAAGATCCTTAAATCCTCCCAACAACCTTTGGAGGGAAGGAGGTGATATTATTATTTCCATTTTATAGATAAGGAAACTGTGGCAAACAGAGGTTAAGAGACTTGCCCAAGGTCACACACCTAGTGTCTGAGGTCACATCTGAATTCAGGTCTTCCTGACTTCAGGCCTGGTGCTCTATTCACTGAGCCACCCATCTAGCTACCCAATGACAGTGGCATCTAATTTAGACATTTAATACCATACCATACACCAAAGAGTGACTTTGTAGAACTAGACAAAATAATATGAAATTCAACTGAAGGAATGACAGGAATCTCCAGGGAAGTTTTTTTTTTTTTTTTTTTTTTAAAGGAAGAAGGTGTAGCATTATCAGATCACAAGCTATATAACAAAGCAGGAACTGTCCAGACTACCCAGAAGAGGGATGGTAGCTTGTGCCAGCAGTTCCTGTGCCTGGGGAGGCTGAGGATGGTGAGCCTGGGCATTCTTAAAGTCCATCCAATTCCTGCACTCAGTCCATCACCAATCTGTTGAGGCTTCAGAAGTCAAAGGCTACTAGTAGGCCTGATATGAAAAACAGAGCAGGTAAAAGCTCCCATGCCAAGTGTGAATGGGATCAGACTGATGGCTGCTCCATTTCTAGCCTAGATGAGACAGGGTGACCCAGTGTCCAAAACAACAATAAAACTACATGGTACTGTTTAAAAATTCAAAAAGTAGGTCCATGGAACTGATTAGGCATGCAAGCCCCTAGTGTTCAATAAGCCCAACAATATAAATTACTGGGGTACCAATTACTCCTTATTCAAGAAGAGTCACTGGAAGCTGAAAGGCAGTTTGGCAGAAATTAGGCTGCGAGTCAAATACATACTATATACCATAAGGCCCCAAAGTATATACAATCGAAATGTGAAAGGTCACTTCACAAAAAATGAGAACAGGAGAAGGCTTGCACAACTGTTTGTGGGGGTGAAGACAGGGACAGAATTCTTATCCAAAGGAGAACAATAATCACAAAATAACCAGACAACTTTGATTACATAGAATTTTTTTTAATTGCACAAACAAAATCAATATGAATAGAATAAAATAAATTATTAATCTGGAAAAAAAAAACACCTTTCCCATAAAATCAGTGGATAGAGTGCTGGGCCTGAAGTCAGGAAGATCTGAGCTCAAATCTGGTCTCAGACACTTACCATGACCCTGTCACTTAACCCTGTTTCCTCAGTTTCCTAATCTCATTCATAAACAAGAGAAATGCAAATTAAAACAATTTTGTGAGTCACCCTATACTCATTAGACAGACAAAGACTACAAAAGATTAAAATTATTAATTTTGGAGGGATAGTTGGAAACCAAGACGACCAATGTACATGGAGCATGAAGTGACCCAAATCTTTTAAAGCAACTAAGAATTAAACTAAAAAGGTATATAAATTAAATTAAACATCCCCTTTGATTCAATGACAGCTGAGTATCCAGAGAAACTTGAGATTTGTATAAAGAGTTACATACTGTCTTTCTAACATGAAACATTTTACCCTTTTGTAATCTGTGTCTGATGGGTATAAGGTGACCCCCAAAGTGGTTTTAATTTGCATTTCTCTTCTCATTAATGATTGAGAACATCCTTTCACATACGGTCGTTGAAAATGAAGTGAGCTGAAGCTGGAAAGCAATTTTACAATGACCACAACAATGTAAAGGAAAAGTGTGGAAAGTATGAAAGTCTTGAGCACAGCACAACGACCATTATGATTTCAGAGGCCTGACAAGAAACCATGCTCTCTCCTCTCACAGAAAAATGGCAGGCGAAAGAAGTGGGATAAGGCCTACATTGCAATATATGGCTAGGATGGTTATTGGTTTTGCTTAATTGTACTTCTTTGTTGCATGGAAGAGTTCTCTGGACTGACTAGAAAGTGGTAGCATGAGTTTTTTGAAAGAATATCAATAAACATTTTAAAAAAAACAGGTTTTCTGTCTACAAATCCATCATGTTTCCCCCTGTAACATACTGCCCTGTCAAGGTTAAATCCTTGCTGATAAAGTTATTATAAAGAATTCACAGGGTGGCTAGGTGGTGCAGTGAATAGAGCACCAGCCCTGGAGTCAGGAAGACCTGAGTTCAAATCTGGCCTCAGACACTTAAGACAAAAACTAGCCGTGTGACCTTGGGCAAGTCACTTAACCTCAACTGCCCTCCAAAAAGCAAAAAAAAAAAAAAAAGAATTCACACTCATAAACACTTCAAGTGTTTTTCAAGTGACTTTCTTACAACATTATGAAGTAGCTAGCATAATTACTGTAACCATTTTACAGATGAGCCAACTGAGCTTAGCATGAAGGAAGTTGCCCAGAAGCATGGGGCTTACAAGTACTGCAGTCAAGGCTGAAACTTGGGCCCTGTGACATCAGATCCAATGCTCTTCGCATCCCTTGGCTATCTGGCAATACTCTAATAATTTATTTCTTTCCATTTATACTTTTCTCCATACATGTTCCTTGTCCCCCCACAAACATATAAAGAACAGTTTTGCGGGGCTTTTGTTTTATAAAAAGAGGCAAATCCCACACCCACAGGAACCATACAAATAAGAAAAACAATACAGTCTAGAATGATGTATTCTTTATACACAACACTGCCATAACATGGGATCCTTTCTTTCTGCTGTGCCATCTGCCCCACCCATGCAAGAATAGCCTGTTGCAATGAGAACAACTGGTATTTATATAGCGCTTTTGGTTTGCAAAGCACTTTCTAAAGCTCAAACAAAATCATTAGATCACATTTTCCATTAATGAGTAAACCAGCTTGTCCAAGTTGGTCTAGACCACCTCCCTCCCACCCAAAACAGGACCAGTTTCTGCACACAAGGAATTCTGGGTCATTAAAAAAAGGATTTGGAATCCTCGGGCTTGTTACTAAAATCCATTTAGCAAAGACTCAAATTAGAGGACAGAAGACAGACTTATGCAAAGGATACTCATAGGACAAATTTTTTCCTCCCTCTGAAGGGCTTGGGAGGAGAACAGAGAGGTAGGGTAGACATGCTCTTTATAAAATGCCTGGAAAAAAAAATTCTGGTCAGAGATGCCAAAGATTCTGAAACTCCCCTCAGGCTTTTGGCCATGGTCCAGGTAATGGTTTTTCCTTCCCCTCAGCTGTCTGTTAAAAGATTACTGCTTGTGATTTTCCACCCAAGAGAGAAGGGAGACACTATGGGAGAAAGGGAAGAGCCAGAAGAGCCATGTGTGTCTACCTCCCTATAAGTACGAGTGGAAGAAAGGGACAATCTTCCCAAGATGGCATTGATGGGCAACTCAGCATTTTCACAAAGCACTCTGGGGGGATTACTGAAGTGTTAGCTGATCTAATCACACAGCCTAAAAAAAAGCAGTAGACTAATGAAAGAATCTTTATATTTGATAATGATGATCCTTGAGAGCCAAGAATTAGACTGGCAAAGGTGCACAGGCAGGTCTGGTCACTCAAACTGCCTTCAGAAAAACGCTCTGGGAATCTAACCACCTATGCATCAGGGATTCCCTGTTTAACTGGCTAATGTTGCAAAGGAAAAATTACTAATGGAATGGCATTTTTAATCAGAGAATTTTTTGAAAAGCCCTTTGAAAACTGTTCTGGTCTGGCTCCTACTGCCCTGCCCCCACCATCCAAATACAGAAATCGATTTGGCCTTCACCCCAGAAAGGGTTCATCCAATATCATGTCAGCTAATTCTCTTCCCATCCACTCCCAGAGGCTGCTGTGCCCACCTGATCTCTTCAGCTCTGCCTGGCATTTTTTCAATTTAAGAATGAGAAGTTTCACACGCCAGTCTGAGCTCCCTGGAGCCGGCAGAAAGGCCCATATAGCTGTCAGCAAACTGATAAGAGCTTTAAAATGACTCCACAGGGCCCTCTTTAAAAAGGAGAGCCAAAGGAACCCATAAAGAAAGGGGGCAGGGGCCACGGAAACCAGCCCCTCACACCGTTTTAACGCAGCACTAAAACGAGCTGCAGATTTATAGGCGTCTTTTAGCCTTCAGCCCAATTCATCGGGGACATTAAGCTCACCTCTCTCCCACTCTCCAACAGAATTCCTTAAAGCACCAGATAAAGTTGGTTGGAAGGAAGGGAGGCGGGGATCAGGACTAGGGAAGGATGGGAGAGAGACTTAAAATGGCATGAGGGAAAGGTTTACTGCATCTAATGACATTGTCCTCCTTCATTAAAGCACTTGGAAAAGATTTTTTCACAAGCCCCCTCAAATTCACTTATGAATTTCCATTTGGTTTGACTGTAGACCAAGCAAATTATACCAAAGCAATCATTCTATTTTCAGTTCTGACCTTGACCAGTCATTTACAAAAAGTTAAGTTTTTAGTTTAGATGTTTTTCCCAAAATGAACAAGTTAGTATTAGGAGGAGCGGAGGGTGCAGCCAAAGGAAGAAGGAAAGGCCAAGAACAGACAAGAGTTTTCACTGGAAGTCCATAAAATGACCAAATAAGACTTCCCTCCAATATGCCCCCTAAAATAAGGAACCACCTAGTTTCTATCTCTTCCCTGTGACCTAAAATTAAAACAGGGAAAAGACAAGCTCCAGGTAACTGTAAGTGGTGATCTAACTCCTGATAACAGACAGTAGGCCCAGAGGCACCACACCATGAATTACAGCATGGGATAATGGAAAAAGTAATGGCCTGGGAGTTTAAAAAAAAGGGGGGAGGGAGTTCAAGTCCCAGTTTTGCTTACTAGCAGTATCACCTAAGCACTCTGTGCCTCTATTTCCTCATCCATAAAAGGGGACTAACAACAGCATACTGTCTCAAAGAATTGGGAAGAATAAAGATATAATATGCATGAAATTATTTATAACACTGAACTGGTGTTTTTGTTGTTCAGTTCAGTCATGCCCCCATTTGGGATTCCCCTGGCAAAGATACTGGATTAGTTTGCCATTTCCTTCTCTAGCTGATTTGACAGAAGGAGAAACTGAGGCAAACAGGGTTAAGTGACTTGCCCAGGGTCACATAGCTAGTAAAGAGTCTGAAGCCAGATTTGAACTAACATCTTCCTGACTCCAGGTCTGGTGCTCTATCTGCTGCACCACCTAGCTCCCCTAGAAATTGCTATATAAATGCACATTATTCTTACTATTACTAGCTTCCAGAACCACAAGTATGTTTAAAGACACTCAGCATTGGAAACTCCTTGTAATTCTTGAAAACCATGCCCACAATTAATATCCTGATACAAGAAGAATCCTATTCTATTTGGCCAAATGCAGATAGGAAGTAAATACTCCCTGGCGGGCGTTCCAATGCCAAGCTGTAGAAAGTACAATGGATTGAGATCTCAAAATCCAGGGATCCTAGTCCCAGCTTAGACTTTTCCTGGCTCTGGCCTCCATTTTTCCATCAGTAAATTGAGAGGGATAGATGAAATAATGTCTAAGGTGTCTTCCAGCTCTATAGCTCTTTGTAAAGGGGGCGGTGAGGTGGTGCAATGAATAGAGCACCAGCCCTGGAGTCAGGAAGACCCGAGTTCACATCCAGCCTCAGAAACGTAACACTTACTATCCATGACCTTGAGCAAGTGACTTAACCACAATTGCCCTGCCTTCCCTCCTCCAAAAAGAAAAAATAGAATAAAGTTTTAAAAACACATAATTCTTTATAAATTTCTTTACTGATAGTGCTTTCTCATTTCATGAAATAAGAGGGGTTTTTTTTTAATTAATGTAATATTTGCTTTTGCTCATTGTAATGGGTCCCCTAGAAACAATGTTCTCTGCCCTGCTGGTGTGAAAAAGTCCACCATGACCTAATCCCTTCCTTCCTATTCGACCTTACTTCACACAATATGGAATTCAAAAGATGTCAAGGCCCTTGGTTCCAAGGAGACCAATCTCTTCTCCCTTTACTTCATTCTTTCCCTTACAAATAGTATCGTCTACCCTAATTTCTAACTCCTCTTTACCAGTTCAAAGCTTAACCAGCCATCAGAAGCAAACCACCCTATCAAGGAATCTCCCAACAACTCGAACCCACCATGATCACTCCCTGTCTTCACCTCGCAGGGCACTGACTCTATCAACACTTACTTCTGTCATTTCATCTATCTCTTCTTCAACACCTCAAAGGAGCTATGATTTCATCAATATAGATACTCTTTCCACTGATAACAGAAAATTCCTCCAAGTCTCAGCTGATGGTCTTCCAAAGTTAGCATAGTCAAAACAAGCCACCACGTGGCATCAGCCTAGGGCATGTCATAGCCAATGTCCCAGTGATGAGCCTATCCAAACCGAGCCAGGCTTGTTCCTAGAAAACAATCAGGGAGCCCAACACCAAGCCATGTCCAGGATGTCTCTGCAGCTTGGCATGCTATGACAGTGCTCAGCAGAGCCTTTGAGAATGTATGGTCAGCTCTAGGTCAAAGAGAAGGAGCGTGACAACAGAGGGCCTTTGCCTTCCAACATTCTCTAATTATTTTATGTCTCTAAATCCCATCAACCCCCACAACCAGACTTCAGGCTTCTTAAGGGCAGAATTTTTACGAGATGTTCTTTTGGTCTCTCCAATTGTGCCCTCCACAGTCCTAGATATATAATGGGAAGTTATATTTTTCAGTTGAAATATATTCCACAATTTTTAGACCTCATGCTTTTGAAGGTAGTTGTGATATAGTTGTGATAGAAAAGTAACAGATGTGGTATCAGAAGACCTGAGTTTCAAGACTAGCTCTATTATTTACTATAATGCAAAACTGAGCAAGACCCTTCACTTCACTGGATCTCAGTCTCCTAATCTGTGAAATGAGGGGATTAGACAAGTCAGTTCTACTTCTAGGACCCTATGACAAAACTAGCATCGTACAAGACTACTCCATGAATCACCCTGTGTGTTTCTGTCAATACCAAGAGCCTTCTAAAGCTCCCAAGGAGAGGGGTTTTATGCTCTTCCCATCTGGACTGTGAGGATTTAAATCTCCAAGGCTGGACCAAATACCTGCAAATCAACCCAAACCTTAAAGACAAGGAAATGTATTTGCATACCCTAGTGTGCTATAAATTTGAGACAGTTCTATTAAAATGCTTTTCTTGGCTTCCCATCAGATATTTGACAAACAGTCTTTTTCCAGCAAGGTTCTTAATACCAAGCTTGAAAAAAAATGCTCTTATTTAAGAATCTTACATTAAATGAACTCTTCTTAGTCTGTCTTGATTTAAACAACACATGTGACCAGGATACTTAGATTTATGAGCCCAAGAATGCTCACACACAGAGGATACAGTGCTACTGACAATATGGGAAATGGTCAACTTGTAAAATTTCAAATATTCTGCAAAGTGATCATCACATCTACTTCCAAGGTGCTATCATTTTATGGGGAGGAGTATGCAGAGAAGGAGCTGAGATTCTCTGAGAATGGAGTTTCTGCTTCACTGGCCACATGAACAACGACATATAAGCTGAGGGTTAGGCTTAAGGGTGCAACATCTAGTATCTCCTATGGGGGACAGGCAAGCATGGAGAGGAGACTGGGAAAAAACTTTCAATGGCATCTTACCAGAAGAAAATATTTAGTGCTTTTTAAAGCCACAAGAAGCCAATTTATTGAAAATCAAATTTCCCAGTGGGGGCGTGGGAATGAGAGACATTGCAACAGCAGCCCTAGGAATTACAAGTAAAACCTTTTCCACATTGCTTTGCTCAGCCTCCATTTCCAGTGTTGTGTCCAGTCTTAACTGTCTTAAGCAACCACTTCTCCTAGAAGACTGTTCCACAACCTAATAGCTTTAACTGTCAGGAAGTCTGTCCTGATTTTCAGCCTCCAGCTAGGCCACACAAGCTTCATGGTTGGAGCAGAGCTGTGGGCGGCAAAGCAGAGAGTGCTCCCAGGCTGCCCCTCACCTGCTGTGTGGTCCTGGGTGGCTTTGCTTAGGCTTCTGGTCTTCACCTTCTGCCCGTACAAGATCTGGATCCCTCCTATAATTGCCCATCTCAGGGCTGAGCTGAGATGCATTTTCTCAAGCATGAGAGGCTCATGGGGAGAATGCTCTGTAAGTATCAAGTAAGTATTATACTAAAACCTCAACTATCCAGAACTGCCAAGAATGAATCATTCTAGAGAAGTGAATTTTCTGGATGAGCGAGGAGAGAGACAAACAAGTGAAGTTTTTTCAAAATTTTGATCCCTTTGGATGGAAGCTTTTCCATAAATGTTCCTTAATTTCTTATGGGGAGGAAACCCAACATAATTTCACCTCTTCTTGATGACGTGGGGTCACTTCTATTCACACTGATCACTGTTCTATGGCATACTATACATGTCCTCAGAGCCTCGTGAGGCGCATGTTGATGCCTGCCTCCAGACCAACGACCTGTGGTCTTCTGAAAGTCTTGTTTCGTTGTCTCTTTCATTGTCTCTCCATCTCCTCCCTTACTGTCAGCATTGCTGCCTCAGTTCCTCCCTGTACCCGTCCTTTCTCCCCCATCTAGTTAGCTGCATGCTAGAAACCAAATGACCAAGCACACTTGAACTATGTGTAATCTGACAGTCACTAGGTTTTGACAGTCTCTCTCTCCTTTAAGAAAATGTACATGGCTTTTTTGTGACACAGGGCTTGCTTCCTTCTAGGCTCACATGGTACTTTAAGAAGGATAAAACCAACACCAAGAGCAGGCACGTAGAGAGGAAAGAGCACAAGAGCTGGCTGGGGAAGACCAGAGTGACAGGCCCAGCCCCACTCTTACCACCTCCTACACATGGGACAACAAGCAATCCTGTAGCTCTGGCCCTCGGCGTCATCGTCTCCAAGATGGTGAGAATACCTGCAGCGCCGACTTCTCCAACTGGGCTTCTTTGAGGACCAAATGAGACAGCAGGAGTCAGGCCAGACGTGATCACTGACGCTGACTGCAGTGCCATCCCATGACATTTACCTGGAGCTGCAAGGACTGCTGAGTGCTTTCCTCCTAACACCCCAGGCCTGCAGGCAGCTCAAATGGAACAGCCTTTCCTTCTTTCTAATCGCTAGATTCTCTTAGTGAGCACCTGTCCCATAATTCACAAAGCCCTCTGTGTCCTAAGTAAAAAGGAAACAACAAAATTCCCAACAAGATGGCTTCTTCCCTTCCACAGACCACCATGGCCATGAACAACTCTGGAGCAGCCATTCCTCCCATGGCCAAATGCTCTCCCTCCCAGACTCATGGTGCCTCTTCAGCCTTTCTCTGGACTATCTGGATGAGCCGCTGGTGGCTTCCTTGCAATCCTGTCTCTTCAGGTTCTTTTCTATTCTCCCTTTCTCTGATTCCTGAGTCTCTTTTGGGTTTTTTTAAGCCCCCAAACCTATGACTCTCCATTCAAATTTGGCCTCAGAAGAATCCTACAGGGACATTCCCTACTCCCTGCCCCAAAACACGACTGATACTAGGCCAGGCTTCTTATAAGGAAAATAAGAAGAGAAGAAATCCTAGCGAAAACATGGAAAAAACCATAAGAGCAAAAATAATCATATGACATGAGGGATAGGGAGGAGAGCATGAGAGATCAGGGACAGAAGCCCAAGACATATTCAACTCAATGAAGAGGAACATATTTCAACTGGGACCAGGCTATGGAAGTTAAAGAGAAAGGTGGACACTTCTGCCATCTCCAAGGCTCCTAGTCAAGGGAGCACAAAGAAGAGTTCAAAGGCAAGGCGGGCTGCTGACTTCCACCTCCTAGTGTGGCTGAGGTCGGAGGTCACTGCTGTTGGAGCCACTGACCAATAAAAGTATGTTTGGAAACTCTACTAGGCAGATAAATTAGGGATCTATTTACACCTTCCTCCCTATCCACACAAACACATCTTACTATGTGGTCTGGAGAGGCAGTGTCTTCCTGGGTCTAGTTTTACTTTCTTTGTAAGACTAGAGACAAGTTTGGGAAACACAAGAATCCATTTGACTAGAGGGTCATATTTAGCTGAATCTTTTTCTCTCTCTACCCATCAGTGTTAGGGAAGCAAACGATAAGAGTTTCTCCCTCTGCTCTGCTGACGTAGCCTTATAATGAAAAAAATCATAAATTCTGGAGCTTGCTAGAAGATCAGCGGTCAGCTCTCTCCCTCTATGACTGAAGAAGCAGAAGTCCAAGGCTAAGAAGGCTCAAAGTCCATAATGCCACCTTCATCATACCAAGAGGCCACAAGTTTTCCCGGTTATCCTTTTTCTAATTCCTTCTGTACTTACTGTCTTTGCTATGCAAGTTTTCAGGTGTGTGTATATCACAGCTGTCTCTGTGCATAGCCTCTGACTCATCCATGCAAGGTGTATACCATGTGGGAACCCACTCCACCACACTGATAGACAACTGCTTTCTATGTTACATCTCTGAAAACTGCCAGGAGCACTGAGGGGTTACGTGGCTCCTCCCCAGTCATACAGGTAAACTGTGTCAGAGGAATGATTGGAACCCCAGTTTTCCTGTCTCCAAGGCTAATTCAGTGACTTCACTGTACAATTAGTTCTTGAGTCTTTGCTCTCTGGGTTTCTTATTGCTTCGTGTGTGTGTGTGTGTGTGTGTGTGTGTGTGTGTGTGTGTGTGTGTAAGTAAATCTGTCTTAGGGTCTGTGGTATTCAGATTTTTAGTCCATAATTTGAATTTGCTTAAGAAGGTGGGATCTGAGGAAAGGATTTTGATTTCTGGACCTTATCTTAAAATAGGAAAATGCCAAGATGGAATGCAACCAGGACAGGTTGGTAAGAAGATATTTGTCTAGTGTCTTGGAAATTAAGTTTGAAAAATTTTAAACTAAAAAAGATAGGGAAGGAAAAAAAAATTTTCTGGGTATAACCAAGCTAAACACCTTAGAGAGAATCTATAAAACTGGAAGAAGACCTGTTGAAATCTTGGGGGGAAGTAACTACTTCCTCCTAGAGTTGATAACAGCACAGAAGAAAGCCGGGCATAGTTTGACGTGCAGCCTGACTTCTGAGGAGAATACAGGATAAAGAAATCCAAAGGTATAAAATATGAAGTCTTCACAGGAAGACTCAGTAGGATTCCAAGAATCAAAATTCTACAGGGGAATCAGTCAACGAGAGATGGCAAATTCTCTAGAATGAAATTCTGAAGACACAAATGGAAACAATTTTGATGACATGGCAAAGGCCAATGCAGATATGCAGAGAACTCACTAAGCAGCTTTGAAGATGACTCCTATGTTGTGAGTCTGAGGGACTGAGAAGGTAGTGATGTCCTCTACAGGAATAGGGAAGTTAGGAGGCGGACAAGATTTAAAGGGTAAGATAATGAGTTCAGTGTTGGACATGGTGAGCTTAAGATGTCTACTGTATGTCCAACTGTAGGTGAGAGAACCGAGGTCAGCAAAAAAGTTAAGAGTTAGCAGGATAGGTAGTTTTAAGAACTGTCAGCATAGAAATTCAAATTCATTAAATCCATGGGAGCTGATGAGATCAGTGGTATAGAGGGAGAAGAGAAGAAGAGCCCAGGACAGAATCCTGTGGGATATCTGTGATGAGAGGGTTGATCTGGAAGAGGATCATGCAAAGGAGACAGAGAAAGAGCAGTCAGATCGGTAAGAGAAGAACCAGGAGAGAGTGATACATTAAAAAGCTAGAGAGAAGAGAGTGCCAAGGAGAAGAGACTGGGTAACTAAGAGATCACTGGTCATTTTGGACAGAACAGTTTCAGTGGAATGATGAGGTTAGAAGTTGGATTGCAGGAGATTAAGAAGTAAAAGGAAAGAAAGAGAAGGAGCCCTTTGAAGGAGGTTAGCCACAAAGGGCTAGGACAACAGTTAGCAGGGATGGAAGGATCAAGTGAGTTTTTGTCAGGATGGAGGACACATGGACATGTTTATAAGCAGTAGAGAATGAGCCGGCGGAAAAGGAGAGACTGAAAATAAGAGAAAGAATAGGAACAGCAAAGAAGGAAATTTGCTAGAGGAGACAGGCTAGATCATATGAGACAGGGGATAGAAAGAGGCAGAAGATACCTGAGTGATGTGACATGAGGAGACGGAAGACAAAGAAGCTCATGGTGTCTGGCTTCCATTTTTCCTGTAAAATATGAGGCAAGGTTCTCTGCTGAGAGAGTGGGAAAGGAGAGCTATGGGAGGTTCAAGGAAGGATAAAAAGGTTTGGAGGAACTGCTATGGAGAGCGGGAGAATGAGCTGATAAGGGAAGTGAAATAGGATTACTGGGAAGCAGTGAGAGTCGGTTGAGGTTCTATAACAGAAATCTGTAGTGGACCCAGTCAAAACAGTTGAATGATTTTCTTCACCTTTGTTCAATAGCATGTGTAAAGGAGGGAAGCCAACGAATGGTGAGTGGAATGAAAAGCTGAGGCTTGACTGGGAGTAACTGGCAATTTGAGGAGGAGGTTAAAGAGACAAAAGAGGACAACATATACTTGAATTGGTTCATGAGGGGTCAAGATAGAGAGAAAAGGAGAGGGTGACTAGTGTGAAGGAAACAGTCTGGGAAAGAACTAATGGGTCAAGAGACTGGAGATCATGGTGAGGATGAGGAATTGAACTGTGTAAGGGAAGGCAGACAGAGAGGTGGCAAACCAACAGATTATGGTAAAATATGGGAATTTTGGAATTCTTGAACAAGGAAATGGTTCACTTGTGGGTGATGGCAAGATCAAAGGTATGATCATCTTTGTGTGTGGCTGAGGGTGGGGTGGAAGAATAGCTCATGGGAAACAAGTAAGTTGAGAAACGGAGTTGTTAGGGTTTTTGCAGTAGAGTTTATGTTAATGGTTCTTTATCAGTTTGGAAGGAGGTGTTCACTGGAATGCCCCAGGGATCAGTGCTTGGCACTGTACCAATAATGACTTAGATGAATGCATAAAGGGAAAGGGAGAAGAAAATAAGCATAAAAAGCATCTTCATCAAATACGCAGATGAAACAAAACTAAGAAGGACAACTAATGTGCTGGAAAATAGAGCCGGGCTCCAAGAAGATTTTTCTAGGCTAGAATACTGAGCTAAATCTATTAAGCTGACATTTAAAAAGGTCAATTAAAGGTCTTACATTTGAAACCTAAAAAAGCAACTTCACAAGTACAAGATGGGGAGCATAATCAGACAGCAATTTGGGTGAAAAAAAGAACCACTCACAAAAGAGTGTGACATGGCAGTCAAAAAACATAATGGTTTTAGGATGCATTAGGAAAGGCATAGAGATGTGAGAGTTCTGCCATCCCCTACCCTGGTCAGATGTAATCTGTCACATAATGTCCAGTTCTGAACACCACATTCTAGGAAGGGCACTGACAAGTTAAGAACAAGATGATGAAGGGACTGGAAAATATGCTGTACAAAGATCCACTCAATGAACTGGGCCAGCTTAGCCCAAAGAAGAGCATTGGGAAGGGCCTGGTTGCTATTTTCAGGAATACGAAGAGAGCTGTCAGAGGAAGACGGCCTAGGTTTGCCTGGCTCCAAAAGAAAGGACAAGGAAAGGATAGAGCTCTAATTCTGAGGTGAAAGTTGAAGAGCAGAAGAGTTTGGCTTCATGTAAAGAAAGACATCCTAACAATTCGAGCTATCTATGAGCCTCTGAAAGCAGAAGGCTCCTCCCTCACCATAGATTGCCAAGTACAGGCTGGAGGACAACGTGTCAACATTGCAGTGGATGGTCTTCTGGGTCAGGGATGCACCAGACTGAATGGCATCTGAGATTCCATGTTGGCTTCTTATGGACAAGCACTCTGCCTTCAACCTGTTGTGCACTCCCCCATAACGTCCAATGGAGTGTCAAGCATATAGTAATGCCTCAAAAATTACATGTTCATTAACTGGTGCAATTTGCTCTTTTAAGGAGCGATTTATTAATGAACTATTAAAATCATCTTACTTTTAACACTTCTGCTACACCTCACCCAGTCTAGCTTGATGACAGCCCAGATGACCAGCATCTGCCCAGAAAAGTCGTTACCAGCACTAGACACTGAATTTTCCTGGTGAACTTCTTCTGCACTTCTCATAGGCCCTTGTCCTGAACAAAGTTGCTGAGCTGTTTTGCTGTCCTGGCTAAATAAATGTCACATCTGGTCGAGGCTACAAGAGATAACGCACACTTTTCTGACTGTAGTCCAAAGTCCAAGGCAAGATCTATGTTTGTGATCTGTTTGGCCCAGTGTACAAGCAGACCCGGGTGTAGTCCCTACCGTTACAGGTTTGGCCCAAGCCCTGGTTCTATTCCACCCCACACAACCTCAGGGTTCTCACTTCACTCCCTCTGGGCCTGTTTCCTCGGTTGTAAAACGAAAAGGTGCCTCTAGAACACTGAGCAGGTCCATTCCAGTTAGGATGCTACGATCACTAAGCCTCTACAAGCAAGGTGCCATCACCGTCCTGCAGTAAACACTGCTTCTTCCCCCCACAGCTCCAAAGACCATAGAGGTAACAAAGTGGGAGAGAAGCTGGCTGGGGAATCTCTATACAGACCCAGGCCTCCTTCAGTCTAGAGACTGAGGAGATGGAGACCCCTGGTGGCCACTGGCTCACCCTGCGCTAACAGGGGCGCTCATAGGAGGAAGGCTTTTCTAGAGACTCCCCTCTCTTTAGCTGGCCTGTTTCCCAATGAAACATTTATCAGGTGAGAACCTGATGAATGTGGGACTGAGGATGGATCCTCAGAGATCACTGTTCAGGTTTAAAGGGCTCTCACTTTGAATTCTCTAGACAGAGTTCATTCAGCTATGTGATACCAGTTTATCGTGGCTTCTCCAGGAGCCAGTTACAAGCAGAACGTCGTCTGGGGAGAGCAGGAGACTTGAAACTGGGGAGACTCGGGCCTTAATCCTGCCCCTATCACTCATAGCTGTATAACTCTGGGCAAGTCACTGTGTCTCTCTGCCTCAGTTTCCTGATCTGAAATTGGGATTGCAATAGAAATTATTTCACAGGCACAGTGAGGACCAAAGGTATGCAAAGCATCTTGCAAACTCAGTCTGAACTGCATTATGAGTGCCACCAGTCAAGCCATCAACAGATGCATGTTAAGCATCTGCTATGTGTCGGGGACTGTGCTAAGAACTGGAGCTAAAGAAAGGGAAAGAGTCCCTGTGCTCAAAGAACTTACATTGTACTAGGGAAGACAACAAACAGAGCAACCTACATACAGGATGCACAGGAAATGGTGGACAGAAATAACGCACAGGGTTAGAACACGTCAAGATCAGATCGGTCTTCAAAAAGAAGTCTGACTTGAATCCAGATCCTCCTTCCGACTGTATCAGCTGTGCATCTCTGCACAAGTCACTTAACCTCTTTGCCTCTGATTCCCCATCTGTAAAATGGGGAGAATAAAAGGAGCTACCTTACAGGACTATTCTGGGGAATGAATGAGATAATATTTGCAAGGTGCTTGGCAAACCTTAAAGCATTACATAAATACTCTCTGTCATCATCATCATCATTATAAGAAGGAAAAATGACAAGGAAATTCAGGGAAGGATGCTCTACTAAGTCTCCCATTATGTTTCTCTGAATCTTAGAAGGAAGAAATGACACAGCTGTTGAGGAAGAGAATAACTGGATGTGTAAAATCCAACAAACTGATCTGCTAGATTGTTCCTGGTCTCTAAAGTCACTGATGGGAGAATTAGGAATGATTTTTCTTTGGTACAAAACCACATCGCTTCCACAAGGCTCAAAGAGGAAATACCCTCATGCTTCATAACCAAAAAGGATGAAGGATTATTTATATTCATCTCTGCAGCTGGGTGGCACAGAGGATAGCGTGCTGGGTCTGGAGTCAAGGAGACTCATCCTCTGAAATTCAAATCTGGCCTCAGACCAGATGTGTGACCCTGGGCAAGCTGCTGAAGCCTGTTTGCCTCGGTATTCCCAACTGTAAAATGAGCTGGAGAAGAAAATGGCACTCCACTCCAGTATCTTTGCCAAGACAACCCCAAATGGGGTCACAAAGGGTCGGGCAGGAGTAAAAATGACTGAACAGCAACAGCTGAATGAGGAGCTAAAGAGGACAATGGCTGACCGGCACCCCGACTCAGCCTGGAGATGACCCAGGCCAGGGGCGTCAGGCACAAGTAGAAACTGGATCCCTGTGGGTCACATCTTAACTTAGAAAACCACAAATGGACATTATCTATGATGTCGTGTATTGTATTTCATTAAGCATTTCTCCATTCCACTTTAATCTGATTTGGTTTGATCCCTGATCTAGGTTAAACACCTGGCTCTGCTATTTAGAAGCCTATGGCCTTGGTCATGTCACCTGAACCTGCACAGCGTTCTTCTCTTCTCTTGAACGGCGAGACTCTTCACGCTTTGAGGCCCACATTAGAAAGGTCACACGACCCATTTTGTAACTGTTGCAAAGGGCTTTGTAGACAGTTTTTTTCACTGTTACTGATCATCTGAGACAAGAGCAGTTAACTATCTGAAGATGCTATTTTTAAGGGTTTTTTTTAATGTTTCCAGACTAATATTACAGAATTCTGTGGTTGGACAAGCCCTCCAACACGTCCCAGAAGGAAATCCCCAGCTGTGGCATGCCACGAGGGGAACACGGTGCGGGGGGAGGAGAGAGTCCCTTCCTTGCTGAACTGCCAGGCCCGTTCCACACACAGACGGCACACCTTCGCCTCCTGGGTCAGCCACTGCCAGCTTTCACAGATGCAATGTGCTGGACAGCTCAATATTCTCAGTGATGTGACATCCCCCTGTCCTTTCCCCTGGCTCCTTCTCCTCTCTGGCACCATCATGGGCTGTGACCACCTGCAGAGACGGCTCCAGTCCTATACATCAGGCTAGGCTGTACCTGTCAGGAGTGTACTGAGTGCCCTCATCTAAAGCTCTTACTGACCTCCAGTTCCTTTCTCTGTAAAGTGAGAGGGCTGGACCAGAGGACCTCTAAGGCCTCTCCCTACTCTATGATGTGATGACCCCATGTTCCTGCTATATACATGGAGAGGCCTTGACACAGCTGCAGCTCACACAAACTGCTTCCCCAGTTTCAGAATATAGGATAGTAAATATACCTCACTGACAAGGAGGACGCTCTTTTAAAGGAGAAGAGGTGGAGCGCTGGTGCAGCCCACCATTGTACCTCACAGGAGGAGGCTCCAGGAGGGCGCCCACACTCTCTGCTGGACCAGGCCCTTACCTGTCTCTGCATTTCCTCAATTTGCCTCTGGGGGATGCTCCGCAGCACACTGTACATCTCTCGCATTTTCTCCTCAGGTATAACCACAGATGCCCTGGAGGTAAAAGAGATCACAGAAGGGGTGAGAGAGGAAAACTAAGACTGGATGGAATAAGGTAATTCTAACCAGCACTGCCAGCTGGTTGTTTGGAACAAGCTGAGGCCAGAAGACATATCTAACTTCCTCGAAGGATTACAACAAGGATATGTTCTTTTGGAAAGCAGTACCTGCAAAGGGGATGGAGAAAGGGTAGACAGCAGGAAGACAAGGTGACAAGTTTCATTGACCTGCCTTGGGCCATGATGCTAAAGACATCACCAAGAACAGAAGGGCCTTCAGAGAGTATCTAGTCTAGTCCATCCTTCTGTAGTAATCCTGACAAATGGTCAGTCAGTCTGAAGACCTTCAGGAATTATGACCCTACTGCCTCCCAGGGCAACTTATTCCATTTGGGGACAGATCTCATTCTTTTTTTTTTTTTTTTGTATTTTCTCAAGCTAAAATCTGCCCCTCTCCAACTTCTACCTACTGCTGGTTCTGCCTCAAGGTCTTTCCTAACAGCTCCCTATACACATGAAGATACTGCTCACATTCTCCCATGAATCATCTCTTCTCAAGGCCAAACATTCCTAGTCCCTCAGCCTGATCCTTGCACAGCATATCTTACAGTTTCCTCACCACCCAGATCATCCTCCTCTGAACAGTCAAGCTTGCTAATGTCGTCACTAAAAGAGGCAAAATGTATCATTCCAGATGTTCTCTGGGCAAGGCAGCCTCTCTGTCACCAAGAGGGTGACGTGAAAAGCCAAGCCCATGACCAAGAGTCACGGTTAAAAGAGGCCGTTTACGCCACCCCAGGAAATTCTCTAGCTACGGCTCCTACAATGAGGCAAGACTAGAAACGGTCATTCAGAAAGGTGAAGAAGAAGAGATTAACAGCATTCAGGGGAGGACGAGGCAGAGGACACAGAAGCCAGCTGAGCTTCACCAGCCCTTACTTTCGACCCTGCTGAGTCTTCCCCAGATTTCCGTACAATGACAATCCTCACAGCGCTGCAACATTATTGTTAAGACATTTCCGTAGAACTCCACAAAGCGCTTTTTTCTTCTTTTTACAAAGCATTTCCCAAAAAACAATCCTATGATTTGGCACAAATTCACTTCACAGATGAGGAAACTGAGGCTTACAGAGGGTAAGTGACTAGACAGGAAGCTATCTGATGAACCACTCTCAAGGTTGCCCACCTGCCCATCTCTCTAGTGACCAAATATACACTTACATTTGATCCAGATAAATTCTAGAGCATTTTCTGGGTCCTTCATCCAGTACCACATGTGAGCCTCATCTGAGTCTTATCAGGAGAAGCAACAAGTCAACCCCCTGAAAAGGAGAAATAAGTCAAAAGAGACAAGGCAGAGGGCAGAAATAAACATACCTCTTCCAGTCCAGAACCTCTGAAAAGGGCAGGATATAGGAATCAGCAATGATCACTGGGACGCAGCCGGCCTGAAGAACATCACTCAGAGCTGCCTGGCCCAGCCGGGCTCCACGAAGGACCACACAGAAAGAAGCCTCCTGTAGGTGAGAGAATCAATGATGGGAGACTGAGAGATAGGCCAGCGCTAGAGACCTGCCTACATAAGATTCTGTAAATCAAAAGTTTTCTATGGTTTGCAATCAAAGGAGGCCAACACACCCAGACAAGTTCAACTTTTTTTTAAGATAATATATTAATTTTTTCCCAATTACAAGTAAAGACAATTTTGAACATTGGATTTTTTAAATTTTGAGTTCTGAATTTTCTCCCTCTCTCCCTCACCTCCCTAAGACAGTAAGCAACTTGATACAAGTTAGATATCTGTAATCATGCTAAACATATTTCCATATTAGTTGTGTTATAAAAGAAGACAGAGACCAAAAGAAAAAAAAGTGAAAAATAGGATGCTTTGATTTGCATTCGGGCTCCATCAGCTGTCCCAGCCTTTTTAACAGGTATCAATCCTAAAAAACACAATTGGAAATGCTTTATCAGTCCACAACAGCCATTCAGGCAACAAGCACATGAGAGCGGGCCTATGTGCCAAGCACTGTGCTATGTGCTGAGGACGCCTTCCAGTGTCCACCCCATAATGATAATACTGACAGTAAAGAAAGTAAAGAAAAAAAAGTAAAAAAAAAAATACTGACAGTAAAAAATACCAAGGAGTAAGGTGGTAATGATCATAAAATTCAAAGAATTTAAAACCAGAAAAGACTCATGTTTCTCATCTGAAAAAATAAAGCCCAGAGAGGCTGTGATTTGCCCAAGATCATATAAGTAGAGGCAGCAGGAACAGAGCTAGGATTCGTTAGGTACCTGGACCCTAAACCCCAATTTCCATGATGCTTCATGATGATACCATAGACAGCAGTGACAGGAATCACTTGTGAAACCCAACACTCTGATCTGTCACAGCCAATTTATTTCAGGCCTAGCTAGGTCACTTAAGGTTCCAGACCAATATCCCAAACTCCAAGTTGACTACATGTTGCTTGAAAAAGTCAGCTTTTTCATGTTACAGGATAGGTCTACCAAACAGCAACAAGTTCTCAAAAGGATGCATTAGGCACGAGGAATCTTTGACCAGTTTCTTACCATTTCCTCACAGACAAGATGAAAAAGGAGAAGCTACAAGATAAAGCTTTGAAAGGACTTGAATAGTTACATCCAAAGAGTATTGATGAAGGCACCAAGGTCAATTGGGGGAAATACTCTGGCCATATACTTCAAGGCTCTATGATCAGTGCTTCCTTGTTCTGCGTCATAGTTATGGACCCCACTGAAGATATAGAAGATATGCTGAACAAATCTGTAGATGAAATAGTGCCAGGAGGGGTCAATTCTACACTGGATGACAGATACAGAAGCCAAAAAACAATCAAGGCAAATGACAGGTGAGAACAAAGATGAAATTAAATAAGGATAAATCCCAAGTCTCACCCTAGGTTAAAAAAAATCACCTAAACAAATGAAAGATGGGAAGAACGAATGTAATAATCATTTATGTTGGAAAAATCCCACAGTTCTAGTGAAGTCAACACCAGGGTGAGGTGGCTGCTGTCCAAAAACCTAATGTAATCATAGGGCTCCGCTAATAAAAGTCCAAAGCTCAGAACAAAGGAAGTCCTCTTCCCTGGAGCAAGCACACCTAGAAAGCTATTCCATTCCAGGTACCAGAGTTTTGGAAGGATACTGATAAGCGGGAGGATGTTCAGCTTTAGGTGACCCCAAATGACAAGGAGGCTGGAAACCATGCCACATGGGGATCAACTAAAGTAGCAACTTGGGAGTTTAACCTGGAAAAGAGGAATTAGGTGGGGAGCCAACGGATGAAGAGCAGAAGAGAAATATGAAAACCAACTACAAAGATGAAACTTTTTCAGCTTCCAGGGAAATGGAACTAGGACTAGAAGTCACAAAGAATCAAAATTCAGTTTAATATGTGAAAGAATTTTCTGGTAACTAGAGTGGTTACAAAATTAAGTGAACCGTCTTGTGAAAGAGTAAGCTCCATGTCACCAGATGCTTCAAGCAAAGAGAAGATGGATGAGTAGAATGGGAGGTAATGAGGAACTGATTTCTGAGGCCCCTTCCAAGGCTAAAAGTCTAACGGTCAGTTCACAATCAGTCCATCTTCTGACAAGCCTCAAGTCTTTGGCTACCTCCACTCCACACAAGCACTGAGAGTAATCCGAGGCTCCTACACACCTAACAGTCTCCTAAGCAACATCTACAGTTGCCAGAAGAAGATACAATTGCCTGGAAAATTGCAATGAAAGATGAGGAACGATGTTGGCAGGTCCTATCTGTTTTTAGATGTGTGGAGAGCTGTTGTGAAAATCGCTACAGTAGATTTTAAAAGTAACAAACAGAAAACTCACCCTGGGAAGGGTGGGGAAGGAGGGAAAAGATGCTGACAGGATTAAGACTCTTTTTTCAGCACCTCTCAGGAAGGAGCACTGAAGCAGCGAGGATGGGCTCCAATTCACCAAGAGAGCAGAGAAAAAGTGATTCACCTAAGCCTTCTAGGAAGTTCACTTACCTAGTACATTTGGAGGGACAAAATACTAGTAAACTCATTAAGGCTCCTTCTGCATTTAGCTGGAAACTAAGGTAAACATGTCCAATCTTAAACACACACACACACACACACACACACTCCAACATTTTTTTAAAAGATCACTTACTCAGGTACTAGGTCTAACCTTCCCACCTGGTGTTTTTGGAAACGAGAAATGTAGAGGATCTACGGGGCTGCACAAGGAGAAGCAGACCAGGAGGAGACCCTGAAACTCCAAACACCCATGTTCTCCCTATGCCCTCTCCCACTCCCCCAAAAGATAAGGAACTACTTTGAAATGCTTTGAGGCAAACAGAAGGAAATAAAAGAGAACTATAGGGAAAACCCAGTATTCTAGACTTTTCTAAAGGTAAATGAGAAAGACATACATTTCTAAGAAGAAAATGAGTCACCACATCTTCCAGTGGCAGGTGGAAAGGCCCAATCTGGCCTGGAGAGACAGCCAGCCAGATGTGGATACACATGCTGATAACCGTTTTTCCTGTCTAGACAAAGGTTACTATAAATACATCTGCTCACATCATCGCTGTTATCAGCTAGACATTCCAGAGGGAGATGCCCTGCTTTGTGAGGGAAAGTATTTTAACAATCTCAGCATGGGCCAGCTCTCTTTGGAGTTCAAAAAAGTACCCCATCTCCTCGAGAGCTCTCCTTGGGCAAGCCTGTCTGCATTTCAAGTAGCTAAGTGAACAAAACTCAATTGTTCTCTTTGGATGAGGGTTTCAGAATTCTCCTTTCCCTGCCCCCACCTCCAAGGAATGCTAAACATCTTGCCTATAAAAACATCCCCAGAGGAGCAGATGATGCTGCCCTGTCTCTGGAGGTTGAAAGTGCCACTCATTCAACTGAGAAGAGGAATCCATACTAGTATGGAGGATTCATGCAAGTACTGCCCACCATTCCCTGGGAGGGAAGCAGCAAAGGTCACTGCTCGTCTTCTTCAAGCTGGCAAGTCTAAGAACACTTGAACTCTGGACTGGTCTCAAGGCAGCAGGAGGAAGCTAAACATGTTTCCCTCCCATACTGAAATGGCTTATTTGCAAGGCTGCCTATCTGGCCTGTAGTGCCGGGATGGCCTTATTTAGAGCTGAGTCGCAGGACCATAAGCCTTAGATTTGGAAGGTGAGTTATAAATCACCTCACACTTCCCTCTTCATTCATTTTAGAGATGAAAAAACAAAGACAAAGAAAGATTAAGTGACTTGCCCAAGGTGACAGGGATAATCAGGAACAGAGCTAAGATTGTCCTCAAGATCCTCAGGCCTCCAAACTCAGCACACTGTCCATGGCCCCTCCCTTACAAATGTAAGGTGTCAGATCTCTAAATACGGTCTGAAGCATATCAAGGAGCAAGGAGCTATTCTGCACCATGTTCCTACATCAGACTTCACCTAGTTTCATGTGGTAAGAAACAGGTAGGGAACAGTACTGACCTGCAGGATTTGGGGGTAATCAAAGACCTGGTCCTTGTGGCATCGCTTGCGTGTGGAGAGGACGCCCTCTGAGAGATTGGTGCACTTCTCCAGGACCAGCACCGACTCCCCATGCTTGGCTTGGAGGGCCTCCAGGTCTGAGCGGTACTCAGGATGAAGAGCCATCTGCGATGACAGAAGAAAATACCTCCTGGGGCTGAGAGGAAGAGATCAAAGTGAATGGAAGGCCTCGGGGCAGATGCTCTAGGCAGGCCTAGAAAGTCTTTGAAGTTAGACTTAGAGCAAAGAGCATTCTCCCTTTAAAATATCTGTCACCAAGCTTCCCCTTACTTTAGTTGGGAATTATGAGCAGATAGTGTTCTTTTCTGTTCATGCATATATTTCACAAATATTTATCTATTAAGTACCCACTGCATGCAAAGCCTACCGTTCGCTGCTGAGCTGCAAAGTTGAAATAAGAATTAGTCCCTGCCCTTACAGAGCTTCTAGTTCAGTCAGGAGCAAGATGCATAAGCAACGTATGCCATATCACATTATAAAGCAGCAGTGAGGACGAAACACAGGTCCACAAGTGGGTCCATGCCCCAAAGTGGTACTTCAAGGATGGCTCCGAGGGGCCCACCAAGCTGAGTCAAAGTCCCAACCCAAATCTACCCCAGGAAGGCCTAAGGTCAGAAAAAGGTATGAGGGCGAGGAGCCACACAGACGTCTGCCAACCACAATCTACAGAGACTAAGCTACATAAGGACAAAATGCCAAGACTGTAGATATCTAAGTTATTATTGGGGGCAGGAATTGATGATTTTTCCTTAGTTCCTCAGCCTATCAGATAAAGGCTTAGAGCAGTCCATTTAGCAGACTCTATGGCTTGTCCAGGTTCACCCCAGTAACGAGGGCCAGGACAGGCTCTCACCCTCTGCTCTGGCTCCTCTTGCCACCATAATAGGCTGCCTCTCTCATGTAGCTCTGGGGCCTTAGTTTCACCTTCCGATAATAGGATCCAGTTCATCCCATTCTTCAAAGTGAGGACAAGGTGATGAGTAAAGACAAAAGACACGAAGCACTCAGCTACCGTATCAATATCAATTCACAGCAATATGGAATCGCACCTCCACTGCCGTGTATGCGGGGAGAAGGGCAGTAGGAGAGGAGAGATTAGCCAGAGGTCACAAGGCGCGGCTGCAGGAAAAGCTCCCAAGAATAGAGTGGAAAGAACACAGGACCTGGAGTAGGAGGACCCGGGTTCAAATCCCGGCTTAGGACATGTCTAAACTGACCACAAAGTCGCCTTTTTAGCTATAAAATGAGGCAGAGGGGACCTAACGGCCTTAAGGGTCCATTCCAGTTTTAACCCTCTTCTCCTAGAGGGAGCATGAGAATCACATCTGAACGGACCACTTGTTGATTAACAAAATAAAACGATGCCATTCTTGGTACTTTTCTTTTTCAAGAGCTGCTCAATGTTTGGCTTCATTAGGAACACTGCCACAAGCAGTGCACTAGAGTGTGTTCAGAGCTGGCCTGGCAGTGAAGGGGCAGAGCCCTGGTTCCCAGTCAAAGGCCTCTCCCCACTCCTGAAGAGAAGCAGTGGCCCTCAAAACAGGGCTGGGAGGATTATAAAACGTCAGCATTTCCCCTAGAGATGACCTAGAAGGACGGGTTCTTTTGGCCCATCCACACTGACTGGGCCCAAGTAAATGACTAAAAGCAAAATGTCACCCACAAACTAGGCCAATTCCATGAAAGGGCTGGCCATTCTGAGGGAAGAATGAAATGAAACCAATAGCGCTTGGACTTCTTTCTCAAAGAGGCCAGCACAAGAGGCCCATACCTGGCCTAGGACACTACCTACTCTAAGACTGTGAAGTCATACGGTTGAATCAATGGAATTGCTTCTGAGGAGGCCAACTTAAACTGAGGCAAGTTAGAAAGCAGATTCTCGGCACCTGAATTTAACTGGAAGGAAGTGGGGCTGTTCTGTGATCCACAGCGTGTCACAGCTCTGAGCCTCATCCTCCCCTCCTGTAATGGGGGGATAATCACACTTGTATTACCTACTTCACCGTTTCTTTGGGAGGAAAGCAGTTTATAAAGGATGACACTGGTTAGAAAGCCAGTCATTAACACACGTCGGTATCACTTGGAGGCTGATAAAGTGCCCTTCTCCCCAAAGCCTCAGGAGGTGGAGCATGCCAAGAACACTATGACCACTGATGAATTACGCAGCTGAGGCTCAGAGGGGAAGAGATTTGCTGGGTCACAGGATTAGTCAACACTGGAACTGTGACTGAGGCTCCAAACCCTACCCCACCAATAAAATCACTCCTTTTCATATCTAAGTTTGATTGGCATCATCATTAGAATTTTCTGTGGCATTCCAAAGAAAGAAAAACACTATTTCTTGGAGTGACCCAAATGGGATCAGGGCCAAAAACTGATTTCCTTCTTCTACTAAATCATAAGTAAAGACTGGAGAAAGGGTTTGGCTGGACTTCACTGCACAGAAGCCAAGTGGGGATTCAGAAGTCATTTATATCACAATCATCTCATCAATTTCTATCCCCCCACCCTCACCATCTCCCCCTTAGCATCATCCCCTTCAGCTTAAATATTCACACATGAACAAAGAAAAGCATCAAACCATCCCGATGACTTACTTACCTGGCCTTCCATTTCCATGATCTGATAACCCCCTTACCTTTCCAAACTGAGCACATTTTGCTCCCTTCTAAGTGCTAACCCAACTGGACTGTCTCCTGAACATGCACTCACTCCCCTCTCAGCCACCTTGCTTTGACTCACATGGTTCCTTATGTCTAGAATGCTCCCTCCTTCCCCACCTCCTTATTTCATTCACTGGACATTCAACAAGCATTTTCTAAGCACCTACCGTGAGACAGGCAGTAGGCTAACAGTGGATACACAAAGACAAAAATGAAGGCTACTCTGCCTATCACCTCTTAAAGTCCTAAGTAAATGTTACCTTTTCTCCTGCCTCTCACTCAGACATGCATTTTTTTTAAATACAGCTGTCCAATGTACTGATCACACAGAATGGTGGAATACAGAGGCCTCAAACATCAGCAGCCTGCCAAGTTCCCAGGGGCCACCCCAAACAGATTCAAATGAAATTAGGAAATGTGTAACAAGATAAATTAAAACTCAGTGCAACAGAGACAACATTCACAGGGATGCTCCTTGAGGTGGAGTCTGAAGATACAGACAGCAATCCAGATCTGC
>CM053601.1:175674268-175698379 GCA_028646575.1 Pseudocheirus occidentalis | reverse complement strand
ATACTGTGAATATTGTACTGAATCTTGATTTTGTAATGGAATAAACAGAGTGTTCACTATTACTGTGTAATCCGAATCTTAAAAGCTGTTCACAGTAGCATTCTCTCAGGAATCTACTGCTGATTGGCTTTACACCTGGTTCATTCCTCAGATGATGGAAATTCTTCCATGCCAAGGTCTCTCTTAACTCAACACTCCTACATCACCTCCTCTCTTACACAGGTATTTACAAAGTCTAATAGAGTCAGCCTGTAATTTCACACTCGGCTACCTCCTAATATAGGATATAATCCAGCCTGAAAATTTCTAAGGTCAAAGTGTCAAGATCTTTTAAAAGAATTTGTGCCCTACCTTTTCAATTCCATAAATTCAAAATTCCAACAAATTTATTTAGACAAGGGATGAGAAATCTGTAGCCTTGAGGCCACATGTGGCCTTCTAGGTCCTTGAGTCCACCTTTTAACTGAGTCCAAGTTTTACAGAATAGATCCTTTTATTAAAGGGATTCATTCTGTGAAGTTTGGATTCAATCAATGGGTCAAACCTGAGGACACAGAGGGCCACATGTGGCCTTGAAGCCAAAGGTTCCCTAACCCTGACTTAAACCAACAGACATATATTTATCCTACAGGGGCATGTTAAGATTAGCTCCTGAAAACTGGTCTACTAAAAACCCCACCAAAAACACAAAGCAGCAGCAGTAGTGGTGAAAGCAATATCAAGTAAAATCAGTGGATTTGTCTAAGCCAATGAAGGGGAGAGCCACCAGAGGCATGGGCTTCTTCTCCTTCAACTGTGACCCTGCTATTTCCTGGGTAGAAGCTCTCATTGAAGATTCATAGACTATTAGTGTAGAAGGAGACCTGGGCACATAGAACATAAAATATTCCCCAGGACAGACCTGAGATATCACTCACTGTTAAAAGGGTTTTTTTCTGACTCCCATATCATGCCAATTCTGACTGTGGAGCAATAAGAAAATTAACAAAAATGACTACTGACCACTCCTCAATTCAGAAGCCTATAAAACTTTCCATATGAGATGAAATAAAATGATTCATCACTCACCATTTGGAAGCCAATGATTATGTGCATATGTGTATGTATAAGAAGTATTATTTTGCTTTTGGGAACCTTACCATTCAGGAATTAACAGGAAGCCAAAGTAAGCTCTGTTTACCTGATACCCCCTCGCCAGAATATGAAATTCTATTTAACATATGTGCCTGATAAAAATGAAATTGATCTCCCATTCACGTCCAAACACTATACCAACAATAATGTGCCAAACAGAGCTCGAGCTTTTGCAAAAACAAAGACGGGAGCAGGAGGTAAAGACACTGCATTTCTAACAGCTCTTTTCTTTTCCAGCTCAGTCTCAACTGTTTCACATTCCATGACAACCAAATCCATAATAACGTAGCCCATTCAGAAGCCAACAGGCCTTGGGAAGCAGGGATGTGCTGAGGCTGCCTTCTCCAAGGGAGAGTGCATGTGGTGTGACTGCCCTCTACAGATCAGAGGCTTTCCCACATCTACTTTGGGCTTGGGAGCCTTCTTTTACCAAGATTGCTGCTGGCAGGTATAGGGCCCAGAGTGGTCCCTGCTGCTTTCCAGAGTGTTTGGTATCCCCACAAAAAGCAGTGTTCAGTTTCTAAATTCAAACATACCATTTCTTAACTCTGAACCACTGATGAGAAGCTGGAAGAGAGCTCTTGGCTGAAGCCAATAAACTAGAGTCTCAGTTTTATCACAAAGACTTTGAGCATGTCACCCCAGCCGGACAGACTTTCTTGATCTATAAAATGAGGGAGCTAGACTAGCTGCCTTCTAAGGTCACTTCAGCTCAAGGTCTTTAGTGAATGTATGTCTATAAGTCAATAGACATTCTTTCATTCAAACATCCATCAGTGCTTATGTGCAAAGTACCATATGTAGTCTTAAGGAAAAGACAATGATCATGGATAGGCTAAGAAGAACTCTGGGGCCATTTTGAATAGCCCCAAGAACTGATTCATATACAGAATGGAATGAAAGCTGGTGGAGAACTATAATAAAAACCTCACTCCCCAGAATGCAGGAGGAAAATGGGTTCCAATTAATCAAGGTATGATAACAATAGCAGCAGTAGCATTGATGGGCAGCTAGGCAGCACAGTGGATAGAGTACCAAGCCTGAAGTCAGGAAGATTCACCTTCGTGTGTTCAAATCTGGCCTCAATCACTTACTACCTGGGTGACCCTGAACAAGTGACTTCATCCTGTTTGCCTCAGTTTCCTCATCTGTAAAATTATCTGGAGAAGGAAATGGCAAACTACTCCAGTATCTTTGCCAAGAAAACTCCAAATGGGGTCATGAAGGACAGTACTAAAATGAATGAACAGCAAGCTAGCATTGATATAGTGCTTTCAGGTTTGCAAAGTGCTTTTACATGTGTTAAAAGATTTGAACGTCACAATAACCCTGTGAGGGAGATGCTTATCCCCATTTTACAGATGCAGAAATCAAGGCACAGAGAGACAACAGAGTTAAGTGACTTGCCTAGCATCACACAGCTGGAAAGTATCTGAAGCAACATTCAAACTCAGGTCTTCTTGACGCCAAGGCCTGTGCTCTTTCCAATGTGACACCTAGCTAACTCCCATTTTAACCTTCTGAACTCCAGATTTGGAAAATCTTTCTAAGATTTTACTAACTTGGTAAATCCAGGATAGCAAATCTAACTGAAAATTTGCTGGTTTATTGAGGATCTTGAGTGGTTTCTGAGTCATAGAATTGTAGATATATAATTTCAATCATCATACAGAATTGTAGATATAAACGGAAAAGGTAAAAAGACTGACTAAATCTATGTAGACCCCTAAAAGTTGCTTTTTTTAATAAATCCCTGACATATCAGTTGTTTAAAAAACAAGACAGATTGATAAATGATAAGTAAGCCAGGGCCCCTTGTTCTCAAGGCAAGTGGGCTAATATTCTCCCTTTGCATCATATCCAGGAAGTGAGCCTGTGAGACCGAAGTGCTTGCTGTGCATAGTTAGGCTAGATGCACAGGTGAAGCATAAACTTGAACAGCAACTTCATTCCTCGAGGGGCCAAGAGGGCTATACAAGTTGTTATCCCTCTCCCCTTCTCAGATACCACCCTATAAAAGCCTGATGCTTCAAGGGGGCACAAATATAATCCTGGATCTCCAAAGGCAATAGCAGAGGAAGCCAAGCTTTGGCAGGTTCTACAAGCAAGAAGGGTGTTATGTACTGGCTCAGTGCAACTGCAAGCCCATTGGCCCTTCCACCACATAATACTTTTTTTCAGCAACCACAACTTATGAAGGCATCTATTAAGGCATGATGGGAACAACAAAGGAAGAATTCACATGAGTGAAATTATAATTCTTTTAAACAGTGAAGTATCCTTTTTTTAAAATTATTTTATTTTTAAATTTATTTTTCATTTTCAACATTTATTTCCACAAGATTTTGAGTTACAAATTTTCTCCCCATCTTTCCCCTACCCACAACCCCAAGACAGAAAGCATACTGAATACCCCTTCCCCCAACCTGCTCTCTTTTATATCCTCCTCCATCCCCCCTCTAACTTTCTAGTAGGGCAAGATGGATTTCTATACTCTACTGCCTGTATATCTTATTTCCCAGTTGCATGTTAAAAACAATTTCTTTAACATTTGTTTTTAAAACTTTGAGTTCCAGATTCTTTCCCTTCTTCCTTCCTCACCAACCCCCACTGGGAAGATAAGCAATTCAATATAGGTTGTACATGTGTAGTTCCATAAAATGTTTCCATAGTAGTTATATTGTGAAAGACTATATTTCGCTCCATCCTATCCTGTCTCCCGCTTACTCTATTTTTTACTTTGATTCTATCCCTTTTCAAAAGTGTGTGCTTCTAACTACACTCTCCCCTAATCTGCCCTCCCTTCTATCATCTCCCCTCTTATCCCCTTCCCCCCTACTTTTCTGTAGGGTAAAATACCCAGATGAGTATGTATGTAATTCCCTCCTTAAGCCAAATTCAATGAGAGTAAGGTTGACCCATTCCTTTTAACCTTCCTGCTCTTCCCCTACATTGTAACAGTTTTCTCTTGCTTCTTTTATAGAGATAATTTACCCTCTTCTATCTCTCCCTTTCTCCTTCTCTCATTATATTCTTCTCTCACCTCTTAATTTTATTTTTTAGATATCATCCCTTCCTATTCAACTGATCCTGTGCCCTCTATCTAGGTATACATGTACACACATATACACACACCTACTTGTACTTATGTACTTACGTATATGTACAATGTGTACTTATACACACATGCACCCTCCTATACATATATATATGTATCTATAAATATATAGATACATATATATATGTATATATATTCCCTTCAACTATCTTCATGCTGAGAAAAGTCTCATGAGTTACAATTATCATTTTTCCATGTAGGAATGTAAATAGTTCAACTTTAATAAGTTCCTCATGATTTCTTTTTCTTGTTTACCTTCTCATGTTTCTCTTGCTTCTTGTATTTGAAAGTCAAATTTTCTGCTCACCTCTGCTTTTTTCATCAAGAATACTTGAAAGTCCTCTATTTCATTGACCATATTTTCCCCTGAAACATTATACTCAGTTTTGCTGGGTAGGTGATTCTTGGTTTTAATCCTAGCTCCTTTGACCTCCAGAAAATCATATTCCAAGCCCTTCATTCCCTTAGTGTAGAAGCTTCTGGATCGTGTGTTATCCTGATTGTGTTTCCACAGTACTCAAACTGTTTCTTCCTAACAGCTTATAATATTTTCTCCTTGACCTGGGAATTCTGAAATTTGGCTATGATATTCCTAGGAGTTTTCTTTTGGGGATCTTTTTCAAGAGGTGATTAGTAAATTCTTTCCATTTCTATTTTGCCTTCTGGTTCTAGACTATCAGGGCAATTTTTCTTGATAATTTCTTGAAGGATGATTTTTAGAATCTTTTTTTGATCATGGCTTTCAGGCACTCCAATAATTTTTAAGTCATCTCTCCCGGATCTATTTTGCAGGTCAGTGGTTTTTCCAAAGAGATATTTCACACTGCCTTCTATTTTTTCATTTGTTTGGATCTGTTTTATAGTATCTTGATTTCTCATAAAGTCATTAGCTTCCAATCTAATTTTGAAGGAATTATGCTCTTCAGTGAGTTTTTGAAATTCCTTTTCCATCTGGGCAATTCGACTTTTTAAGGCATTCTTCTCCTCATTGGCTTTTTGGGCCTCTTTTGCTTATTGAGTTAGTCTATTTTTCAAGGTGTTATTTAGTTCAGTATTTTGAGGGGTCTCCTTTAGCAGGCTGTTGACTTGCTTTTCATGATTTTCTTGCATCATTCTTATTTCTCTTCCTAATTTTTCCTCCACTTCTCTTACTTGATTTTCAAAATCCTTTTTGAGCTCCTCCATGGCCAGTAACCAATTCATATTTTTCTTGGAAGCTTTTGATGCAGGAGTTTTGCCTTTGTTGACTTCTTCTGGTTCCATGTTTTGATCCTTTTGGTCCTCAAAAAAGGATTCTATGACCTGTTTGTGCTTCCTCTGCTTGCTCACTTTGCTAGCCAGTTACTTGACTTTTGAGCTTTTTGCCACAGTAGAATTCTACTTCTAGAGTGAAGAGAGCTATGTCCCAAATCTCTGGGGTTTTCACAAATGTTGTCAGAGCTATGAGGAGGGCAACACCCTCTCTACAGACACCCCAAGCTCTGGCACACTGGCCACACAGCACAGGACAACCATCTAACACTGCAATCCAGATTCAAGCAAGTCAAAACAAGAGCAATTACCCTTTGAATGGTCACTTGATCCCCCCATGATCTGCTGGTGAGGAGCTCTGGAAGCAGCTGTAGCAGGAGCTGCAGCTGCTGGAGCCTCTGCCACTTCTCGCTCTGCGGGCAGGGACTGGACTCCGCTCTTCTATCACCCAGTTCCAACAGAGTTCCCCACTGATCTTTTACTTTCTCTTCGGCATTTATGGGTTGAGAAGTCTGGAAACTGCCACAGCTGCTGGTGATTCACTCTCCTGAAGTCAGCTCTGGCTGGTCTGTGCCACTGTTCTGGGCTGCCGCAGGTCTGGGACCACACAGCTCATTCGTGACTGCATTTGGCTCCCAGCTCAGTGCAACAGACACTTCCTGCCAGACTTCCTTCAGCAGGAGATTTGTTTCTCTCTGTCACTTTGTAGGTTGTGTAGCTCTAAAATTTGTTTAGAGTCACATTTTACAGGTATTGGAGGTGGTTGGGATAGGAGCTTAGACAAGTTCTTGCTTTTACTCCACCATCTTGGCTCCACCCCTAGTAAGTATCCTTTATAAGAACAGGCACTGATGATGTAGAGATGGGGGACCATGGGTGCAGAATACTGCATATACTGTTGGATACTGTCAATGTGTTGGCTGATTGGCTAAACTATTTTTTTTCTTTCTTTTAAAATTTTTATTACAAGGTAAAACTCACTGGTTAGAGGAGGGAAGAAGAGAGAGATATGAAAAAATGACTGCAACATTAAAACAAAAGGCATTCACTGAAAAAGAAAAAGAAAAAACAAGAAAAAAAAGCACAGACCAGCCTTTACTTACATGATCATGGCCAAAGGAGGCCCCAGAAACACGGCCAATCCATGACAACATTTGAGAGTGTGCAAGATTAATAAAAACAACTGCCTGGAAACCACGCCAGTGTGTCTGCCTCCTCCAGGCCTTGCTGAGCCCCATACTTTGGTCCCTGCCCAAGAGAGATGCTGACGATGCGATGGTCCCAAGGAATCAAAATTGACCCTGAAGCAGTGCTTTCCTATCCCTAGTTTTTTCAGCCCCCGATTTCAGCACAGGTTGTCTGGGAGGATCCTTTTGGAAGGAAAAATGAAACAGGGGGAAAGGTTGGGCTTGCAGTCAGAAGACTTGGGTCCAGGGATCCTGCCTCTGATCATTTACTGGTTATGAGGCCTCAGGCAAGTTACGTCCCATCCCGAGTCTCCTCCTTCTCCACCACCCCACCCACACATAGGATGATACAGAAATATATTGACCTTAAGATTACTGAGGCATTGAGGTGGCCCAGTGAATAGATAGAACACCCCTCCTAGAGTCAGGGGTTCAAATCTAGTCCCACTTAACTAGTTGTGTGACCCTGAGCAAGTTGCTTCACCTCTGCTGCCTCAGTTTCCTTATCTGTAAAATGGGCAAATAATACCACCTCCCAGGGTTGTTGTGAAGAAAAATGCAATAACAATCGTAAAGTGCTTCGCAAGCTCTTGGTATATAAACGTTAGCTATTACTACTGTTGCTGCTGCTACAACTACTGCTGCCTCTTGTTCTTGTCTTCTCCCTCCTTCTTCTCTTTCTCCTTTTCCTTCTTCTTTTCCTGCTTATTCTCTTCCTTTTTGCATTACAGAGGCACAGGTGCTCCCTCCGTTGGCATAGATTTTAATTTGTTCATGCTTTAGTATACGATCTTCAGGAGCTATGAGTCACCCTGAAGTGAGGGGCCCTTCTGATATTTGTTACATTCTGCTGACAGACCCTACTCAACCTTCTCGAATGTCAGAGTTTACACTCATCTAATAGAGCCAATGCAAACCCAGAGTCACAGAATCATAGACTAAGCGCCAGATGGGGCCTCCAAGGTCTTCTACCGCACACATCTGCTCTGAGGGATCATCCAGCCCCAACCTGAAGACCTGTAGCCAAGAAAGCACCCATGATCTCACAAGCTCATCTGTTCCTCTGTGGTAGCTCCTACTGTCATTAAATCTTTCCTGCCACCAAACCAAAACCTGCCTCTTTGTGACTCCCACCCAATGGTTCTAGTTTTGCCTTGCATGGAATATTCTCCAGTGTCCTCACCATCCTGATCTCCCTCTTTTACATGTACTCTAGCTTGTCTATGTGTTTCCTAGATAAACTGAGATAGAGAAATAGAAAAATAAAAAGAGCAGACTTCCTAAAAACATTTACCATATATCAGGCCCTGTGCTAAATGCTAGGCAGAGTAGAAGAAAAAATAAACCAGCCAGTCCCTGCCCTGGGGTTACATTCTAATGGGGGGAAGATCACACATAAAGAAGAGGCAAGGAGCTAGAGGAGGGTGGCACATGCTCAGTGGCATGTCTAGAGTAGTCCTTGAAGGACCTAGAACTGAGCCAAGTAAGGCTAAAGCTGGCCTACAAAAGTCCTGGTCACTCCCTAGGAGGAATTTCATTCCCAGTAGGGAAGGAGTAGAGATGAGGGGCCCAATGGAAACACAGACAGCATTTCCTAAAACGTGGTTCCTAAAAGTGGAAACAATCCTCCAGATGTAGCCCAACTCCAAGAGGGAATAATGGAACTCCCAACAGTCTCGATGCTGAAGGTTGCCCCAGCAGAGCATGCATTCGATGCCTTCTTACCTCCTTAACCCAGGAACTGCTGTCTAGCTATGCCCTGAGACCTTGTAATTGTTCAGCTCCCTACCTCACAGAGCTCTTGTAGGGAGAGAGCTTGGTAAAGCTTGAAGAACTGTCAAAATGGGATTTGTTACTGTTATTATATTCAAGGCAGAATAATAATTTAGACTAGATGGCCTCCAAGGTTCCCTTTCAAAACCATGGTTCTATTGACTAAGTTGGTTTTCAGAAGAAAAGTGGAGAATTTTATATTTAATCCTATTCAATTTCATTTTATTAATTTTTCCCAATAATTCTAGCCTGTCGAGATCTTTTTCACATATGCCATTAATTTTTTCTCCCAGTTTTATGTCATTTACAAATTTAATAAGCATGCCATCTATGCCTTTATTCAAGTCACTGATAAAATTAACTGAGCAGCAATTGAGGCCAAGGACAGACGTTCGGGGATTCAACTAGAGGTGTCCCTTCAAGCTGACATTTGTCTTTTGGGTTCAGTCATTCAACCAGTTCCAAAGTCATCTAACCATACTAATATCTGGCCTACATCTCTTAGGTGTATCCACAAGCACAGCATGAGAAAACTCAGCACAATCTGTCTACAGCATCCCCCAACTAACCAGTCAAATTACTCTGATAAAAAGGTAAATGAAATCAGGATGGCAGAATCTATTCTGGAAAAAGCCATGCCAGCTGTACTACCCCAAGTGCTCCCAATTCTCCCCCTTAATAATATGTTCTCAGTATTTGCCCAGCAATATTAGCCAAGCTCACTGGTTTCTCATTTTCCCACTCTACTCTCTTCCCTTTTTTCAGAAACAGCGCCATCTGCCTTCTTCCCCATAGGAGCTCTCTAGTTCTTTCCAAAAAATCTTTCACAGATCATGGCTGATGATGAAGCAAATCACACCTGCTGGCCCTTCCTCTAGGAAAGGTGGTTCAAGTGTGACAATCTGAACTCGTGGACAGTAGCCAGAGGCTGCCTTACTGCCTCTTCACTTGTCTTGGCTTTCCAATCCCTGATAATTTTTTTTGTTCTATTCATCTTAATCCAAAATCTTCTTCGTAGAGAAAACCCAGAAGCCAAGAAGGAGCCTTTGTGAGTTTTCTTAGTTCCCCCCACGATCATCCCTCCTACCCCTACCCAGAATGATGTATTAATAGAGGACTAATCCAGACATCAGCTCGTTATCAGATCCCATGGTATGTCTACTCTTTTAGTTATAACTAGATTCCCTTAAAAGCTCTCATACAACATGGTGTTTCCATCTTCGCTATCAAAGAGGTCATTTTATCCAGTAACCTTCTCATAATGAATACACAAAGAGACAAAGAAAGACGGAGATATGCTTGCCAAAGTAATTCATCACTGGAAAATATAGAGGTACTCATCAAATGGGGAATGGCTGAACAGTTATGATATAAAAATCTAATGGAATGCTAGGAAATTATGAAAGAGATGGACTCAGAAAAACCTGGGAAGACTTGTATGAATTAAAGCAGAGTGAAGTGAGTGGAATGAGGAGAGCTTATACAATGACAACACTGACAAGAAAAGCAATCCTGACAGATGAAAGAATTCTGATCAATCTGACAACCAACCACAATTCCAGGGCAGTGATGATGCAGCATGCTACATGCCTCCTGAGAAGATGGCTGCAGGATGCAAGGTGTGATATATATATTTTCAGGCATGGCTAATGTGTGGATTTTTTGTTTGAGAGTTTGTTACAAAGAAGAGTTTGTATATATTTTCTTTTAATTTCATGGAGAATGGGAAGTGGGGTGAGGATGTCCAAAAAGAGTAGCTATTGTCCAGATTAAAAAATGCAGTCAGATAGGCAATCCATGGAGCTCACCCATCAGACACTGCAAATGGATGAATGGAGCCCAGAATAAAAGAGGAAGGGAAGAGAAGGCTGGATTGTTTATGGGAAATGTCAGAGCTCTTTTAATGACCCCAAACTTCTCTCTTAAATCCAGGCCTAGCTTTTTACTACCAGTATGACTATAAGTCATGAAACACTACAGCCTCTGAAGAATTAAAATATAGCATCACTGAAAAATCTATGGAGAGACAGATACATGGTAAGGATGAGCAAGCCAGAATACATAATAAACTACAAAGAACGAGATGCCATCAAAGAAATATACAAAAATAGAAAAGAAGGCGAATTGCTTATGAGTCTATCTGTCTACACACCTCAGGTCAGGCTGACCATTGGTCAGTCCACATGCTCCACGGCTATCCAGAAAATGAAAAGTAAAAGAAAGGCCCCCAGTATACAGGTGGTCTCCTCATAGTGAACTTATGGAAGGAAATGGCCAGGAATCACACAAGATAGGCAGGCATGGATAGGTGATGGATCTCCATATTGGATGTGGAAGATCCATTTGAGTACTATTGTCATGTCACAATTATTAAAAAAAGAGAGACTAGTAACCAGGGTAGACCCAATGTGACTGATTAGTTATCGGGCAGTCGCTCAGGCCCTAATCAGTGCATCCTTTGGAAGAAGTACAACTCTAATTGCCACAAAAAGTCCCACCCTCAGAAGGCCTTCCCAGGTACCTCTGCTCCAGCCAGCTTTCCATCAAAGCTCCAGCTTGATCTCCAAATGACTTTTTCATTGGTGCCCAACAATGTCTAAGCCAAGGGGTCTTAACCTTTCCTGCGTCACGGACCCCTTTGGCAGTCTGGTGAAACCAATATACCCCTTCTCCAAATAATAGCATTTTTTAGATTAACAACTGAAGGAAATGTTATATTTCAGTTAGAAGTCAATTATTTTTTCTCCATCCAAGTTCCCAGACTCTCAGAAATCTGTCTACAGACCCTAGTTTAAAATCCGTACTCTAAGCTCTCTTGAGCACAGTGTCTTTCATGGGGAAGAAAGGGATAGGATTTTAGTAAACAGCAGAAACGACATCACTCACTTGCCATGGGTCTTCAGTGGCCTACCACAGAGAAGAGCCAAAGGCTACCCACCTGTCTCTGGGAACATCCAGGGCCGTATTATAATCCGGAGGTTCCCCAGGCAACATATTGAACAATAGCTGATTCGTGCCTCGATCCCACCTATTAAAAAAAAAAAAAGAGGAACAGGAGATTTTGAATGTTAATTAGTAGGAAGCAAAGAGCTACCAATCATACCCTGACCCCCAACCTAAAAAGGGACTTCAGTAATGCGCAGAACATATTCTGGGAATCCCACCATCCTGGGAGGCATCTTTCAGATTCCCTCAAAGCACATGTGGATTTGAGGAAAGCCTCATTTAAGATACTCTGATTTTATCTGTGATTCACATTCCTGCTCTCTCAGAGACCATACAGAGTGATGTGCACAAGGGTTAGGCTGGTCTGATTGGAGTAGACCATCACTGAAGATAATGAAAATTCAAGAAAGAAAACTTGCTCCCACCCTACTGCACACGGGCAGGACTCCCACATTCATCCCTGATGCTTGATACAGAGTCAGCACTTAACAAATGCTTCACCAAAGAAAAGAAATGAGTCATAGAAGTTATTTTCCCAAATGCATAGAAAAGGACAGAAGGAAATACAGAAGGAAAAAGAGAAACATAGGACAGCTCGGAAACATATGGAAGCTACATGCTTTTTAAAAAGCAAGCTGCATAATAATAATTTATAGTTTCCCATTAAGTAGTAGAAAGCCTGGCTTCATTTGTCAACTCCAGAGTCTGGGGACCTTCCACTACCACAAAAGAAATAATCCACAGTCCGTTTGTCATTACTATCCCCTCCTGGCTACTTCCAAAAAGTAGCTTCCAACCACAGGGGTCCAGGGCAAGCACCAGTTCTTTCTCTCCTCATGACTCATCAGGCAACAGCACTCCCCATCTCCGTTGGGTGGGGGAGATGCAGAGGGCTGACTGCCATCAAACATCAACCAATCCCAAACCCCAAGGCTACAACAGGATGACTAATCATCCAGCTAACCTCATGGTCCCTGTCCTTCACACTTCAAGAGGGGATAACCAGAGATAAGGACTGGAAAGAGGCCTGAACCTGGAGTAAGAGATTTAGGTCTGAGTCATAGCTATGTTACTTCTAAGACTTAGGCCGGGTACCTGGCAAGTTGGGCTAAAGCCTGTGCTGTCTCCTTAATGCGCAGTGTCTTCTGGTTGAGCACATCTATAGATGGCACAAAGAGGCAGGCCCGGTTGATGTCATCTGTATAAAAATCACTATCTGAAATGGCTGTCAGCAGCTCATTGTATTCTCGGGAAATGGTGTTGCTGACTGGTACCCCAAAGTCATCGACATACTTCTTCAATGAGTAGATGTACACTTTGATTTTGTTCTTTGGGTTGAAACCACAGCGATAGACATCAAAGCAGGTATGCATTCGACAGCTGAGATCTCCTCGCTCTGGGAGGGGGCTGTCAGCAGGCAGTTTGACCACTGGCACATCCTGGACACTGCGCTTCTCCACTGCCCAGTCACTTGAAGACTCGATGGAATGGGGCCAGAACTGGAACACGCCAGTGGCAATGAGGCCTAGTAAAACAACTGAGAAGAGGGTGATGTAGTAGAGACGGTGCTTGGTCTTCATTCTTGGGATAAGGGCAGGACCCCGGATGTTGTACTTGACCGACGCACACATACTGACTCAGACAGCCTCTTCCTCGCACTCCTGGAGGCCAGAAACAAGAACATGAATAAACAAATGTGCAGGGAGACAGAAGAGACTCAGAAGCCCATATCTATCTTTGAAGGTGATGAGATAACAAGAAGAATTTTAGATTCGGCTTGTAAAAATGACTAAAAACGACATGCTTTTTTTTAGTACGGGCCTGTAAATTTGGGGGGTTTGCTATGCAGGCAAATAGAAAATGAATAAAATATAGTTGTTTTTCTACTCCATAGTCTAGTGAAAAGAGCCCTCAACATGTACAGAAGACCTTGCTTAGCTGTGTGTCCTCTGAGCTCCACAGAATCATAGAATTTTGAGCAGGAAAGAACCTTAGTAATCTTTTAATTCCACATTTTTCAGGAAAGAAAACTGTGCCTGGGAGAGGTAGAGTTTCTCTCCCTTCATCCCCCAAGGAGTTAATGGAGGAGCCAGGAATGAAGGTCTTTTGCTTCTATGTCTAATGCTCTTTCTTTCATTCCACTTAACCTGGTTTCTTTATCTGTCAGATAGGAATGATAACACTAAGCTACCTCCCTTCACAATATGCTTCTAAAGACCAAATGAGGGAATAGCTGAAAAGGGACATATCATTCTCTTGCCCCACCTTTCCTAAACTGGGACCTCCTTGGCCAAAGAGGTTAGTGACTACCGCTAGGGGGTGTTCCTTCTCAATAACCAAAATACATTTTCAGAGTTTATTACAAGGAGCAATATAAGTAAACCCTGGCCTAAAGATAGAAGCAATCACTAATAAAATCACTCCCCAGAGCATGAATGTGAAAAGCAATTTCAATTTCCCACTGAAATCTTTTTAAGGAAGAAACTGACCCTCACTTCCTCCCAATATTACAATTTATTCATCAAAAATAATTCTGTCTAATACATGCGGGGAAAGAAGGGTAACAACAAGAATAGTTCACATTTATAGAAGAACAGCCAGCATGTGCATAGCTCTCACTATGAGCCAGGCATGATGCTAATGCTAATATTGACAAATGCCCTCTCATCCGATCCTCCCAACAATGCTGGGAGGGAGGTAAGTGCTATTATTATCTTCTTTTTACAGGTGAGGAAACTGAAGCAGGTGGAAGAAAAGTGACTTGCCCAGGGTCACACAGCTAGTTAAGTGTCTGAGACTACATCTGAAGTCAGGTCTTCCTGGCTCCAGGCCCAGAGTTCTGTCACTGTAACAACACAGTACGCTGAGGTTTACAAAGATGTTCCATGATCCTGGGGGAAGAGGTGGGTTCTATCTTGCCTCACTGTATAGCAGTGGTTCTCAATCTTTCTAATGCTGCAACCCTTTAATACTCATAGGTGGGCGTGTCTGCATGTGGGCGGACCTGCCTGGAGACAGAGGAGCAGTGTCTCAGTTTCTAAGACCATTGGAAATACGTGTTTTCTGACGGTCTTAGGCGACCCCTGTGACACCCAAAGGGGTGGCGAACCCACAGGTTGAGAACCACTGCTGTATAGGATATGACATATATATGTATATATGTATGTATGTATGTATTCTCTACATACTTACATATGTACATGCTGCCTCTTTGAGAACAAGGAGAACTTCATTTTTTAACCTCTACATCCCCAGCTCTCAGCACAGTTCCTGGCACACAGCAGACCCTTCATAAATGCAGGATGATTGACTAATGTCCCCTTAGCATCTCAAATTGCTTCATTTCCCCTCCAAATCGCCCTATTTCCATAGAGGGCACCACAATCATCATTGTCACTGAAGTCTGTAACCTCAGAGTCATCCTGGGTAATTTTTTCTCTCCCTCACCCTCCCCACTCCAGACCCAGTCAGGTGTCAAGTACTGTCCCTTCTCCATCTCTCTCACACAGGCATGGCTCACATCTCCCCTCTCATCTTTATCTAGGCCATCCCTCATCACCTAGATTATCTCAGTAGCTTCCCAATAGTTCTCTGTATCTCCAGTCTCTCCTCTTTCTGATAATGACCCTCTGATCCCCCCAGGATAAAATACAGACTCCTTAGCCTGGCATTCAGTCAAGTCACCAATCCAGCTCCACCCCAGCTTTCTAGTCTATTTCATTACTACCCTTTATATCCTGGGCTCTTCCCTCAAGTTGGGCTTCCATCCCCTACAGCTACGCCCACTGTCCAAGATGCACTCCCTCACCTCCACCAGCTCCAGCTCTCTGTCCTTCGAGACCAACCCAGGGGTCACATTTTCAGTGAAGCCTTTCATGACTCTCCTAGTTACTGGCTCTCTTTTCCCCCTTTTAGATTACACTGTATTAGGGACCTAGGCTGAAATCACAGCTCCACTAGTTAGTTGCTGTGTGGCCTTCACCAGTCACTTACCCTCTCTTGGCCTCTGTTTCCTCATCTGTAAACCAAGGGGACCTGTACTAGATGACCATCCACTCCAGCTACAAATCTATGGTCTTAGAAGATCTTGAGAATACCTTGAGAATAGTGTTCTGCATTTCCCTCAGAAAGGTAGGTTCTCTGTATACCACCCAGCACAGTGCCCTTGGAACTTCTCTGGGCTTCAGTAAAATGAAGGTGCTGGATAAGATGATTTCTAAGATCTGTCCCAACCCAAAAGCCTACCATCCTAAAAAATCTGATCTAAGAAAATCCTATAGACTGATGTTCAAATAATACAGTCCATTAACTGTACCAGAGAGTTTCAGTGAAAATCAGTCATTAAAGAGCACATGAGGAGAAAAATGTGGAATAGTCGGCCAGTCAACAAGTATTTATTAAGCACTTAATATGTGCCAGGGACCAGTAAGTGCTGGGGATATAGAGAAAAACAGAAACACTGTCCCTGCCCTCAAGGAGCTCACAGTCTAGTACAGGAGACATATATAAATAACTACGTATATGCAGGATATAGGGAAGTTTGTCAAATAACCACAAAGAGGAAAATACAAACACCAAGCTACAGAGACCACCCAAAAAAGAGCAAACCAATACTTCTGTCTATGAGTACAAGTGCAGAGCACACAAGTGTGAGTGAATGTGAATTAAAAATTAAATATGAAAGAGACCAGACTAAATCAAGCTACGATCAATGAGTCTATAAGGGAGCAAGATGTGGGATACTGTACTAATTCTCTACTCATCTCCTCAACTGTAGTAGAAAGGCCACTTCCAAAGAGTCAAAGACAACAACTTTCACCAAGCCTACTTTTTTCCTTGCTCCCTCACTCTATCACCACCAAGACACACACACACACACACACACACACACACACACACACACACACACCTACTATAATAACAACCACACTGGCATTCCCAGGATGGCTGCTAGCACAGGTTCTTAGATCTGCTTTACTAGGAAAGATAGCTGTTTAAGGGTCAACAATAATTATTCACTAGTTCAGGGGAAAAGTCAGCACCCTGAACTTCAGAGAAAATACAAACAGGGAAAATATAAGCAGAAAAATAAAGACCAACAGACAGGGTTCTGACTGCCAGAATCAAAGCAGTATTGTTAAACACTTTACATACATCCCTGGATGGAGAGAGCCTTTACAACTGAACAGTTGGAAAACTCTGAACATACATTCACTCAGAATCTCAACCAGGACCAGGGAATCACAAGATTATTGCCATAAGCAATCCCCCAAAGCTAAATACCAATTCAGAGCTTCTCAGAGCCAGAAGGCATCACAACCCTTGTGATTTAGTACCCAATTAAAAATTAACAAAAACTGTGAAAGCCTTCCTACAAGCAAGCCTCCCCTAAGCAAGCTTCCCTTAATGGGTTCCATGTGGGGTCAATTAATGGGTGGGGAAGATCTTATATCCCATTAATATTACATATCTACACTCCCTCTCCCTCTCCTTGTCCCTCTTCCTCTCCTCTTCTCTCTCTTTCCTCTCCCTCTCCCTCTCCCTCTCCTTTTCTTCTCTCTCTCCCCTCCCCCAGACTCTCACTCTCTTTACCTCCAGTCAACACTTAATTTCTTTCAGATTGGTCCCAATCCAGAACACCAGAAACCTATCCCTTAACATACACATTCCATTCCTAAAACAAATTGCTTTTCATTCCCAAAACAAAATCTATGTCTAAATTGACACAGAAATAGCAAGTGCCTTCAAAAACCAACTCAACTTTCCCAGAATACATCACCAAAATGTTAAACACAGAGACACACACAAACACACACCCCTTTCATTCAGTTTCCCAATGGAGGACAGGCCTGGAGAAATTAAGTTCATCTACTCATGAATGATTGCTACTGCTAAAACCATCCCAGGTACCCTAGATTAAAATGAGAAGAATTTCACAGTGCCTACCCACTTCATCAAGTGGAATAAACTTCATCTCCTGTTAAACAAATCAAACCTGCCCTGACAAAACACAAGAATCATTTGACTAGATGCCAGGCACTGAGTCACTGGAAAAGTCTGTCATTTACCCTTGCACTACTGCCTAGATAAAATGAAATTCTCTCTTTGGGGAATTACTTATTCCAAGAACCTGCCTGAATATTTCCCAAAGGCTTAGGATCATGACATATTTTCTTAGTCCAGTATTTCAAATCACAGCATTTTCTACCTCTAGTTCCCTATAACAGAATCATCAGGACCCTCTGCCCAATTGTGAGGACAATGTTACCATACAAGCAAAAGCATGAAAAGTCAGGAATGGTTCTGCACTTGATATAAGAACATGCTCATTAAAGATACGTTCTTTTCACTGCACACTCATTTCAATATAAAATACTGGCTTTCAAATCAAAACCTGAATCTTCTTAAGATTGAGGGGATGAGACAAGAACACAAATAAAGAGCAAAACAACACTTCTAATCTAAAAATAGGAAGCAAATACCATTTCTGGGAAGACGGGAACTATGAACTCATGAAACAAGAGTTCATTCCAGTATTGACTTTGATAGTAAATAAACTTTACTGCATACGTTCCTTTCAATGTCAGAGGAAGTTATAAATGAAAGATATAAATCTAATTATTTATAACAGCATTTGGAATACAGAAGGAAGTAATCGGCCTTAGGATATATGTCAAGGGAAATGGGACATGGAGAAAATTGAATCAATTATATATTTTAACAACCACAACATAAGTGCTAATGTCTACTTACTCTGTCTATTTTGATGAACAAGCTTTTTTTAAGCTTTAATTAGCCATCATTTTAGACAATTTACTTTAGGCTAACTGAAGTTTAGAAGCATTTTGCTGGCAACACGTTTGTTAACATCAGTAGAGATGGCATCTGTGTAAGAGTAACACCCTGAAGATTGAGTCAAGACCACTGAGTTCTAGTCATGATTCTACCATTGACTAGCCATATTACCTTGGCTGTTGGCCTTAGATTCCTCACCTGTAATATAATAGGTGATAGTGTAGACAACAGTTCACAATTACATAAAATTTTTTAAAGTTTGGAAAGACTTTTGGATATAGAGCTGGCCTCAAAAGCAGGAGGAGCTGAGGTCAAGGACCATACCAGATACATACTATCTGCATGACCCTGGACAAGTCACTGAACTTCTCAATACTCCAGGCAACTTCTAAGACTCTATAAATTGCAGAGATGGTATGAACCTGCATTATTGGAGGAGTGTCCTATATCAATGAAATCACAGGTTCGATCCTTCTCTCTATATAATTTGCAAAAAAGTTTCCCGGAACAAATCTGAAGGAGATTGGTGTGTTACAATGTTATGGATTGTAACATCAGTACATGTTAAGTGGAGACACTTATACTCAAAAGGTAAATGGTTAATTCACCCATCCTACCAGTGGGGGACAAGGTCAGGACTCAAACTTCCATGTTCTGACTGCAAATCCAGTATGATCTAAGTCTCAGCTTTAAAATACTATGACTCTATAACCTCCCCCAAGATGATAACCATCCAGTTAAATTGCTTTTAAAAACTGAACTCAAGATCTACAGATGATTAAGCCAGAAACCCTCACACTCCAATAAGAGTATAACCAAGATCCAAACTCAGAACCACAGATTTCATGAAGTCCTTAGCAATCATTTAATCCAATCACTTCTTCCAGATGGAGTAACTGACAGCCAGAGAAATGAAATTATTTTCCCAAAGTTTCAAGGGATAATAGTCCTTCTCCTAAGCCAAAGTCACACATCTTTGATGGCTTTTTGGACCTCTCCAACTGGATGTCCTGCAGGCATCTTACACTCAGCATGACCAAAAGAGAATGTCATTCACCACACCTCACTACAAACTTTTCTATTTTCCAAATTTCCCTAGAGTACCCCTATCTTATCTTCCCATTACCCAGTCTCCCTATCTTGGTGTCCTCCTTGATTTCCCACTCACCCCACATATACATTCTATTGCCAAATCTTTATGTTTCTACCTTCACAGCATCTCTCATGGATGTCCCCTTAGCTACCCTCACACAGCCTCTCACCTAGTTCAAGCCTTGATCACCTCTAGACAGATGCCAAAGCACTTTTCCTAAAGAGTAAGTCTGCCTAGACTACCACCTTACTCAATAAACTCCAATGGTTCCCTATTACCTCCAGGATCAAATATATTCTGTTTGGCATGTTGCCTGCCTACTATGTGTCAGGCATTTCCCTAAGAGCAAGATGAAACAAGCATCAAGATGGGAGGGGCATGAGCTACCTGGAGTTCCAGTAAGGGTGGCAGGAAGGGAAAGGTCAAAGTGGGAGTGTGGCTGTAGCTGAGAAGGAAATCTCACTAAATCCCTGCGGCAGGTTAAGAGTTTAGGGAAAGAGGGGGATGACATCAAAGAAAACAAACTTGGGGAAAGTCAGTGAGAAAGAGGAATGGAAGACCATGAGAAAAGGGATCGCAAAGGAGACAGAAGAGGAAAAGTTAGAGAAAGTTAACCAATTCTGAGAATGCTTGCATTTTAAAGAGGGGTGGGCGCTTTCCCAGATACCCAGAATCAGTTCCCTCCCAAAACCAAACTGGGAAAGCAGAAGGGCCCCCCTTTTTTCTTCTTTTCTTCCTCTCCCATCTGGCTTTCTGCCGACTCCCTTCCCCTATCTTTTGAGGTGCATTGCCTTGATTCTCCCAGCTGGCTGAGCTGTAGGAATAAATGATAGCTCTTCCCACCATTCTGCTGGTGGGGGGTTCTGTAGATGGGGGACTATTCCTTGACACTCCTCCCTCCTCCTGGTGGGGTACATCACCCTTTCCCCCATTGAGGGAGTCACACTATCATACCCACCCCCACTCCAGGGGAGTACATTGCTCCTGATCCCCCACATTGAGGGGATCACAGAATCCCTCACCCTCCTTTGCGGGACACATTTCCCCCAGATCCCCACCCCCAATGAAGGGATCCCCCACCCCTCATTCCCGGGGCCACGCCGCCCCTGTCCCAGCCCGGGCCTCACCTCCGCCTCAGGCCCCGCGCGGCGCCCCCGGGCTCCGTCACCGCCTCATGACCCGGTCAGGGACGAGAAGCCGAGGATGGGGGGCTTCGGGCCGGGGTCGCCTCTAGTTCCGGGCTGGGGGAGGAAGAGAGGCCGGCCGCAGTAGACACACTCGGAGGCCGGCCCAGCCCCCTGACACTGACAGGCTACGTGGGGGGAACTGCGCATGCGGGAGCAAAGCCCGAGTGGGCCCACGGCCGGGGCGGGAGGTCGCCCTCTGGCGACCCGGAGGTGCCAGCGCGGGTTTCGGCTATCGAAAAGCGAGGTCTGCCCCCTCCTAGAAGGCAGGCAACCCAATCTACGAAGCAAACCGTGGAAGAAACGACCTGCGCAAGCGCGGAAACAAGTGGCGTCTGTAGCCTGAGCAACCAAACGCATCCGGGATTTCCTTTGCCTGTCTTCCGTAGACCTTGGGGATAGGGTTTCAGTTAGAGTCCAGGACGAGGCATCATCGCAGGAGGTATTAAGGCTGGACAGAAGTTTGAATTTGGACTCAGGAGGTCTGGGTTCCAATGTGCCACTTCTGTCTTTGTGACCTAGAACAAGGCACCATCCCACTTCTGAAACTCAGTTTGCTCATCTATAAAATGGGACTGTAAGGTTACAATCGGAAGGATCATCTGGTTCAAAGCCTTCATTTTTCAGATGAGGGGAACAAGACCAAGAGAAGCTAAGACTTGCCCTGGATCACCTGGACTTGAAGAGGGGTCCTTTCGCCCCAGATCCAGGGCTCTTTCCACTGTCCAGGGATGATAATACCTACGGTACCGCTATCACAGGGCATTGGGAAGATCAGGTGTATCATCTTTATTCAAATCTTTCATCTGAGGCATTAGCTGTGTGAGCATGGTTGAGACACAACCTCTCCGCTTCATTTTCCCCATCTGTAAAATGGGGAAATCCTGAAATAGTATCATGGTAGGATGCAAAGCAGAAAAGCCTTGGAGTGGGTAAGACCTGGGTTCTCTAGTCTCCTCTGACTACTTGTGTGGCCAGGGGCAAATCTTATAAAATGGAGGTAATGTCTGAAGGAGGACCTACCCTTCAGACTTGTGTAAAGCTCAAATGAGATACCCCAGATAAAATGCTTTGCAAACCTTTTGTTATTGAGAAATAAAGCCTCTGACTCCCCTCATATTCACCGAAGCCCCAGAAGCAAGTCCAGAACACCTTCTATAGCGAACCTTTCCAAATCCACTTAACTGTTAAAGTAACTACGTTGCATTTATTTCAAAATCAAAATCTTCACCCTCTCGGTTTGGACAGCGCCCAGAAGGACAGCCTTGTGATTCTGCCTACAGTGAGATACATTTAAGGAAATAGGGACTCCTGAATGGCTGAGAGAACCCTGAGCCTCAACTTCAGACTGCTGTAGGCAGTACAGGGGTCTCTTCAGATATGCTTGGAGGACTTTGGGGCAGTAGAGAAAGGCAAGCTTATATTTTTAAATGAGGGAGAACATTCCTTTCTAGAGGAAGGCATGTGAGAAACACTGCTCCCCCCCAACATGTCCCTTGCCTTCCAGTACCTAAAAATCATGGATAACGTTGAGGGAATTTGCCTGGGTGAAACTATTCTCTTTCCTTGGAAACTGAAACCTTGTCCCTGATCTTTTGATCTGTATAATTTCCCTGGTTTCTTTTGATTAACCAGTGTTTAATGAATGGGAAGGAGCCAAGCTAGAGAGAATAAGATGAGTATCACCTTCCCCTTGAGAGCTATCAGAGAAAGTAGTGTTTATCTTAGGCCTTACCAAAGTATTATACCTTGAAACCACCAATTTTTGAAATATGGTAGATATATATAATTCTAGAATAATACTCCTCCTGGAGATCAGCAAAGAAAGGATCAAGGACCCAGCCAATTGCTTTCCTCCAGCTTCCCACAAAGGTGGAAATTACAATTTTTCTTGGAGAGGATCAGATCAGATATCTATCCATGCCACACAACAGTCAAACCAAGTTTATATTTACATGACCCAACATGTGTATACTTATATTTTACTTTCAAAAAATCTCAAAGGCTTTGTCTACTGTAATGGACAGAGAGGAAATCTATATTAGTGGATAGAAAGCTGGTCTCAAATTTTTTTGCTGTATAGAATGACTAGAGGGTAGGGCAGAGAAGGAGGGGTACAGGAGGGAATGTAGGTAATGTAAAAACAAAAGACATCAATAAAAATGTATTTGAAAGCTGGTCTCAGAACTAGGAACAGAGGGCCCAAGTATTGCCTCTGAAACACACTGGCAGTGCCCCTGGACAGGTTCTTCATCATCAAAGTGCTCTGAGTGACTCTCTTAGATTATGAGCTGCAGAGAAAGCTCTGGACTGCCTTGACACAAGGAGTTCCTCACTTGAGTGGTCCGGTTCCAACCCCAATACCAACGTGTGTACAGCTTGTCTGCCTGATAAAATCTAAATGAGAGCAAGGCTTGTTGTGTTTTGTCTCTGTACCCTCCAGTACCTGGCATGGGACCCAGCACAGAGCAGTCAGCTTACTGAATGATCAACAGGGAAAACAATAAGACTCTCAAAGGGAAAGCCTCTATTTCACTTTGATGCTTCAAGAAGGGGCTGAGGACTCCCAGGGAGAGGAGCACAAGCTAGCTCTGCCAGACAATTTCCTACCCATTCTGCTTGGGCAGAAGAAGAAAGAGAAGAGTATCATACATGGCAGAAACAGATGCCCAGTCCAAAGTACATTCTCTTTCCTGGGTCAGGCCACCCCAGGCTTCCCTCTGGTAATTCTGCAGCCAAAGAGGTGAGGGAATCTTGTTTCCAGCCCACAAATAGCATCCAGCTCCTTGGGTCCTGAGTCACAGGCCACCGCACCTCGATTGACTGCTCTTCTCCAGGGGCTGACTGGGTGAAGGCATCTTGGCCACCTAGGGCTCCTTCTCAAGCACCTCCCGTATCCGCTGCATCCCTGGGGCAGGAAAGGAAGCATCAAGCAGCATGGAGGTGCCAGTAGGCATTGGGGGAAAGGGAGGGAAGAAAATCTGAGGGACCTGGGTCTTAGAGGGGTTAGAGAAGTCACAGGGAAAGTCTTCTTAATGGAGTCCCCTTCCCATCAGGCTCAGCTCTAGGGCCACCTTCTTCATGAAGCCTTTACAATTACCCTCCACTAAGAGTGCTCTCCCCACTCTCAAGCTCTTCTGCACTGTTTGATTCTAGATCTCTTCTTGGACCCATCACACTTGGGCTTGTATTTTAACCCTTTATGCCTCAATATGATAGAACATACACTCTCTGAGAACTCCCATCTGCCACTTACACAGCAGGCAATTAATAAATTCAAATTGATTGATTGATCAATGTCTCATTCCCTTTAGTAGGCAAAAAGCTCCTTAAGGGCAGGACCTACTTCATTTTTGTCTTATATCCCCAGCTCCTGTTACAGTGCCTGGCATACAACAGGAATCTAATAAATGCTTGTTTATTGGATGATGTCTTTATATTCCAGGTCTGAGAAAAGGGCCTTGCACAAAGGAAGCATGTAGAAAGGATTGGTCAAACTGAATCAAATGAATGAACAGATATTAATGGGTGAGTGGATGGATAAAAGAATTATTAAACATATACTTTATGCTAATCACTAGGAATACAAATAGAAGGGAAGAGAGGAAGAAAAAGAGGAAGGGGAAAAGC
>CM053601.1:175648995-175673768 GCA_028646575.1 Pseudocheirus occidentalis | reverse complement strand
GTATTAGCCCTAATAGTGAAGTGGCTAGGAACTGGTTAAGTAGAAATTTTATGGACTCAAGATAGGAGTCAAGAAACTGGCCCAGGAAACAGTTAAGTGATATTTTATAAAATCAGGAATCAGCCAAGTAAAACTTTATGAACTCAAGACAAGAAATCAGTGAACCGGCCTGGGGTCATTTGTCTTTTTCTTCATTTTTTCTTCATTTTTCTTCTGCTACCTGCTCAGATGCCCTGTGCCCCTCCCCTTATCCATCAAGCTCTGCCCACAGATGTAATCACAAACCCTCCTTGCCTTAGTAATAGAGTGCTCGAACCTGCATAATAATTAGCTTAGTGACAAATTATGTTAGTTAGCAAAACAGTGAAGCAGTATTGTATATAAGATTCTGCACTCCTGTGCTATGGGCTGCTCTCCTTTCAGACTGGTGTGGAGATAGCCTCAGCTGGTACATTAAAGCTCCTAAAAACTTTTTATTCCAATTCTGTGGTCCCTCTGTTAAGACTTGCCATTTCAATTGGTAATTGATATTGTTACCCCCATTTCATGTTGTTAATTGTTTTTCAGTCCTATAAGACTCTTCTGACCCCATTTGGGATTTTCTAGGCAGAGTTACTGGAGTGGTTGTTATTTCCTTCTCCAGCTCATTGGACAGATGAGGAAACTGAGGCAAACAGGGTTAAGTAACTTGCCCAATGTCACACAGCTAGTGTCTGAAGCTGGGTTCGAATTCTGGTCTTCTTGATTATTAACCCCCATTTTACAGATTTAGAAATTGAGCCTCAGAGACATAAGTGAGTAATTAGCTTCATAGATAGGAAGGAAGCATAGGAAGGAACCTCAGATGCCATCTAGTTCAACCCTGGATTTTCTAGGCATAGGGAGGTTAAGTGATTTGCCCGAGTCCACATAGACTGCAATAGCAAAGCTAAGATTCAAACCGAGGTCTCCTGATTCCAGCTCCTGTACCGAATGGCCTTTTCTGAGGTTTGCCCAGCCGAAAGAGGGCGTCATTCCCAAAACAAGACAGCCTTTCCTTGGGACTCAAAGGACCCTCCATTGAGTGATGGCCTTGGGGTGCCCAGTGAGGGGACAGCTCATATGGAGACGCCAGAGTAATGGCTCCCTCTCGTCCTTGCAGGTTTTAGTGAACCTAATCTGGCTTCCTCGTCCTCCCAGCTCCCAAGTGAGGCACCCCAGCCTGACTTTCCCACTGTGCACCGGCTCAGGCGGAGGTGGAAGGGCTTGAGGGCCAGAGACCCCGTGAACGAACTGCTGCTGAAGATGCTGACCTCCCAACAAGCCATGGAAGAGCGATTCCTGCACCTGGAGGAGCTGCGGGTTCAGCGGGACTTGGAGCTTGAGGAGCGGCGGGTACAGCTAGAGCAGCGTCGCCTGGAGTTGGAGCGTGAGCACGAGTTCCGGATGTTCGGCATCTTTGCGCAGATGCTCAGCATTCTCAAGCAGGGAAGTGGGGCTGTCCCCGGTCCGGCAGCCCCAGTGCCCTGGCAGGGCTTCGGCTCAGCTCATGGGGACCCCAGGGGAGCCAGAGCGCCCCAGGGGCCACAGCAGGCATCCCGCGCCTTCTCCGGGCTGAGTAACCCTGGAACCAAACACCTTCAGGGAAGCCCCTTCCTCTCCAGCCGAGGGAACGACATCAAATTCAGACGCGGGTTCGCTGAAGAGGCCAACGCAGCCTACTATGCAGACAAATATGATGAAGACAAAAACCCCAACGTGAGTATGGCTGTGTATAAGTCTGAGGGTGAGGTTGGGTTGGAGGGATCTGACAGAGAGCAGTGGGAAGAGCCCTGACTAGTCATGGAACTTGAGTTCAAATGCTGCCGCTGAGGAGTGCCAACTCCCCTGGGCAAATTAACCTTTTTGGGCCTCAGTTTCCTTCTCTGTAAAATGAGGGGGCTAGACTAGATGGCCTTTGAAGTCCTTTCCAGGTCTGGAGCCTGGTTAAACTCCCTGTTTCACTGACAGGGAACCTTTTACCTCTGCTCCCAGGCCCAGATGTGTATCATGAGGGGATTCTGGTTCAGAATGTCCCAGCCCAGCGTCTGGAAACATGACTGGAAAACTTGCTTTTCTGAGTATAGAACCGTCTGATGCCATGAGCCACCACGTAGGAGACCTGAGGCTTTGTTCTTTGCCTTGGCCTTCTCCTTTGGGAACATTTGTTCTTCTTCCTGCTCCCATCCTCACCCCGGTTCAAAAGGAGGCACCCCTGCCTACAAAGCAGGAGGCTAACTCTCCTCTTCAGAACCAGCCGTGACCCCATTTTTCTCTCTCCCTTCTCTAGGGCATCATTAGCTTTGGGATCAGTGAGAACAAGCTCTGCTTTGATCTGTTGTCCAAGCGGGTAAGTGTTGCCTTGGGGAGTCCCCTTCTTTCCATACAGGTCAGCGTGAGAGATCGGGAGGACACAGAAGCCAAAGCAGAGAAGGTAGTCTTCTACTTAGCTGAGCTTAGAGACAGAAGGCCATTTGACCATCACCATTAAGCATTTAAGAAGGAAAGCAGTAATGTAATAGAGAAGATAGAAAGCTAACTTCAGTGTCAGGAGGACCTGAGTTCAAGTCCTGCCTTGGAAACATGCTGACTTTGTGTTCCTGGAAACGCACCTTAAATTTTCAATGCCCAGGTCACTCTCTCTAAGGCTTTAAGTTGTGAGAAAATTAATAATCTGCATCGACAGAGGGAATTTCCCCAACTGCAGTTCCCTACACCAAGAAATCACAGGTCTGGGCACCATCTCCCTCATCCCAAATAAGAGGAAGGCAGGGCAAAAGTATGTAGGCCAGCTATTGCCAGTGACTCTGATGTGGATGCCAGCTTCTCCCCCAAAGCAGCACCAACACCTGTGACTGACGTAGAAAGCCAGAGCTAACCCAGGTGTTGGGGCTCATTTTTCTAAATCAGCCTGTGTTTTAGAACTGACAGAAGGGAATGCAGAAAAGCTGGGTGTGACTGCTTTGTCCCAGAGCATAATGATTCTGGGGAGTCTGGCTGCTTTGGTAGTCTTCTCCATGCGTCTGTGTCTGTGTTACTCTGTGTTGTGGGTGTTCCTCAAAGAATTATGTGAAGGCGCAGGAGGTCCAGAGATATACCAAAGCACTGAATAATAATGGCTGGATTACAAGGTCAATGACAACTGTGTCCTTGACACCTGTTTTTGAGCCTCTCCCTATTGTCTTGGACTGGCTTGGACCAGAGCTTGCAACACCCTGGAAATAAGAATAAAGGAAACCCTCCCAGGTCTACTGTCTGGGCCCTATCATCAGTCAATTCTGTGGTTGTTCTGTTAGTGAGAATTAAAGGGTAGATGCTGGTGGTATTCATTTATAACATCAGCCTTGGCGTGTGTGTGTGTGTGTGTGTGTGTGTGTGTGTATGTGTGTGGCCTGTGTGTCTGCTACTGATACCTGTGTGAATCACCTGGGTGGACTGTGTCCTGGAGGGCATCCTTAGGACGGTCTTCCTTTTTCCAACAGCTGAGTCAGAGTGATATGCATCACATTGAGCCTCCCTTCCTGCAGTACCCAGACTGGAGGGGACACATGTTGTAAGTAGCCTAGCATCCTGCCCTACTAGTATTCAAAAGCTACCTAAGGGGAGCTGAGGTGGGGCTGGAAAAGGGGGAAAGAGTGATATATAGTAGACTGAGCTATGACTTGGAAACAGAAAACCTGGGTTCAAGTTCTAGGCTTCCTGCTTCCCACCAGTGTGTCCACTGAGGCAAATTACTTCTCATCTCTTGACCTATAAGGAGAGAAGGTTGGAGCAAGATGGAGATGGCATTTTCACTTGTTGGATTTCCCTTACAATTTGAAGCTTTAGACAGGCAGCCATGGTCAGGCAGATAAAGAGCTGGCCTGAGAATTGGGAATATCTGGGACCAAATCCTACTTGTGACATATACTAATTGTGTGCCCCTAGCAAGTTCCTTATTAATGCCCAGGGCAACCTACCAGTGAAGTATGTTACAGCACTGTCTTGAGTCTGAATTAGTAGAGGGATTTCCTCACTATGTATTCCCTATACTAATAAAACCATAGGCAAGGTTAAAAAAAAACCCTCAAAAAATAAAAAAAAGATCTCAATCTTTAAAATTGAGGATTTAAACACCTTTAATCAGAGAAAAGAAGTATTTCATTTTGAAGGGTCTTTGTGTGGAAGAGGGATTGGCCTTTTTTTCTTGGTGTAAGGGAGCAGAATGAGCACATTCAATAGGATACAAGGAAAAGCTTCCCACCAAGTAGAACCAGGAGTGTGCTGGTAAATATTTAACAACCAGGCTCTCCAGGAGATATAAAAACATAATATATATATATATTATCAGCATTTTTCTCATCACTTTCATAAGTCTAGATAATTGACAGAACAATACATCAAACCCCAATTTGTAGTGATTGTTCATTTCTGAGGCGTAAATGCTTGCGCCTCCAATTTAACGATGGCCCTAGCTGGCCCTATCATGTCCGTGAGCAAAGTTGGCCGAAAATGGAAAGCAGTGGGTCCCCCATTCCAAGAGGTCTTCAAGGAGAGGCTGGGTGGCTGATGCAGGGAGAATTCCTGTCCATGTGTAGCTAGGACTCAGTGCCTTCTGAGATCCTTTCCAACTCTGAGCCACTGTGATTCTGTGCCTGTGTCTCTGTAGTCCTTTCCATCTCAAATAGTCTGAGTCTAAAAGATGCATCGTGGCCTCCTAGGACCATGGGAAACCCAGGGACCAGGGAAATTGGGATAGTTTGTCATTCCATTCTAGCTTAAAGGCATGTGAATTGGACTCTTTGTTTCTCTCCTTATCTGCTTGGGAGCCTCCCAGCAAAAGTTGAGACATTCCCCTGGCCCTGGCCTGTGCCCACTAGTGTGGAAAAGATCTTATGTTCAATCCAGAATGAGGATGATTTGGGGGAAGAAACTGTGTGCCCTGGGAGAAGCTGTGGGTTCCTTGGTCAGTATCTCTACCTGTGTGTCTTTGTTATAGTCTTCGTGAAGAAGTGGCCCGATTCCTGACCTGCTACTGCAAGGCTTCCACTCCACTCAAACCAGAAAATGTGAGTCACCAGCCCCATACCCTCTGGTCCCCTGCTGGTCCCAGAATAAAGAGCTTGTATTTTTCTCACTTGAAAGAAAGGATGAAGAAGGTGGGAGACAAAGAAAAAGGAGGAAGGGAAAAAGACAAAGAGAGCAAAAGGAAGGAAGAAAAGGAGAGAGGAAAACAAGGATGGAAGGAAGAAAAAAGAAAGCAGAAGGAAGAAAGGAAAGAAGGAAGAAAAAAGGGAGGAAGGAAGAGCAAAAGAAGGGAAGAAAGAACTAAAAAGAAAAAGCAAAAAAAAGAAGGGAAGAAGAGAGAAAGAAAGAAAAAAGGAAGGAAAGAGGGAAAGAGAAGGAAGGGAAAGAAGGATGGAAGGAAGGAAGAAAGAAAAGTTAGTTGTCTTTTTCCATTCGATCAATCATCAAGCATTTAAATACTTACTATGTCCCAGACACTGTGCTGAGTACTAGGAATCTGTAGAAAAAAGCAAGAATGGTCCCTGGCCTCAAGCAGCTGACAGTCTAATAGAGACAATGTGGAGGGCAAATTTCAGAGCAAGGATACAAGGTGGGGAATCTGAGCTTTTCTCTCCGAAAGCTTGTCTCGCTTCCTTCCTGGTCTTAAGCACCCTCATATTACCTATGTGGCTTTGATCAAATCAGTTAGTTTCACTAGGCTCCAATTAGTTTCACTGGGGTTCAATTAGATGACCTCTAGGTCCCTTCCAACTCTAAATATTTGATCTTATACCCCACAATTCTGTTTTGCTTTACTGTCCCTTCCCAGGAGCTCTCCCTCCCGTCTCTGGATTACCTGGAGTTGCCGAGCATGAACAGGGTCATGTTGCCTGGGTTGGAATCTTGATGCGAATTGAGGTTGATAGGGAAATCTGGGCTTTTCAGAAGTGAGCATGGGCAGTGGAAGAGGAGAGCTGTAATTCTGTTTCTTCCACAATGGTTAAATGAGGGCCGGGGCCTCTTATGAGGTTTCACCCTTCTCCCTTTGGGGAGTGGTAGACAGGGCTGCTAGCTCAGTTTAAATGGTTAGTTATTGGTCTTGTGAATGCTGGATATATATTCTCGCCTAATATGTTGTCCTCAGGTAACCCTGTTCAATGGCAGCATCTCTGTCTTCTCTGCACTGGCCACAGTTCTGTGTGATCCCGGTGGTAAGTGGGCATTGTCCAAGCCATTCATGTTTGAGAGGCATCATGGTGCAGTAAGGTGATCTTTGGATTTAGAACGAGAGAACCTGGGTTTGAATCTTCTATTTAACATTTAGCTAGTAAGGTGATTCTCAGAAACACCACACCTTTCTAAAATGATTTCCTCATTTGTAAAATAGGAATAAATAAAATTTACATTCCCTGCCTCTTAGGGTTGTAAACCTCTATAAACCTGAAAGGGCCACAATAATGTCAGCAATTGTTATTGTCATCCTTTGAGAATGGATTACATTTAAAAAAAATTTTTTTTTTTTGCTTTTTGGAGGGCAGTTAGGGTTAAGTGACTTGCCCAAGGTCACATGGCTAGTTTTTGTGTTAAGTGTCTGAGGCCAGATTTGAACTCAGGTTCTCCCAACTCCAGGGCCGGTGCTCTATTCACTGCACCACCTAGCTGCCCCTGGGTTATATTTTTTGAAGCGATAGCCTTTTGGAACCAAGTCTGGTAAGTGAGGTGTGTGATCAAGTTGGAAAATACTGTTCATGGTTCAGTAATAAGATATGAATATAAAATAATGGGTGTGGTGGGTAGGTGAAGGTACATTAGTAAGCCTAGAGTGAACTCTGAATGAGGAAAATTTTTGGAAGAAACTCTATGCCAAGCGAAAGTGGAAACTGTCTCTGTTTGTGTCCACCAGACCAAAAGCCCAAGAGTGAACATGTTGGAGGAGCAATAGGTGTACTCATAAATTAGCAGGACACAAAGTCCAAGAAAGGAACTAGCAATAAAATCTATGACCTTACTAATGTGCCCTCACTTATCTATCAAGTCTATTACTTTATACTCATGCCTTATTATTGGGTCATAAACAATATGAGGAGAAATATGGCTTGGGAATTATATTTAAATGGAAAAGGACAGATGATAGGGAGAAACAAGAGTGGCATTGTATATTAAGAAGATATACTCAGGTCAAGAAACCCAGGAGACGGAGCAGGTAAGCATGGCAGAGAACATTTGGGTGAAAACCAACCAGGGCAGGATCAGAAGCAATATTATCATTGGAGTAACTGCAGACCACTTGGACAGAAAGAGAAAATAGATGATGAGTTTGAGAAATATATCACGAGCCTGTCACAGAGACGTGATATGATAGTAACGAGAGATTTCAGTTATCTGGACAGCTTCTAGAGTTCTTGCTGTCCAAAGCCAATCTGATAACACTTTCTTGGCTGGCCTTAGTGATCATTTCATCTTTCAAAATATGTAAAGCATTACATTAATAAAAATGGGGCAAACTCTCCTCTGGGCCTGATTTTCACCAATGAGAAACTGATTGCTAAAACAGAAATGATAGAACCCTAGAGAGGAAATGACCACTCCAACTTAGGATTTGTGATAGAAGCAAGGAAATTCTCTATAATCAGGGATTCTTACTCAGGGTTCATTAACTTATTTTAAAAATATTTTGCTAGCTACATTTCAGTATATGTTAGCTTTGTAATCCTGTATAATTTGTGTATTTAAAAACATGATTCCAAGGAGTCCATAGGCTTCACCAGACTGCTCAAGGGGGTCCATGATGCAGGAAAAACCAAGAACTGTTCTGGATATAATTTGCTAGATTTTAACAAAGAATTTGACAAAGCTTTTTATGTTATGCTGGTGGACAAGATAGCGTAACGTGACCTGGATCATAATATAGTTAGATTTAGAACTGGCAAAAATAACTGTACCCATTTATCTGAACTTGAAAGGAAGTCTGCAGTGGAATGCCCCAAAGATCTAGGTCTACCCCAGTGCCCATTTTTATCAGTGACCCAGATAGAGACGTACATGGCATGTTTATCAAATGTGCGGATGAATCAGGCCTGAGATGGATAGGCAACACATTATATGACAAAATCTAGATCCAGAAAAGATCTTAACAAGTTAAAATATCAGGCTGCTCTTAATGGAAGGAAGGAAACAAACATATTTAAGTGTCTATTATGCACTAGACACTGTAAGCAGTTTTTACAAATATTATCTAATCTTCACAACAACCCTATGAGGTAGGTTTATTATCATTTTATTATTATATTATTCTTACCCCAGTTTTAAGTTGAAGAAACTAAGGCAGACCAAGGTTCCATGACTTGCCCAAGGTCACACAATTAGTAAGCATCTGAGTCCAAATTTGAACTCAAATCTCCCTGAAACTAGGCCCAGTACTCTATCCACTTCACCTTGTAGTGGACACTGGTGGTAAAATGTAATAGAGATCATTGTAAAAGTCTTTCCCTTGGGGCAAAAAATCAACCACAGAAGTAGAAGATGGGGGAGGTGTGACTAGCCAGAACTGCGTCTGAAAAAAAATTCTGGAGGATTTTATGGGCTGCAGGGACAGAGTATGAATCCATAGTATAATGTGGTAGGTCAAAACAAAAGCTAAAATGTAATCTTAGGTTATATTAAGCAGAACACAGCACTCAGGTCTAGGGAGGTGACAGTCACCCTGTACTTAGCTCTGGTCAAACTATATCTAGAGCATGCTGTTCAGTTCTGGAGACCACATTTTAGGAGGGACATGGATAAGGTGAAGTGTTTCCAGAGAAGAGTGAGCAAAGTAGTAAAAGACCTTCGTGTCATGTCATTGAAAGAAATGGAGGATGGTGAGCCTGGGCAAGAAGAAACAGGATACCTGCCTTCATAGAGACAGCTAGATAGTATAATGAAAGTGCTGGATCTGTGCTGGAGTCAGGAAGACCTGAGTTCAAATCCTGCCTCAGACATGTCCTAGCTGCGTGACCCTGGACAAGCTGTTTAACCTTTTACTGCCGCAGTTTCTATAGCAGCAAGCACCCTAGCACACCCAAGATGGCTGCTAGCATGGGTTCTTTGATCTGCTTTTCTGAAGGAAAGCAACTCAAAAAGGGTTAACAATCTTACTTTAATCAAGCATATATCATTTACCTAGTTCAGGGGGAAAAGTCAGCACTCTGACCAGAGAATATAAACAGAAGTTACAAGCGGACAAAAATACAGACAGAGAAAATAGCACAATTCATCAGGCCAACAGACAGGGCTTCTAGCTGTCTGACCATTACATATATACATTACAAACATACATACATACATATAAAATTACATACATACGTACACCAGAGAGAAAAGCACCAACATCTGGGTTTTCAAAGCTGGGGGGCTCAATGACTTCCCAGAGTCTCATCTGGTCAAATCATACAACTCTTCCTGAAGTGAGCCCCAAAGCAAAACCTTGCCTCAGAGTATATATAGCCTTATTATCCAGGGTCAGAGAACATCACAACCCTCTTGACTACAAAGTAACAAAAGTTGTGCCTTCCTGAAAAAAAAAGCTTCCTCCCACAGGTTCCATGTGACCACATTCAGCCTATTAGAGGGCAGAGTTTATTTTCAAATCAGTAAAGGTCCTCAGATTCACTCAGGTTTATTAAGGGGCAGGGGAGATCTTCAAATTACCATTACCATTACAGTTTCTCAACCCTAAAATGAATATCATAATAGCAGCACCTACCCCATCACCCAGCCCCCAGGGTTGGATCAAAAGAGATGCTCTTTGTAAAGCTCTTTGTTAACTTTAAAGGGCTATATAAATTCTAGCTGTTGTTATTATTATGATAATAATGTTGGTGTTGTATTAAAATGTAATAATGTTGTATGTTGTTGCTGTTGTATTAAAAGAGCTTTCTTGTGGGTAGATTTGCTCTTTGTGACCCCAAAGGGTAAACCTAGGAAATGTGGGCAAAAACAAAAGAGAAGCATATTAGGGATTGGTGTAAAACATTTACCAATTCAAGGTACCTAAAAGTGTAATGGGTTGCCTCTGGAGAGTATCGCTTTCCCTTCTCTTGAGCTTTTCAAGCAAATGGTGTGTGGCTGCTTGGGTATGTTTTAGAGGGAGGGTTCAGTTATCTCTTGGATTGGACAACCTCTGAAACCCCTTTCATCTCAAAGATTCTTCAGTTTTGTAATTTGGTAAAAAGCTTTTTAGATTGGTTCCGTTGATCTGAGTGGAAAGGGTGCCTGGAGTACCAGAGGTTAGAGGTTGATAATGTCTTCTCTCCTGTTATTTCAGAGGCCTTTATGATCCCTACTCCCTTTTATGGTGGAATCAGTACCAGTATCCACACCTATGGGAATGTCCAGCTGGTCTTTGTTCACCTGGACAGCAAGGTCAGAGCTGGGTTCCCCTCTCCCTGTCCACCCAGGTGGTGCTGAACTTCCCTGGGAATGATGCTAAGACTGGGTTTATGGCCACCTTGGATCAGGAGCGTACTACATTGGGGAGGCAAGGCACTGCTCCTTGATTTCAGGGAAGGGGAAGCCAAGTCCTAAGGTGACCATGAAGGCTGGTGAGCCTCAGCCAGGGTTTGGGCTTCTTTCAGATCACAGAGACCAACACTCGCCCCTTCCAACTTACTGTGGAGAAATTAGAGATGGCCTTGCAGGGAGCCACATCTGAGGTAAGAGTGGAACTGTAACCAGGGGGTGGCCTCTACTGATTGAGGAAGAGAGCCAGGTATTCATTAATTCATTCAACATACATTTATTAAGCACCTCCTGGATGTAGTGCAATGTATTAGGCATTAGAAAGAGAAAATTTAGGCAGGTTAACAGCCCTGTCCTTATTGAGTTTACAAACTTGGAGAATTTGGGTACTTTGGGGCACTGTACTTAAAAATCTCGAGTTGAATTCAGTTTAATTCAATTGAATGGCCGAATTTGATTGTAATCAATTGAATTACTAGTCTCTTGGCCTCTGCTCATCTGGCAGGAGCAGGGTTGTAGGTAGCTCCCTGTGGGAAGCCAGATTCTTTTCACCTTCCTATTGTCAAGATGAAGATTTGTTTCTTTTGAGGACAGTCGCTGGATGCTCACACCCAACTGTCCCTTTCTTCGCGTGCTGCTGCTAAAGTTTATGACTGTCTCCTTCCCTCTTCCCTGATGGAATGTGCTCAGGCCCTGAAGGCCAATTGAAAGGCCCAAGTTAGATTGTGAATGACTGACTTAAGGAGCTAGGAGCTGAGGCTGGGTTGGCACAAGGTTCTGTACTAATTCCCTTATTCTTGGCTTGGTTTTTAGGGGGTACACGTGAAAGGTCTCATTCTCATCAACCCCCAAAATCCATTGGGTGACATCTACTCCCAAGGAGAGCTGTTGGAATACCTGGAGTTTGCCAAGAGGTATAATTATTTCCCCCCCTCCATCCCACCACTGTTTATGCAGTCCAGAAATCAAACTGGGGCTGAAGACAGGGGGTGGTGATAATTATAATGCCTCATATCACTTAGTGATCTGAGCTTTTCCAAATGCTGCATATCCTTTCAATTATTAAAAACAATCATGTGAAGTACAAAAGGTACATAATATCCCCATTTTTCAGGTGAGGAAAATGGAATCCAGAGAGGTGAATTGGTTTCTCCAAGGTCACAGCACAGGTTAGATGCGTAGCTGGGGCCAGAACTAATCCTCTTCAGTTGATTTTGGGGCTGGGATTGTTTCCATTCTATTAACAAATCTGGGTCACCATCTGGGGAGGGGGGTGCCTGCAGTAATATTCCCCAGCCTTGAGAAAGGCTTGTGATACTGCCTGAAGAAAAAGCAAACATCAGAGGATTTGCCAAGGGGTCTGGCCCATAACTTCCTCTCATGGACAACCTAGGTACTCTAATCAAGCGGGAGAAAGAGGATGGAAGACTGAACCTGGAATCAGGAAGACCTGAGTTCAAATTCTTAGCCATGTGACCTTGAACCAGTCACTTAATCTTGTTTGCTTCAGTTTCCTCACCTGTAAAATGAGCTGGAGCAAGAAACGGCAAACCACTCCAGTATCTCTGCCAAGAAAACCCCAGATGGGGTCATGTGGAGTCTGAAAAACAACTATGGAGGTGATAATGGCACCTACCTCCTAGTATTGTTGTGAGGTGGACCAAATGAAATAATGTTTGGAGAGTGCCTGGCACATGGTTGGTGCTATGTAAATTTTAGTTATTATTATTATTATTAAGTGATTCTGGGCAAGTCATTCAGCTCCTCATAACACATGGGTCATGTAGCTTTCACAGGGCTGTTCTGCAGAGGGAATTAGAATTTGGAAAGCATTTTGCAAACCTATATCAATTTCTTTCACTGTGGAAACCAAGGGGATGAGGGACAGGGACTGCTCTTATGGTCCGTGCTTTGGGGTATTTCCAATGAGGATGGGCCCAAGATGAGGAACCAGAGGCAGAAGGGATGGCAGCAGGCAGCATGGGGTCCCAGAAAGAGCTTTGGACCTCATTTGGAATCCCAGCTCCTTAGCTTTCCATATGGGGGACACTGGGGCAAGCCGTTAGCTTCTCTGTGTGGTCTGGGTGAGGGCAAGGGTGAGGCCCCCTTTTATTGGCCCTTGTAGCCATTTGGGGGCTGCTTGGGCAATTGATATAACTGTGGTAATCCTTGTGGGGAGCAGACCCACTGAACTCTGAAGGATGGTACAGAACACACTGGAACTCTTTTCCTTCCACATCCCTAGGCATGAGCTGCACATCATTCTGGATGAGCTCTACATGCTGTCAGTCTTTGATGAATCGGCCACATTCCACAGTGTGCTGAGCATGGACAGGTGAGCTGGTAACCGCTGGCACATGGCAGGGAGGGACAGGGAGGAACAGGTCATTCCCTCTTATTCCTCTTAAACAATGCCCCACTCTCTCTCAGAACCTGTCTAGTTTAGCGTTCACCCCAAAGCAGTGATGTCAAGTTCAAATAGAAATGGGGTCCACCAAATCATGCAGAAGGCTCCCTGCAGGTCACATATTAATTAGAACACCACATGTGTGCATTTTTATTAATACATTAACCCATTAAAATCAGATAGGATATCTTATTTTTATTTAATAACCAGTAATATTTTATTTTATCGTATGTTCATATTTTAATTAGTTTGGGCCACACTTGGGAGTGTCGTGGGCCACATGTCGGACACTTCTGTCTCCAATTTTAACTGTGATCAGGCAGCAAGGGTTGAGCTGAGGAAGCTGCTGGGTGGCAGCTGCTGCCCATTGCCCAATGAAGGCACCAGCTCTTCCCTACTCTAATCTTGCTTTCAGACACTAGTTAAAAGTAGAAAGAGACCCAGAATGATGTTCCTAAAACTGACCCTTTTACTCTGGCTTAAGAGCTGATTATATTGATGATATAAATATTTTATATTATGTTATGTTATGTTATGTTATGTTATGCTATGTTATGCTATGTTATGCTATGTTATGCTATGCTATGTTATGATGAAGGAAGAGAATATGGTATTGTTGTTTCATAGAAGAGCAGCGAGGCACCAGGAACTCTGTGCACTTTCCTGCATGTCTCTCTGGCTTCCCATGAGTTATATGTGCCCTCCTTGGCAATGTTTGTGTGTCAGGCTATGTTTCAGGATGCCTGAGGTCTTAGGTGCAAGACACCAAAGACTGGGTGATTACTCGGTGCTGGAATATGGTGTATGGAATATGGTGGTGGAATATGTAGGTGTGCTAGCATCCCCTTGGGGGGCATTCTTATTGGATGTTTTCTTTAAGGGAAGGTGCATCTGGTCCATGCTCTGTTACAAGGCCAGCAACAGCTGCATCCTTGACAACAGCTGCTGTGTCTTTCCCTCTTCTCATGAGTTGGCCAATATCAGACATCATTTACAATCAGGGCTTATGGGACCCTGATAGTAATAGACCAGGGTTGGGGAACCCATGGCCACAAAGCCACACGTGGCCCTCTGAGTCTTCAAGTGCAGCCCTGTGACTGAATCTAAATCCTTTTATTAAAGGGATATCATACTATAGACTTCTTTCTACTTAAGAAAAAGAACATCTCCCTTGACCATGCTCACTGAAAGTAACACTGAGTCCTCTGCCCTCATACCAACTTCTGATGATTTAATGACATTCCAGAACGGATCCCAACTCTCCCATAACCCTGAATCCTCTTATCCTCCCTGCAGACTGCCAGACCCTCAAAGGACCCATGTCATATGGGGGACCAGCAAGGTGAGTATCGTGGTTTTATAATTCCTAGAGAGGAGTCGAGATAGCTGGGAGGAGGGAGGGGGTCATGACAGATTGTCTGGGTGTGTCTTCTTTCTAGGACTTTGGTATGTCTGGGATCCGCTTTGGGGCGCTGTACACAGAAAACAAGGATGTGTCCAGTGCCGTGGCCAAGCTCTGCTACCTGCATGCCATCAGTGGCATCATGCAGTACAAAGTGGCTCATCTGCTTCGGGACCATGGTGACTATTTGGACCTAGCGGTGGTAGGAGGTTGGAGGTGGGGTGGAGGGAGGGTGTGTTGCATTGTACTTGAATGATGGATGCAATGAAATGCTAGAAGATCTCAACATTTGCAAAACAGAATACTTTATTCCGCCATCTTGGCTCTACCTCCATAGAGAATACTTTAAGGATTATAGAATGCTCTCTACCACCCTGTCCTGAATATTCCCTCCTTTCTGGTTTTTTTTTTTTTTCTGCTTTGGGCCTCTCTAGCTTCTCCTACTCTGCTCCTATCTCCCTCCCTGATCACTCCTCAGTGTCCTTGACTGGGTCATGTGTACTCCTTAACTGTGAATTCCCCTTATTTTCTTTCTTTATATCTTATCTCTTGGTGACCTCATCAGCTTCTGTGAGACAACCGTATGAATTTGACTCAGTTTCTCACCTGAGCTCCAGGACTGCATCAATTTGGAAACTCCACCTAGAGGTCCCATAGGCATCTCCAACTCAATGTGCCAGAATTGGAATGGGGTACGCTCCCACCCCTTCCTCCCTAACAGTCACTCCTCCTCCAAACTCTTCCCTTTCTTTTGAGTCCACCACCATCCTTCCTTCCAGTCACCTAGCTTTTCAACTTTGGAGCCAACCCTGACTCCTCCTCCCTTCTTCATCTCCCCACATGCAGCTACCTGACAAGTCACATCGATTCTGCCTTCACAATATCTCTTGTGGGCACCCCCTTCTCTCCATTCACATGGCTGCCACCCTGGTTCAAGCCTCCACCGTCTCTCATCTGTACCATTTCACTAACGTGCACTTCAGAATCCTGGCTTCTAGTCTCACAATCAGTCAACCAGCAAACACGTACTATGTTGGGCACCAGAAATAGGAAGACAAAAATGGAAGTCCTTGACCTTCCCTTGGAGGAGACACGTATACATAAGAAAGTACTAAGTGTGTTACAAAGTGAAAGGGCTCAGGTAAAGCCTTGAGGAAGCTAGGGATTCTAAGAGGCCATGTGGTGAGGAAGGAGCGCGTTCCAGTCTTGGAGGACAGCCTGCAAAGGCATGGGGCCAGGAGAAAGAATTCCACATTTAAGGAGCAACATGTAGACCAGTGTGGCTAGCCTCAAATCCAAACCGTCTTCTGCATGGCTTCCAAAATTATCTTCCTGAAGCATGATTTTGTCCATCACCCCTGTGCTTGAGAACCATAGTGAGCTTCCTGATTTCTTTAGAACAAAATACAGACTTGTCAGCTTGTCATTTAAAGCCCTTCACAGTCTAGCTCCAGCCCTCCTTTCCAGCTTTGTTTTGAATTCTCTGAACTGCAGCTCAGTTGGCCCCTAACCTCAGCTGCACACCTCCTGCTGCCATGTTTGCTCAAGCCTAGAATGTTCTCCTTCTTCACCTCTATCTCTTAGCATCCTCGACTTCCTTAGAGATTCAGCTTATAGGCTTCATCCAATGGGAAGCCTTCCTTGATGCCCAGAGTTATTAGCATCCTCTCTCTTCTCCTCTGATTCTTCTGGATATATTAAATTGTCTACATGTTGTAGCATGCTCCCCTCCTCAGTAGGTTGTCCATTCCTTGAGGTCCAAAGACTGCTTGTATTTTGGTCGTCTGGTACCCAGAACATAGTCGGTACTTAATAAGTGATTGTCTTCCTGGACCTTCAACCTGTCATGTATCCTATGAGGGGGTTGGCCTGGATGACCTTTTGAGGCCCCTCCAATTATTGGCATTGGACTTGGAGGTGGCATGATTGAACTCAGTGTCTCAGAGGTTAGAAGGGATCTCATCAAAGCTAACCTTTACCTGAAACATACATAAGTAGTCATCCTTGACAACTTCCCATGAAGGTGACTCCTTCCCTGCCTCCCTTCTGCCTTCATCCCTCCCTCTGTCCTCTGGGATGGTAGCCCCTCCCACTCTGGTACAGTAACTTCCACAGTACTCTTTTTCTTTCCCTACGGTCCCGAGCAAGACAAGTCTGAACCCTCTTCCAAAGAACAGCTCTTCAGATTCATAAAGAATTTGTCTCCTCCGTGTCTTTCATTTTTCAGCACATCATCTGCAGGGTGTCCCAGAAGTCTTGGTGCCATTTTAAGCTTTTAATTTTTTAATTTTAATTAAATTAATCATTTAATCATAATGGCTTAAACGTAAACACAATAGTTTTCATAGCTTCAGACTTCAGTGAACTTCACTCTTGTTGACTTTCTTTGCATACAACCCAGTTTGTCGATTTCTTTCCCAAAACATGGCACCCAGAGCTGAATGAAACACTCTGGGTATGTTCTGATTTGGGTATAATAGCCTGTACTCAAGATAGGTATCATGTGTGATAGAAAACCTTTTCTACCCGTACAGTGCCCAGCATATATTAAGGGCTTAATAAATACTTGATTAATTTGAAACTCTGAGGATCTGGCTCAAGTCAGAAAGCATTTATTAATTGCCTAGTATAATGCCAAGCACTGGGATATGAAGGATGACAAAAACAGTGCCAGTCCTCAAGGATATCTCACTGTCATGGCAGAAACAGTGTGCAAAACCATGTACTTGTAAAATACATCCAGGTTAAATTGGAGATAATCTCTGAGGGAAGGTGCTAGCATTAAGGGGGACCAGGAAAGACTTTGTGTGAACTGAGACTTGAAGGTAACCAGGGAAATTGGGAGGTGGAGTCTAGGAGGCAGAACATTCTAGGTACAAGGGACAGCCAGTGAAAAGGCATAGATTTTGGAGATGGAATGTGAAGAACAGCAAAAAGGCCCATGTCAATGGGTTGTACAGTATGTGGAAGGAAGTCAGGTGAAAAGAAGACTGGAAAGAAAGGATAGGGTCTGGTTATGAAAGGCTGTAAAATTAGAGGATTTTGTATTTCATCATCTTGGAGGTGATAGGGAGCCACAGCAATTCATTGAATGGGGGTGGGAAGTGACATAGCCAGAACTGCTGAGTGGAGTGGGAAGAAGCTTGAAGCAGGGAGACCAACCAGCAGGATATTAAAGTAATCCAGGCACAAGGTCATGAGGGCTGGCAATGAGTGGTGACTATTTCAGAGAAAAGAAGGCATTATACATAGGAGATGTTGTGAAGGTAGAAATGGCAACGGCTTGGCTCTTTAGGACCAGTGAGAATCTGAGGGTGACGCCTAGGTTGTGGGCTGGGGTGATTGGGGGGGTGGCGGTACCCTTCAGTGTACCAGGGAAGCTGAAAAGAGATGAGGGTATGGGGAGAGAGCATAGTGAAGTTCTGTTCTGGACGTGTTGAGTTTAAGGACATCCAATTCAAGACATCAGCTAGGCATTTGGAGATGCAAGACTGGAGGTCAAGAGAAAGGTCAGAGCTGTGTAAATGGATGTGAGACTCATTAGCATATACATCCTAATTAAAGCCCTGGGAGCTGATGACATCACCATTGAGAAAACTTAGAGGAAGAAGAAAAGAAGGCCAGGGCTAGAGCTTTGGGAGATGCCCGTGGTTAGAAGACCCGAATGAAGATTCAGCAAAGAAGGCTGAGAAGGGTCAGTTAGAGAGGTAGGGGGAGAAATAGGACTCATAAGTGTCACGGAAACCTAAAGAGAAGAAGGTGTCGAGGAGAAGACACTTTGACAGTGTTGCAGGGTGCAGAAAGGTCAGGAAGGATGAGCATTGAGGAAAGGCCGTTAGATTGGACGTTGATGAGATTATTGATGACATGGAGAACTCTGGTTCTGTCCCCAAGCACCAGTATGACCCGATCCCAATTCCTTCAGCTCTTTTGGCCTCCATTTCTTCACTGTCAATAGAGGATTGCCCCACTATATAACTGACAAGGTTTTTTCATCTCCAGCATTCTGTTATTCTCCCTTATTGTCCTCCCAAGGCTGTAAGCTCTCTGAGGGCAGTATGGTCTGATTGCAAGAGTTATCAGACTTGGACTCGTGAATTTTGAATTCCAGCTTTGAAATTTATTAGTTAGATGAATATGAGTGAATCTCTGCTTTGGTTTCCTCACCTATAAAATGAAGATGGCAGACTTAATATTTTACAAGATTATTGTGAGGAAAGTACTTTATTAACTGTGGAGTACTTGAGAAATAAGACCTATTATTTAAATATCTCTTCCACATCACCTAGCATTGGGTTTTGTGCAAATTGGCACTTAATGTTTGTTACTGGTGTAGAGGGAGCCAACATATGAAAGGGTGGGATTTGGGGGTCCATCTTTGGGTCATTGAAGCAATAAGAAACTTTGGGGTCTCTCACCTTCCCTGAGTAGATTGGATCAATCAAGTTTATCTGCCGACTAATCACTCCCGGCTCAAGGCTGCCCACACCTATGTCACAGATGAGCTGAAAACCCTGGGCATCCCATTCCTCAACCGCAATTCTGGCCTATACATTTGGATAGACCTTAGGAGGGTGAGTGTGAGAAAGAGGAAGGCTCACAGTAGGGATGGGTGAATGGGGCTGCTCTGGGAATGGGGCAGGCTTCTTAGAGATTTGGCTGAGTTGAGGAGAGCTTACTGAGTTCTGATCCTCCCCCTCCCTACCCCACATCTATGGGTTTCATCCAGTACCTCCATGTGAACACCTTTGAGGAAGAACTGTTGCTGAGTCGCCGTTTCCTGGGTAACAAAGTGCTGCTGGCCTGTGGCAAAGGTTTCCAGTGCTTCGAACCTGGCTGGTTCCGTCTCGTCTTTTCTGACAAGATCCACCGGCTGCAGTTAGGTGAGCATGGCCAATTGACACCTGTCTTCATCTCTAAACTTGTACACTGTGGGGCATGCTGTAGCACGAAGTATTGGATCAAATATTTAGAGCTGGAGGGGACCTCAGATCACCTCATCCACCGCCCCCCCCCATTTTATAGATGAGGAAACTGAGACCAAGTTAAGTAAAATGACTTTTCTAAGGTCGCACAGATCACAGAATTAGAAGACCATAGGATTATTGATTTGAACTGGAAGGAGCCTTAGAAGCTGCCTTATTCATTTCCTCATTTTACAGATAAGTAAATTGAGGCCCAGGGGGGTACTCCAAGCATGGAGGCAGGAGATGTAATTTTGTACGCAGGACACAGTAAAGAGACCAGTGTGCCTTCAGTGTAGAACTCATGGGTCCCCTCCCTCATCAGTCAGGACCACTCTTCTTCATCCCACTTGGTAGCCATTGTCTCTAACCGTTCTCACATTCTGTCTTTATGATGGCACTTAAACACGACTGTGTTAAAGCACAATGGGGACATTCACAGTTCTAGATAACTTAGTGCCTGCCCTCAAGGAGCTTAGAATCTATTTGAGAAGACAGGACACAATACACGTGAAATGGTGGCTGTTACAATGCCGTTGGAGTTGTGGCAGGGAAAGATGTCTAGGGTGAAGTGGTCCTGGAGGGGGTGGATCTCAGAGTCAAGCAGTGGGAAGGGTCCTCCAAGCAGCGAGTGTCAGAGCCCGGATGTATCTTAAAGAATCAATGAGCACAGGGTCCTTGTCTGTGCCAAGGCCTGTGCTAGGATGAAAGAATGAAGCAGTGTGTCTTCTCAAGAAGTTTGCAGTCTAAGAGAGGGGAGCAAAGAATGCCAGATACAGAGAACATAGAAGGTTATCTCTGCAAGGGACCTTAGGACATAGAAAACAGAATATCACAACTAGACAAAGACTGTCGAAGCTAAAAGGGACTTTAAATGGGAAAGTGTGAGAACTGGAAGGGACTCTAGAACACAGATATTAGAACACAGAATGTCAGAGCTTAGAACACAGAATGCCAGAGCTGGGAGGGACCTTAGAACACAGAATGTTAGAACTGGAAAGGATCTTAGAATATTGAATGAGTAATGTTAATATTAGAAAAGAAATAATCTCATTCAGCCTGGTCACTATCCAAGTTAGCAAATCCACTCAGAGAAGTCTGGGTAGTGGGTGTCATATAAATGTAATAGAATAATGCTGTGCTTTAGGAAGTGAGAGTCAGGACATCTGGATGCAAATTCTTTCTCTGCCAACCATGTGACACAGGGCAAGTCCCTTAATGTCTCTTGACCTCAGTTTCCTACTCTGTAAAATGAAGGGCTGTATGAGCTGCTCATTTCTAACAGCTTGTGGTAGCAGAGGGTTTCCTGCACAAGCCCCTGTCCAGAGTTGCCATTGGACACCTACCTGTGCATTGACCCTCTCTCTTCCCTCCCCCATCCTGTCCACATGTACCCACTCCAGGAATTCAGAGGATCCGGCAAGTGCTAGAGCAGCAGGCCCAGGAGCTGCATCAGAAGCTGTCTGTGCCCAGGCAGCTTTCGGATAAGGAGGGCCAGGCAGATAGCACTGAAGAGGCTGTGTGTGTCCCCAGGCAGCAGGGACCAATGAATGGCACTGAGAAGAAAGACCTAATCGGGCTGCTTCAGCAACAGATACGCTCACCTGCCTGGCTGTCAAAGGCCTCCCTGGAGCAACTGACCCAGGAGCAGCCTGGGGCCTTGGATGTGCTTAACAGGCTAGCCAACAAACAGTAGGGGCCCACATGTGAGGGGCTGGGTAGCAGTTCGGGGAGCATCCCATTGCTAACAGGAATGAAGGAGGTCTTTGCCTGAGCCAGTCTCAGGAGCCTTCTGAAGAGCATGGATCTACCCTGAGCTCCCTCTCTCCTGGTGTCCCAGATGGGTCACTTCTTTTTGTTCAGGAGCTAATTTGGTGTGTTGCTTTGGGGTCAGTCACTCTCTTCTCCGTGGCTCTTTCAAGGGGTGGGACTCCTGGGAGTAGGGTAAGGGGCCAGGCCTTGGGCCTCAGTCTTTGGAGATTGTTGTTTTTATATCTGGTGTCTAATAAATTTCTGGTTTGCTTTCCAAATTTCTGGCCTCTTGTCATTTACCTTAATTTCCCCCGCTGGCCTTAGTGTCTTCAGTTGTAGAAGTACAGGGTTGTGCTTGCCCTCTTAAGTTCCTTCCAGTCCCAAATCTAGGCTTTTGATAATACAGCAGAACCCAATAAGAAGAGATAGAAAGAGAAATTCCATTTAACATGTAACGTATAAAGAATTTGGGCGTCCAAGACCTACTTAAGAATTAGATGAATACAATTACAAAACATTCTTTACAGGAATAAAAGATAAACGTAAATCCTCTTCTCTCTACTCCCACAGCTACCACCCTCGTACACATCCTCATTGCCTCTCTCCCAGACAACCACAATGACCTTGTGGTCTCTCTGGTCTCTCTGCCTCTAGTTTCTCCATTTCAATCCATCCTCTAAACCAGTGGTTCTCAACCTTCCTGATGCCGTGACCCTTTAATACTCATATGTGGGTATGTCTGCATGTAGGCAGACCTGGCTGGAGATGGATAGAGGAGCGGTGTCTCTGTTCCTAAGACCATTGGAAATATGTGTTTTCTGATGGTCTTAGGTGATACCTGTCAAAGGGTCATTCAATCCCCAAAGGGGTCGCGACCCATAGATTGAGAACCACTGCAAGTCTAAACAGTTATCGAAGTGACTTTTCTAAAAGCTTGCCACTTCCCCCTCCCCCTCCAAACAGTAAAGTCCTGTGCTCCTTATTACTTCTAGGATCAGATGAAAAATCCTGCTTGGCAGTGAAAGCCCCTCACAACCTGACCCCTTCCCCCACTTCCAGTCTTCTGACAATTGTCCTGCATATGACATTCCATCTCGCAACTGGCCCTATACTATGCCTGGAAAATTCCCCTCTGTAATTCCACCTCCTGTGTTTCCTTGTTCCCATTGAGACTCAGTCCAAATCATAACTTCAACAGGTGCTTCTCCCTCTAGCCCTCCTCCCCTTCACGTGCCTTTTCTCAGTACCCCCCCATTTACCTAGAATATATCTTGTATGTACCTAATTATCATTTTTTTAAAGAAAAAATTTCTTTATTTTTTCTTTTAAATTAAATTACTTATTTTTAGTTTTCTGCAATCACTTGCATAAGTTTCAAGGTTTCCTCCCTCCCTCCCTCCTCCATCTCCAGAATGGCTTGTAATCTAATATGGACTCTACACATATATTTCTGTTAAACACATTGTCACATTGATCATGTTGCATCGAATTTTAATGAATGGGGAAAACCATGAGAAAGAAAAAAATCAAACAGAAAAGAAAATAGTCTGCTTTGCTCTGCATTCTGACTCCATAGTTCTTTCCGTGGATGAGGCTGGCATTTCCCATCGTGTGCCTTTGGAATTGTTTTAGGTCCTTGCATTGCTGAGAAGGGCCAGATCTATCAAAATCAGTCCTCATAATCCGTGTATGTGCCCAATTATTTACATGTTATCTCCTCCATTGGAATATGTTCTCCTTGAGATCAGGAACCTTGTTTTTTTTTTTTTTTACCTTTATATTTCACCTGGTACTTAAAAAAAACACATAGTGAATACTTGTGGACTATTCAGTTTGGATCCAACTTATTGTCTGTCTGTAGTCCTTATCCCTAATTAAGAATTTATTAAGTGCCTACAATGGGCCAGGGCAGATTAGGTGGCACAGTGGATAGAGTGCCAGGTCTGGAGTCTGGAAGACTTTTCTGAATTCAAATCTGGCCTCAGACACTTCAGTCACTTAACCCTATTTGCCTCAGTTTCCTCATCTGTCAAATGAGGTGGAGAAGGATGTGGCAAACCACTCCAAAACCTTTTCTTTTCTTTTTCTTTTTGGAGGGGGGGAGGGTAGGGCAATTAGGATTAAGTGACTTGTCCAAGGTCACACGGCTAGTAAGTGTTAAGTGTCAGATTTGAACTCAGGTCCTCCTGATTCTAGGATCGTTGCTCTATTCACTGGGCCATCTAGCCACCCCACCAGAACCTTTTCCAAAATAACCCCAAATGGGGTCCAAAAAGTCAGACAAGACTGAACAACAGAGCAACAATGTGCTAGGCAACTTTTAATGGGTTAAATAGATGAAATTATTGGAAAACAGGTATTTTCGATTACATAACAGCTAAAAAAAAACCCTATACAAGAAAACAATGTAAAAATAAAGACAGGCTTGGCAAGATTTATGACAAATATGACAGGTAAAAAACTTGGCAGCTAAAATTTAAAAAATATTTAAATGCAAGATCCATTTTCCCAGTATAAATGACCCAAGGACATGAACAGACTTTTTATAGCTAGTATTTTAAAGCTAGTATTTTATTTTTATTAATTACATAAAAAGATAATTATAGCATTCCTTTAAAAAAAATTTTTAGTTATAAATTTTCACCATCCCTCCCCACCTCCCTCCTCCCTAAGACAATAAGCAGTTTGATATATGTTATATATGTAAATTAATGTAAAACATATTTCCATATAAGACATGTTGTGAAAGAAGAAACAGACCAAAAGAAAAAGAAATCCAACAACAACAACAAAATAAAGTACAATGCTTCTATCTGCATTCAGACTCCATCTGTTCTTTCTGGAACAAACCACTTCCAAAAGGGGAAATACGCAACAATAACAATCGTTTGAAAAATTGCTCAAGCTGACTTCAAACATTTAATTGAAAAGAACAGTAGCTAAAGACAAATGAAACTGAACTCTATGGAATTGTAACGTCTGTTTGTCCTCAAATAACAGGAGATGGTTTTGCAGAGGAGGGAGACTAGGTGTGTGGAATATACCTGCTCAGTACATTTATTGGTGTGTGCACCCAAGGAATTTTATTTTTTTAAAGGTGAACTTTTATTGAATATTTGGTCATGAAGGATATTATTTTTATTTAGAAAAAGAGAGAAAGTTAAAAAAAAACAACACCCTAAAGCCTAAGCATCACTGGAATAGGGTTAGGGTGTTTACCTCTGTGTTGGGAATTTCAGAGTAAAGAAATGGAAAAGAATATTTATGAATAATGTGACAATCCATACTTGAACAGTAAAAGACCACATCCTGTGATTAAATTAAAATGTAAAGTCCATTTTTTGGAGAGACTTTGGGGTGTGCTTGGGCACCTTTAAGTACATTCTGTATCAGCACACCTACAGTGTGGAACACTGCACATAGTAAGGGACTTGGTCAATTTGTTCATTAATTTAACATAACATTTTCTTCTCTTTTTAACTTGTTGTTAGAAGGGATGCCTCTGGGCAGTGAATGGAGGGCTATACAGGGAAGTGAAAGTGAAATAAAAACAAAATAACACAAATTTAAATTTAAAAGCCTGGAAAAATAGGTTCAAGTTCTTTATAATCAAAGAAACATAAAATAAACTGATTTTGAGATACGACTTCACCTATTTAATTGGCAAAAATAATTACAGTCAATGCTGGTGGGGTTTGAAGAGAGGTAAAATTATTGCTGGTAGAGCTTCAAATAGCTGGATTTC